>CM060976.1:165871176-166201176 GCA_030765065.1 Deroplatys truncata | reverse complement strand
GAATGAAATTTCATACTTGAGTCAGATGCAAATTAAAATGTCAATGAAGATTTTCAAGAAAATTCTCCACCCCAAACTATTCTTTACATGGAATTTTTTTCTCTTTCCTTCTTTCTCTCAAAATCATTTTACATTTTGATTCCAGTAGTTTTGTGAAATCCTCTTCATTCTGATAGAATTTCGTGCAATTGTTATAACCCATAAATTCACAAGAGATAAGACAAAACTACTGTTGAAAAAATGCAGATTTCACTGAAATTTGCAATTTGTCAAATAGCTTTACGTTAACATTAGCCGTTTTCGAAATATCCGTTATACCAGTTTTCCCAGATGAACTATAATGCTTCATCTATGACGCATCTTAGGTGATTTTTCTTCTGTTCTGCGTGGGTTTATTGGTACCAAAATTTGCTAATGGTATCCGAACACTCATTTTGTATCGTATATGTAACCAATATAACATACTGCTCAACTTTATAGATTATTTCTGGTCAAACCACACTTTACAAAATACAAAAAAAAAATCTGATGTGTTACACTCACATGACTTTCTCTACTCTTGTACAATCTATTTTTACAAACGCCTATTCTCCATATGCTTCATATTAATCGAGATATCGAGATGTCAATCTTATTTGTAATTTTCTTGTAGATGCAAGGGGAATATGGTAGCTTTTAAGCGATAGTCAAATATTTTATCGCTGGTTGCTATGTGGCGCATTTCATTCTCTTTGCATGTCCAGGACATAAAAAAATGAATAACGAATTTGAGAAAAAGTATAAGTATTGGAAAATTTAAGGAAATAACAAGCAATATCTCGAAAACGGTTCACTCAACAAAAAAAATGTATATGATATAAGTTGTGTATTTTAACGCGATCTACATTTGTTGTGTAGGAAAATTTTGTCTATCTCTTATGGTTTACCAGTTATGCAAAAGTCGTTCATAATGAAGAATACTTTTGGAGACATTCCCAGAAATTTCGAGATATACATTTCATTTCTCATGACATTATCTTAAACATATGATATTTTCATCAAAATCGTTAGAGCCATTTTTGAGAAAATTAAAATTTTCAAAAAATGTTCCATGTAAAGGGTAGTCTGGGGTGGGGGGATTTTCTTGAAAATCTTCGTGTCGCATCTCTGGAAGATACTGAACGTAAATACCAAGTTTGGTGTTTATCCGACTGTTAGTTTTTGAGTTATGCTGTTCACAGACACACACACACACACAGACACACACACACACAGACACACACACAGACACACACACGGACATGTTTCCAAAAATGCTTTTTTTGGATTCAGGAGGTCTCAAAACATGTATTTCCGGTGAAATCTCGGTATCGAATTTTTGGGTGGAATGCAATACTTCCCCTACTTACTATACGTAGTAGAGAAAGTAAAAATGAATAACGCATTTGAGAAAAAGTATAAGTATTGGAAAATTTAAGGAAATAACAAGCAATATCTCGAAAACGGTTCGCTCAACAAAAGAAATGTATATGACATAAGTTGTGTATTTTAACGCGATCTACATTTTTTGTGTAGTAAAATTTTGTCTATCTCTTATGGTTTACCAGTTATGCAAAAGTCGTTCACAATGAAGAATACTTTTGGAGACATTCCCAGAAAATTCGAGATATACATTTCATTTCCCATGACATTATCTTAAACATATGATATTTTCATCAAAATCGTTAGAGCCATTTTTGAGAAAATTAAAATTTTCGAAAAATCTTCCATGTAAAGGGTAGTCTGGGGTGGGGGGATTTTCTTGAAAACCTTCGTGTCGCATCTCTGGAAGATACTGAACCTAAATACCAAGTTTGGTGCTTATCCGACTGTTCGTTTTTGAGTTATGCTGTTCACAGACACACAGACACACACACACACAGACACACACACACACACAGACACACACGGACATGTTTCCAAAAATGCTTTTTTTGGATTCAGGAGGTCTCAAAACATGTATTTCCGGCGAAATCTCGGTATCGAATTTTTGGGTGGAATGCAATACTTCCCCTACTTACTATACGTAGTAGAGAAAGTAAAAATCTGATGTGTTACACTCACATGACTTTCTCTACTCTTGTACAATCTATTTTTACAAACGCCTATTCTCCATATGCTTTATGTTAATCGAGATATCGAGATGCCAATCTTATTGCTAATTTTCTTGTAGATGCAAGGGGAATATAGTAGCTTTTAAGCGATAGTCAAATATTTTAACGCTGGTTGCTATGCGCGCATTCCATTCTCTTTGCAAGTCCAGGACATAAAAAAATGAATAACCAATTTGAGAAAAACTATAAGTATTGGAAAATTTAAGGGAATAACAAGCAATATCTCGAAAACGGTTCACTCAACAAAAGAAATGTATATGACATAAGTTGTGTATTTTAACGAGATCTATATTTTTTGTGTAGTAAAATTTTGTCTATCTCTTATGGTTTACCACTTATGCAAAAGTCGTTCACAATGAAGAATACTTTTGGAGACATTCCCAGAAAATTCGAGATATACATTTCATTTCTCATGACATTATCTTAAACATATGATATTTTAATCAAAATCGTTAGAGCCATTTTTGAGAAAATTAAAATTTTCGAAAAATGTTCCATGTAAAGGGTAGTCTGGGGTGGGGGGATTTTCTTGAAAACCTTCGTGTCGCATCTCTGGAAGATACTGAACCTAAATACCAAGTTTGGTGTTTATCCGACTGTTCGTTTTTGAGTTATGCTGTTCACAGACACACACACACACAGACACACACACACACACAGACACACACACAGACACACACACACACAGACACACACACGGACATGTTTCCAAAAATGCTTTTTTTGGATTCAGGAGGTCTCAAAACATGTATTTCCGGTGAAATCTCGGTATCGAATTTTTGGGTGGAATGCAATACTTCCCCTACTTACTATACGTAGTAGAGAAAGTAAAAATACGTGAAGTTGTAATGGATAGATAAAGTCGTTAGGATGTGACACGTCACATTTTAAGTTTTGGCTTCAAATTTTTAGCCAAATATGTACACTTGGTCAATCAAAACGTGGCCGGTTTAAATTACTGTGCGCCACTTTGGTTAACCCTTATAATACAAGGCACAAGGCACTGGTTTGGGTTTTAACAATGGATTGTTATCTTTCGATTTTTGCAACTCGTTTTACTGTAATATATTTAAATAATATTGCTTGTATTACTTAATTTTACTTACAAATATACCAGGTGAGTCAGCTGCGCCTATTTATTTTTTAATTCATGCAACGTGTTAAGCGACATATGTGACTTACGCCTTTCTTGAATGCTTTCTAATGACTGATTTGCCTAACACCTTATAGAGGAGGGATACATAACTCAGTGCATAAGTGTTTTACGGGACAGAATGCAATGGCTATGTATGTCGATACAAAAAACATCCCACCCTGACACTTAGAGGTTTAATAGCAATTTTAGCCAATTTTACAAACTTTTATTCTTTAGCATACATCCATGCACTCCTTTGAAAACGTCCCTGAAGGAACTACCTATCACATGCATCGGTTGACAAAACCATTTGAAAACAAAATGGCAGATCTACGCAGTGCGACCAATTGGATTTAAGCCGTTAGTCAATGCACAGCCTTGTCAAAAAAATCTAAGTATTAGGTAGATAATTTCTCTTATTTCACAAATCATGGCGTATTTCAGATCATACAGTAATTGTAATGACTGATGCAGTTTATTTGTTTGAATTAAAACCACCAAACCGAGCTCAAAACACTGTATGATGCTGCAAAAAGCGTGTAAATATTCGAGATGGGGTCTAGTTCTGCGATTACTAATTCGTATAGGAACCTGAGCTCGCAAGGTAGCATTGGCCGAATGGTATTATCATGGTTGCTTTAACACTGTGTCACTTTAATTCGGGTTCAAATCCTTCGGGTGAATTTCAAACGTTTTATTGTTTTTGTTTTATCTCTTTGGGCCTACAATTTGTTATTATGATATAAATAACATTTTATAACATTATAAATGTGTACAAAATAGAATAATCGTCATGTTTTTCACCGCAAAGAAGAACGCAAAGCCCAAATCACATATGGGCACACTCATACGTGAAGAATGCAGGCAGATTACACCGTGCATGTTACAGCATGCAAGAAGGTCTCTCCGGCAACGTACACAAATGTGCATTGATGAAGGGGTCGTCATTTTGATCATTTACTTCCTTGATGAAATCCACGCTATTTAACAACTTATTCTGTTTACCCGTGAACTTAGCACATTTACAACTCCTTTGTCAATAGAAGAAGTGAAACATAAGGTTTAAACTGTTATATTTAATATCGTCGATATGCGCGCAAAAGAATGAAAGCTGACTACGTAGCACGATTTACAACACCAGATACGGTACAGATTATTAGAGTAAACGTGATGCACAATTATCTGATTGTAATTCTTGTGTCTTTGGCTCACAGGAGAGCCAGTACCAAAAATAAATAAATTAGTGTACTAAAATACAGAAAATAAACACAAGGAGAGGAAAAAAGAACCAAAACAATTTCATGTTTGTATCAGATTCGAACCTCCAAAGCTAACCTTTGATTCACCCACTCGACCAGAACCCACGCAGTACCTCCCGCTCTTCGGGAAAACATTCTTCTATCTCCTTGCAAGCATTATATCCATGCAACGCCGTCTTTTTTAAGGCTTTCACAGCTCTTTGGTTCTAATTCAGGCCTTTAATGCTAAATGCGTATAGTAGCGAATAGAAGGACAAAGCTACAATAAGTTTGTTTGCTAAAAGGGTCAATGCTTTTCATATTAGACTATAAACTGCGGGTTGCATAGATACGAATAAATAGGGGCAGCTGACTCACCCGGTATAATTACAATAATAGTGAAACTTGTGGTTATGAAATTTAATTCACGAGCATGAAACCTCCTCCAGACTGATAAATTAATATCATGGTTGACACCAACCGGTATGACGGACTATAAATAAACGTCATATAAAAATGAAGAAAATTGTTACATTTTTACTCATATACGAAGCACATCTAGCACATAGACTTAGATGAGAAATACATAGTCGCAATTGAGATAACATTGACCAACATACGAGGGCAGTCCCAGAAGTACCCGACCTGACGTGTATATATATATAGCGGTTGTTGTTTCAGACAAATGGCTATGTTAGAAAGTATCACCCTTATAAAGCTTAAGTATGAAGTTTTATGGTGCTACGTTGTTTAGTAGTTGTTTGGCAGCCATTAATAGTGAACTCTCTCATTGAATTCGTAAACTTGGCCAACGTTATATGATACAGTACTTTCATTTGAAAGGCCTTAGTCCAACTAATATTAAAGCTGAGCTAGATTATACTCTGGGGGATTCTACTCCTTCGTTTACAACAGCAAAATATTGCAACACGAGCATAGCAGTGGTCGACCAAATGAGCTGACCACGACAGAAATTTGGAATAAAATCCACAAAATGGTATTTGATGACCGTCGACTGAGCCAGCAGACATGTAGGCATTCCAAAAAATGCTGTACATTGCACACTAACTGAAAATTTAGACATGAGAAAGCTGTGCGCAAGATGAGTGCCGCGTTTATTCACAGTGAAACTAAAACAACGTCGTGAAATGTTTCAGTCGAGTGTTTGGCGATGTTTCGCTACAATAAAGTCAGTTTTTGCGTCGATTCATAATCATGGATGAAACACGGGTACATCACTTCACACCTGAGACGAAGGAACAGTCAAAACAGTGGATTGATGGGGAGAATCAGCTCCAAAGAAGGAGCGACAGTTCCATTTGCAGGTAAGGTCATGGCGTAAGTTTTTTGGGATGCGCGTGGGATAATTTTCATTCATTATCTTCAAAAAGGAAAATCAATCAATTACAAGTATTATGCGATCTTATTGTAACGTTTTAATGATGAAATAAAGCAAAAACCGGCCGCATTTAGCGAAAAATAAAGTTTTGTTTCATCAATACAATGCACCAGTTCACACATTCATTATCGCCATGGCCAACATCAATTAATTAAAGCTCAAATTGCTACTTTATGCACCCTATTCGACAGATGTAGCTCCCTCTGATTATTTTCTGTTTCCAAAGTTGAAGAACTGGCTTGGCGGTAAAAGATTTGCCATTAGTGAAGAGGTGGAGCTTGCAGTTGATGGCTATTTTGCAGAACTCGACGGTTCTCACTATAAACAGGGTATCGAAGCAATTGGACATCGCTGGGAAAAGTGCATCGAGCTGAAGGAGACTATGTAGAGAAATAAAGATGCTTTTTCCCAAATTTTGTATGTTTTCTTTGTTAGGTCGGTTACTTCTGGAACAGCCCTCATACCGCGTATGTACATTGTTAAATCCCAATATCCGGGTAGATATAAGGAACAACCCTTAGCCCTACTACTAGAGTAATTTAACGTAAGGAGCACAAGATTTAATAATGTCCTTTTGATGTTTTATAAGAGCACATACCAAGATTGAAAAGTCGGTTTCTATGCAAACTAATGCTCCTTTGCGTTTTCTAGATGGCGTTGTTTGGTTGAGGTCTACAGAAAATACTTCCTCTGCCACAGCGCTTTGTGACATCTTTGACTCAAAGGAAGATGACATCGTTATATCCCCGCAAGAGACTTCGATGTATAGAAAACGATCCGCGATTGAAAGATATCGTTGTCTTTGGGAACAGAAGCCATTTTTCTAGCTATTAGGGAGAGAATGGATCTGCAGTCGTCTCGTTAGCAATAAGATACTTTTCTACACATTCTTAGTGCAACACCAGCCTATGTACACATACAAAGTTAATGAAAACATTTACCAAAAGTTATGTCAAAATATTCACAACAGAGTTTTTAGCTTAAGTCAAGTTTCTTCATGTGAAGGTTTCTTTTATTGTTAGTGCCTGACGTAGACCTATCTATACGTTAATCTGTTTTATTTGTTAAACACAAGCTTTGCGGTTTGCAACTGATAGTGTCGCGGTATCGTTCGTGTTATCTTATTTGCTGAGCGCCTGTTATTGTTTTACTATTTTAAATTTTGGGTTCTTTGCCCTCCGGCTAGCTATTATTACCCAGTCGAGCAAATCTCTTGAACAGGGTGTGTAAACGGAAAGGAGTTGTTACTAAAAGATAAAAGAATTTGTTTTTACACTTTTATTGCCGTCACACTTCATTAATTTCACATATTTACTCTTGATACACGCCCGACTGAAACTGTTATATTTTCGATTATTTGCCGCACATTATTAATTCGCGTATTTCACATTTTATAACTAGCTTTACGACGCAAGAGATTCTGTACAATTGCGCGACGTGTAATCCGTGGATGATTCTGTTGAACTGTGCGACGTGTAACGCGTGAATGATTCTGTTTAACTGTGCGATACTTGTCTCTGGCTTCAGAATTTATACTTCCTCACTCCGATATGCCTAAAGATTATAATCCAGCTGCTATTGGTTAATAAAGCGCGCCAACATTAGCGTCTATTTTTATATCCAATCAAAATTACGAACACATATGCTCTAGGGAAATTATTTCCTCCATTTCTAAAGAAAAGCGCGCTACTCTGACGTCATTTGTTTGTCTCTTATAATTGAT
Source organism: Deroplatys truncata (assembly GCA_030765065.1). NCBI lineage: Eukaryota > Metazoa > Arthropoda > Insecta > Mantodea > Mantidae > Deroplatys > Deroplatys truncata. The sequence goes on along the minus strand of CM060976.1, from coordinate 166,193,549 downwards.
AAACAACTCACCCCCTCGTTTCATTGTTAACCGATCCTATTGTCAGTTTCAGTGAGGCCGTGTAAACTTATTTCCTAAATATGCTTATAATTAACAAACATCTCAAATCATTGTCATACAATAATGCTAACTTACACTACAATCACTCTGGCATTCACAGTGTTGTGATATAAAATACTGCTTCAATAGAAGCTTCTATCTTGACAAGTTTTTTTTTATTTATACCCTACCTTTAACTGCAATGGTCTTATCGGCGTTTTCTTTGGAATATATTATTGTCTATTATCACTTGTCTTAACTCGTATTTACTTGTTGTTGAGCTTCTAGTAAACTTGTGGGGTTTATTCATTAGATATTGCACACACTCATACTTCCAGACTCTGGGAGGATAGCGAATAATCTTGGCAAGAGAAACATTCCCAGCCGGGAATCGAACCCGGGAGACCTCGCACAGTAGACAAGTTCTCTGCGATTAAGCTACAGGCCAGCCAAAATGTTTTTTCTGCACGTTACATATAGTAGGAAGAGGAAGTATGCCACTTCGATAACGAGATTTCACCGGAAATACATAATTTGAGATACAACGAACAAATAAAAAGGATTAAAATAGCGAATTTCTGATTTCAGTCAGACGATATTGTGGCATTTGGTTGTGGTAATACATTTATAACATGTGGTTTTGGCAACATTTGTTGGGTGGCTCTTGGGTTGGTGACACGGATCGGAATGACGTAATAGGAGTGGGGGTAAACCGGTTATATCTCAGTAAGCGTCTAGGACGCTCAGTCTGTCTCTTCTAATGTAACCAGCGAACAGTGGAGACCTGTTAGGACAGGACGCTCTGTCAAGCAGAAAGTAAAATGTATCAGTTTTAATTTGTAATATATATTGTACATCCAAATTCACATCATGTAGTTTAATAATGTAGTTAGTTCCTTCCTTCCCCATAATGATTTAGGAATATTTTAGTAATTTTCAGGTGTTTTAGGAACTTGAGCTCGCCCCGTCGGACCTCGTGTTAGTTTGATATGATTTAAACTCCGGTACCCCCCGTGATATGTGAAAATATAAGAGGTTACGACAATATTCAGGCGCAGATTTAAAATAAACTACCCCACACCAAACTACCCTTTACATAAAAAATACTTCGTTATTTTTCATTTCCCTATAAACCACTAACGATTTTGATTAAAATACCACATGTTTAGGATATTTGAACAAGTAGGTACAATGTATATATTGTATTTTCTGTGAGCAGCCTGTGAAGCAGCCTGCATTCAGAATTGTAACTGGTAAACTGCAATAGATAGAAAAAACTTAAGAATAAATGTAGAGCACATTGAAATATATAAATTATGACTTAATTTTGTATTATTAATCGTTTTCGAAATACTCCTCACGTTTCAAGTTTTCCCAAGTTGAGCTGACTCTCGGTATCTTAAAGCACCTTATGCGGTCCTCCTTATCTGCATGGCTTTATTAGTAACAAAACTAACCTACCTACGATGTCCGCGCTCCGCGCTGTACATATAATCAAGTCCCATATTATTTATTTAAAATTTATTTAGTATAATATGTGTAAATGACATAACGTGAATATAAAAATTATTTTTGATTTTCGCACTACAATTTACAAGAAATTTTGTGAAGTTGCAATGGATAGAAAATGTCTTGTGAATTCAATGTTTTGTTCGATTCCTTCGAGGGTTGCCCTAATTGAAGATATTCAAGGGACAACGAGCTATAGACAACGTTTACAAGCATGCAGCACTGAAAATGTACAAAACCCACATCCGTGCTTCCATTGAACTTTAGCAAAACAGACATATCGGATCAAGAAAAATACACCAGACTCTCTCCAAAACTAATCAACGAGATGAGGACTTTCGCTACAAATGTGATATCTGAAAAGAAGATAGAGTAATACAGAGAGGACAAATATAATAATAAAGGGGGGAGACTTAAAGAATAGAGCAGAAAGAAAACTAATAGTAGAGGGATGAGTGCTTCATTCTTTTCTAAGACTTCCTTGAAATTCTATTATAATTAACGCATTTATGATTAATGTTGCTACATCCAGAACCTTGTTATTAAAAGTTTTAATTTAAACGTTAATGTTATAATACTTATTGTGCTTGTTAAAATCTGGCAAAATACCTAAGACAGAAATCTGATGCGTTACTTCCACATGATTTTCTCTACCCTCTATCATTTCTTAGTCAGTATACAACTCTTATTAAAGCTTATTTTTCTATTTCATTTTAATCCAGATAAACCTTTGCAGAAATAGCTACATTACACATTTCGTTAGGATACAAAGAGAGCAGTGAGTCAAGTGTTTAAAAACTGGACGCTATATGCTGGCCTTAAAATATCATGTTTTTTCCATGCGCTTATGAGAAACGAATAAAAATCGACAGTACTAAAAAATGACAAACAATACCAACCATTAATACTAGATATCTCATCAATGGCTTATGTCACACAAAGTTATTTGACATAAATTGTGTGTTCTAAAGAGGCGTACAAGAGACATACCACCTACATTTGTGGTACGTTTTCGTCTATCACTTAACGTTCACCAGATATACAAGATTATACAAAATTCCTTACGAATGAAGAGTACTTCATAGGCTAATTCCCAAAAAATTCAAGATATATACTTTATTTCTTATGTAAAATCTTTAATATATGGTATTTTAATCAAAATCGTTAGAGCTATTGTTTAGAACATTAATTTCAAAAAACTGTCCAAGTAAAGGGACTTTTCTAGAAAGTCTTCGGGTCGCATATTTGGAAGATACTTAACTTAAGATACCAAGTTTGGTATTCATCCGACTTTTCGTTTTTCAGTTATGTGCTCACAGACGCAGGGATCTTTTTCTAAAAATGCATTCAGGGGGCCTCAAAATATATTTTTCCAGTGAAATCTAGACATCGAAGTAAAAATAGGGTGTAATGAAGGTCTGTGGTTCTCATTGTCTATTGCTTATATTATTATTTTCACCACAAGAGTGTCCTCTGTCACCCATTCTTATGAACCTTTATGCTGGCATCATAAGACGTCAATAGCAGTTGCGACATAATGGCAAGAGTATGTCTGTTAAAGACTCGAGGAAATAAATGTTAAAAAAAAAAGACACGAAATGGAACGCTCTTCATTCCGAAGGAATTTTGTACAATTTTGTATAACTGGTATACCAAAAAAGATAGACAATTCGTATTACATAAAATATGAACATTTCTTTAAAACATACAACTTATTTCAGATAACTTTTGTTGTACCATCAGCCATTTTCGAGATATACGTTGTTATTGGTTTGAATTTTTAAATAGTTTGTCATTTTAAAGTGCTGTTACTATTCAGTTGTTTCTCGCAATGTCGTGGACTTTTTAATCGGTTATCCATTCGGTTTCCTGTATCCTCCCTGTACCTTGAGTAAAATGTGCAATGAATCTATTTCTACAAAGGAATGTCTCGATTAACATGAAATAGAAAAATAAGCTTTCGTCAGATAAATTCACGTGCATGTGACATCAGATTTTTGGATTCAGGGAGTTTCAAAATGCGTATTTCCGGGGATATCTACGTATTGAATTTTTGGGTGGAATGCAATATTCTCTATATTTACTATAGGTAAGTAGTAGAGAAGGTAATCGTCTCACTGATTTTCACAGCAAGCCCACACAGCGTTCGACGTTAGTTTTTGTGGCCAATGAATCTTACGCTATTCTTCAGTGTTTCATTTTTACTCTGCTATGCATACACATTTACGTTGAAAGTGCCTGCAGAAACCAAATACGGCTTAAGGCGAGGGATCCTGTTCGTTTTGTTTCTCATATAATCTCTCGATGTTTAAGATAAGCTTCTGTTGAATGTTGCAACTACGTTCAAGTTTTCGCTAACAGGGCCTTCTAGAACGTTGTCCAAACATGGCCCCCATTAATCCTCTTACTGAAAATCGGCTCCACTTTAGCTAAAGCAGGTTCGTTACACAAGGTAGAAGACAGCGGAACCTCCATCTAGTAAACTATATATAAAAATCTGATGTGTTACACTCACATGACTTTCTCTATTCTTGTACAAACTATTTTTACAAACTCTTATTCGCCATCTATTTCATATTAATCGAGATAAACGTTTGCAGAAACGATCTTTTGACATGCAAAGAGAATTACATTTTACACATAGCGACAAGTTCTAAAAATATTTGACTATCGCTTAAGGCGTACTATGTTCCCCTTGTATTGTATTTGCAACGGCAATATAGAAATACAGTAGCCTTTAAGCATAGACGTATCTCTTTGCAATTAATGTAATACTAAATACTTAATAAATACCACCCCTACTACTATAATAGCTGGTTGCTAGGTGCGGTACCATTCTCTTTGCCATAGATTAATACTCTTTGCATATCCAAGACAAAAAAATTAATAACGAATTACCATTCGAGAAAATAAGTATTGAAAAATTTAGGGAATAACAAGCAATATCTCTAAAATGGTTCACTCAACAAAAAAATGTATATGACATAAATTGTATACTTTAACGCGATCTACATTTTTTGTGTAGTAACATTTTGTCTATCTCTTATGGTTTACCAGTTATGCAAAAGTCGTTCACAATGAAGAATACTTTTGGAGACATTCCCAGAAAATTCGAGATATACATTTCATTTGTCATAAAAATATCTTAAACATATATTTTAATCAAAATTGTTAGAGCCATTTTTGATAAAATTAAAATTTTTCGAAAAATATTCCATGTAAAGGGTAATCTGGGGGGATTTTCTTGAAAACCTTTTTGTCGCATCTCTGGAAGATACTGAACCTAAATACCAAGTTTGGTGTTTATCCGACTGTTTGTTTCTGAGTTATGCTGTTCACAGACACACACGGACGTTTCCAAAAATGCTTTTTTTTGGATTCAGGGGGTCTCAAAACATATATTTCCGGTGAAATCTCGGTATTGAATTTTTGGGTGGAATACAATACTTCCCCTACTTACTATACGTAGTAGAGAAAGTAAAAAGGAAATGCACCCCACGGCATTTTGTGGCGAAAAATTGTATCATTTAGCTAGTATCACCTGAATTTGTCTAAAATGAAAACTTTATTCCCAAGATCTGTGACTTAGATTTTCATTTTGAATGCACTGAAAAACACTAAACAGTTCCCTTCAAATATTAAATGGACCAAATACCTCTGTGTTATAATACTCCTATTGCTTAGATTCACGTCAGCACAATATTCTGCGGACTCGAGTAGGTAATATTTAAGTTTGTATATTTTATCTAATACTATAATAATCAGTGATGCTATAGTTCATAGTTACTAGGCAACAAAACGTATACTTTATATTCTAACAAAACACACTATCAAAGTACAAAATAAAGGTTCAACAAAACGTAAAATACACTGTTTAAAAATGCCTTTAATTTTTCAAACTTACTGATATCAATATTATCATTAATTAAAACAGTTGATCTCGCCATGGAATATTCACTCCAAAGACTCGAAGCTTTAATACTTTTCGATTTCTCATAAAAATACGCAAACAAAGAATCTTCATTTACGTCTGCTTCATTACCCATACTCCAGGCCTTGAATTTTGTATAACCACATAAATAAACTTTCCTTGACTTTTCTGGAAGTATATTAGTAGTTGCAACTTGGACTGCTTTTAAACTTTTTTCTGATTAACCGAGAAAATTGCCTTCTTCGCTCATTTTTACTTTAAATTCATATATGAAACTAGCATCCAAAATTGATTTATCCTGTCTTTTTTTTTTCCAAAGCCCATATCACTCTTTCTCTAAACATATCGTTTCCGCAATAAATAAATTTCATTAAATATACTAAATATACAACGAACACTAAAATGCTTTGAACATATATAAAATATTGTAAACAACACTTCCCTTCTCTTCGGTCGTGTTCTAAATTGAGCCTTTCGTTACTCAACCTCTACTTTTGTAACTAGTTCTCTAAATAACTATTAGCCTGCTACGCCTGCCTATACGAACGTCCCGTTACGTCCTATCAATCCTACGACTCAGCCAGAGCCATTCAGGTGTCTACTGGTTAATAATTTCCCAAACATCGTAACATTTGCAAGCAGTGATTCGTCATGCAGTACATTATACAGCTCTAGGTACCAGGAACAATTTTTCATAGCAGTAGTTCCTTCTTAGGCCACTTGAATCGCTACGAGTGAATTTTGTTTTGTAATTAACATGGGAGACACATTTATATCTAGTTTCCTGTTCTGTGCATACTGAGTGAATGACAAGGCATCAATTTTTTCAGGCTTCAGAACTTCGGATGAAGTCGTTCGTTAGTGAACCACTCACAATGAGAGAGTGATTCGATCCATTTTAATCACGCCACACGCATGTTACAGTTTTCTAACAGGAACATACGTGAAAAAGTCCCTCATAATAGTTGCTTCTGTGGCTATTCATCACGTGTGACTAAGCTCTGGAATGCAAAGAGACGGAGGAGAGCTAACAAAATGCCTTCATTATAGATAACACAATAAAGATCTTAGTTCGTTAAAGCTATAATTATTACATTTGTTTATAGCTTCCATATTATTATACCATGTATTTCAGGAATTCAAAAATACATAAGCGTCATCCGAGCTGTAATCTTACAGAACAACAGCGAACCAGTGACTAATTCCATGCAGCTACTAGAAATTTGTAGCTCAATGATTTTGCAAAGTCTACTTCCATACTAGACCAGGAGATCTCGCCAGAAAATTCGCATATCTTGGAATTTACAGCGTATTATAGTACACTTTTGGGTATTTTAACAAATTTAATTAGATGCTATAAAAGACAGGATCCATTTTAACAACTGCCTTGAACAATCCAGAGAGCGCTAAAATGTTCTATTACGTATATTTCGTTAATTTCTGATGAACTGTCAATAGAAGATTTGTCTCCGGATGTCAGTAGAGTATTCAAACCAATAGAAAACACTTACAGCGTATTAAAAGGTAAGCGTATACTTTCGTTTATGTCGGCACCTACCCAGAGGCGGTCACGCTCCGCTAACACCTGGGCTGCAGCAGGCTCGGCTGCGGTTAGCGGCCTCTGAAATGTTCGGAGCGCTTGCTAAAATTGATCCACTATTTTCCTTGCGGTTTAGAATGCACTGCCGTAGTTCATGCCACAATTCAAACTCCTACTTATATATCCTTGTGGTTTAACTGTCCAACACCCAACTTGGGCGTGGGTATGGAGCTAAATGTCCGTAACCCATGGCTTCTTTCCATTTTCTAAAAGACTAACATTGAGCATAGGTTGTTTGCATAACCGTTTTGCTCAGAGGGAATTCTACCAATGTGTTTTATGAATGCATCAAACCTTTTTCTGCTTATTCAAATAAATGAAATGTGGTTGTATAAAGAACACAGATCAAGTACAGCTGTTGTCTAGTAGGTATATAAATTGAAAAATAATTTTCCGACAATGACAAATAAATAGGTTTTATTTTCCGGTACTGTAGCAAGCCTAACAAATACAAGCATTCATAAATGTTTTCCATAGCGCCTACGATTCCTGGATAAAACTTTACTGTTGGAAGGTATAACCTTGTTGTAAGGAATTTGCAAAACACCAGAAGGGTCGTGCTACACACACACACACACACACACACACACACACAAAGAAGCTTGGCAATTTTCTTTAAGATTTCTAACGGAAGGAAGTTATTCGGCGGTGGTCCAGTTTTTCATTTCCGGATCTACTGCCTGGGAAGAACGACGTTACAATACTCTAGATCTTGCATGACCGCCGACTTTGACTCGTGGGAGTCGGATATTAAAAGAAGTACCAGAGAACCCTCCACAGATAGAAAGCCAATGTGCTTCATATAAAGAAGGATGAAACTTTGTAACAGCAAATGTCATTCATTAAAAGCAAGCAAACAAACTTTAGCAATCTAACAAAATGTGAGATTTAATTTCATTTATTCACATGAAAATAAACGTCATTAGGACTCGTCTTACCTAGAAACAGGTACGCTATTAGGAGAAATGCACAAGTGAAATTCTTCTTGGGATTACCCTCCTCTTTGAAGGACTTGCACCCCAAGGATTAACAAGCTAACGCCTAGCGATCTAGGAAAGTCGCGAAAAAACCTTCTGTCAGATTGGTTTGCCCCGGTGGTTTGAATCGGGATTTCCCGAATGCAGGCTACAGGCATTACCGCTGAAGCACCCGGCTCGATAACTGCAATTCTTAACTCTATAAAATGCTAATTAAATTTCCTCAAATATTTATTGTAAACAATTCTACTAGAATTGCGCTCTATAAAAGTCTGTATTTTACATCCTTTATAATCCATATGAAAAATGTGACAGTCTAATTATATAATATTCAATTTATATAACAGCCCACCTTAAAGCAATATATATATATATATATATATATATATATATATATATGTAACAAGATATAAAAAGTGTATATTACAGTCATTGTGTATGTTTATATTATTGTATACATGTGTAATAATGTTATGAGAATGTATTACGTAATTTAATAATGTAGGAGATATGAGAATAATAGGTTAAAAGTTACTAACAATGAGGTAACCTTGAGGCAGTAATGAATATGAAAGTTTAATAATGCTACTTGTGATTCTTGGAAGCAATAATGTAATTTTTGCGACAGTTTCTAAAATAGCTAATCAATAACCAGAAAAAGCTTTAGTTAAATGAAGGTATTCTATTGGACTAGAATTCGCCAATCAGAAACTAAAATGGAGCAAAATTTACAACTTCAGAAGTCAGTTGCTTGTAGACAGTGTTCCTAACCGGACGCGAGATGCGTCCTCGAGGAATTTAATACGTTTTTTGTGTGAGACAAAAATAGTTTGCGTGTTAAAAAGTGCAAGTAATTAATATAAAAATCTCACAACTCTCTATATCAGTGAAGTGTTATTTAAATCGTGTCAAGCATTAATAAAAGGAGTGAAGTAAAATTATAATCTGTGTAAGCCTACATTCTTCAGTCGCACCACTCCCTGCTAAGACATTCATGTCTCTAAAAAAAATATAAATACTGACGCAGCCGAGGCATACATAAATATATAATATTTAAAGAAACAGTCAAATTACAAAGTTAATATTTTTTAAACATCTTTGGGGCAAAGGCCACCGGAAAGTACATTTGGGGCGATGGCTACCGGAAACTTTTTATCATACGTGCGGTTGCAACTACTTCAGTTCGGCCTCCCAACAGTCGAAATACAATACAAAACAAAAAATAACGGTTCTTCAAATTTGGCTCCCAAAGCGTGGTGCTAAAAATAACAATACAACAAAATAACTTCAAAAACTACTTCTAAGGTAACTAACTATGCAGACCACGCAAATAAGTCGAAGGAACAGAACTGTCATATGGATATTCCAAAACTGCCTCTGGAAATATTTCCTAAGCGCTATTAAATGTTTAAAGTTTTTCCTCAAACCCTTAAAATTCCATTCCAAGTATCTCTAGAAATACAAACATTTTACGAAAATTATTTGATAACACTTTTCTTCACTATAGCTCCTGTTGAAAATCTGAAGCACGCTGAAAAGCATACTGCACCGCGTGTAATGTGCGACAGAACACAAGAAAAATCTAATGCGAACAAAATGTAGGAGACAGAGGGTCATGTGCTAATATATTTAAAATGCCAGGTAAGAGGATGAAGACACCTCGCATACAAAAGCGACACAGATTATTTAAGTAAAATTTCCAACAATTTATTAGCTTCGGAATAAAAATTTAAAATTTTTGAAACTTATTGCCTAAATTTGAACTCTATTTAAAATAAAAAAAATATTTAAGATTTTCAGTGCTCTTCAGATTTTCAACACTTCATGTAGGCATTCTTAGGTAGGGATTTAGCTACTGGAAGGAGGTGGTGTTTACTTGGTCTGAGGAAGTGAAGGGTAAAGACGTGCGATAGCGAAAGAACTGATGGTTGTTTTCCACTGTATGCGACACGCACGGCAGGAGTTCAGCATACTGTGTACCCCTCCCACAGCTAAAGATTTACCTGAGAGATAAGCCAACCCTCCTCACCCCACTAGCTAAAATGTCACCAAACAGACAATAGGTTTAATGTAACTGGTTAAAAGACGTTTACATCTTGAATTTTCTGTAAACATCTGCTGGGTTCTTTTCACTCCTTGAGTCGTCCTCCATGGCGCAGTGTTTACCATGCTAGACTCCAGTTCCCGGCGGAGGGCGATGGATTTTTTTAGGCGTAAAAATCCTTAGCATGGCTTCTTCGGAAAGGAAGTAAACCCGGCGATCCCGTGCGTAGATTTACGGTACGTAAAAGAACCTCAAGCCTGATAAAGAGGCCTCTGAGCAAAATTACCGGACTTTCACGCCCAATATTGTTACATGTTGGGGTGAAAGCCGAAAAGGTTACCAGAAAATTATTAATTTAGGTCGCCGCAGCACGCACATGAGGGAAGGGCGCAACTCGGTGGCAGCTAAAGTCCAGGACCTTGGTGTGTGAATTTAAGAGGAAGGCGTGGGGTTTATATTACATTGAAAGATTACATAATACACATTACCTGGGATTTATTCACAAAAACGTTTGGCTTCTCTACATAATTGCAAAGGGTACAGGATGGAGGGAGATGCCACAGACCGTAGACCGGCCACACGCGCGTCTGGCTACAACGACCACTCCCTCTCGAGTGACGCTATCTTGCCCCCACCAACCGTGTCTAGCCAAAGCCAAACAGGGCTGACGTCATACCAGACAATTTCAAACAGAGCCTTCCCTTTGGTGTGGCCCGCGCCAAAACGAAAAACCGTCGAACCGAAATATAACTAAGTAGACCCAATGATATACGTCTGGTAGCAAAAATACAGCACAGAGGGCGTCTGATATTGACAATAAAATTAATATGTCACCCCCCCCCCCACTTACAAGAATGAGGCATCCCCGCCGAAAAAGAAAGAGAACAGGAAAAAAATACAGAAATACAAATTGAATGAATACAAATGAATTGAATTGACAATGGGCCTGTGGTCACTTCCCACATGAAAAGTTACAATTGACAATTTATAAATGGGTAATGTAGTCCCACAGGAATTCCATCCCCTCGCAAACCCTCTTCTGTACATAAACAGTTCGTGGTGCAAAATGTTTGAAGCCAGCTATAGAAACAAGCTTGGGAATGGCGCAGTAGCATTGCATTTAAAATTAATATGCCACAATATAGTCTGGGACGCTAAGGACCATACTAATTAAAGAGCGTCCATAAATAAAACACAGTTTTAATTTTTTCACTCTTGAAACTTTATATAATTGAAACACCATAAATGATAGACTAAAATTTGAACATACTAAACAGTTTTATGTAAAAAAAGAAATTGTTATTTATACCCAGTCCACTGCGTTTAAGCAAGTGTGTATTGCATAATCGAAATCATTTAAAGGCATTTATTGCGATTAATTTCAATGTACGCAAACACTTTACAGGAACATAGTAGGAATGAATATGGGTAGAGAAACTCCTTGTTACTTATCCATCAGCTTAAATCTCATTTTTAGTGGTAGCAAAGTATGCTGTGAAGCAATTTCCTGAAATCCTATTAGATTATATATTACAAACCTATAGGAGAGTTAATTAATTCGCAGCACTTGACAGTTTTAGGTCTAACAAGTTATAGAGTCCTTGTGTTACTTACAATCACCTCTTTGCGCCTCGCAGTGAACTTTCCAATCGTCTCCAATCTTATTTCCAGTTCCCGACAGATGACTTGCATAACAATTAACTACCCATTATGCTACAATTTATGAGGGCGTTATGAGGTAATTTGTCGGAGAATCCACCCAGGGCTACTGCCCTTGTTTGTCGTCGGCATGTTAATAAGGTACAAGGTAACGTTTGCATATGTTCTATTTTGGGCATGACGCTACAAGTAGGGAAGGCCTGAATAAGTTCTCAACATTCTACAAACGCATGCTTATGTACCCTGTGGAAAAGAATAGAATAGAACACAAAAGGCAACTCAGCCCATTGTACCTCTTCAGAAAGGGCTCTAATACAAACATTTTTTCAAGAACTGCAGACTAAACACTTAAATTATGCATGCCCGCCCGCCCCCCCCCCAAACAGCGGTCCTGCGTCATGGCGCTTTGGGCAAGACCATGGTGCTCTGGTTCCCGGCCAGGGAATGCGCCCGGGTTCAATCCCACCCTTGGGATTTTAAATGCGGGTATAGGACCAGTGCCCACTCAGCTTCAGAAGGAAATTGAGAACCAGCGATAGGCAGCGGTCACGGCTACGGAAGCAAACATTCCGCCTGGCGGATGCGTGATGTTGGCCACATCACTTCCCGCATCGGTTGAATGATCATCCACCTCTGCCGTGCGTATGAGTTGGTAGGACTAGGCCCTTTACGGAATGTATGCAAGATTGATTACTGTTATAATTGTTACTATTCAAACGCTAATAACAAAGTATTACAAACCAGTACTTTTAAGGTTCAAGGTGACGAACGCAAACGTATAGTGGCAATAACTATGTGAAGTTGTCTATTGAAGATATTTACTATGTTTGTACGCATGGTGTATGCTACAGAACAGCGTGTGTTTATTGTGTTAAGTTTTGCTCGAATGTGACAAGAGACGGCTTTTATTCATACAAACATTTCCTGGTTACCTCCCCTAAATCCACAATTCATGGTTGATAAAAAAATTTAAACATAACGTAAGTTAGCCAATAATTCCAATCGAGGAAAAATTAAGAGGAAATAGGGGCTGTGTTGGTAAGGTGCTCCCTAAAAAAATACGATGCCTCGCTTAGAACTTCAAACGGTGTTTCAGTTCCATCTGCGTTCCTCGGAAAGTAAAATTACCATATAAAGTAACAGCAGTGCAAACACTAAACGTGTGTGGATAATTTTACAAAACTTACAATCGCTCCACTCTTAGAACCCAACTTGATGTAAACATATGACGTCACTAACTAGCTCACGATACGCGAGAAACTAAAGCACACCATAGCATACAGTACCTTAAATATGCGCGATTATCTATGGATTTTCAAGAAGTACGTTGAACATAGTTCGAAACTTTTGATTAATATAAAACAGTAAATAATACGAATAGTAAAAACTAAATAAGGGTGTAGCTTTTGTTTAATTCTGTGTGCTGTCTTTCACCTCTCTTCCGCCTGCATACGATAACGAGCAGTTTGTTCCTTACAGCTGATACAAACTCGGGGCTAATGCGGACGGATACAAAAATGTTTTGTTTACATTAAGTCCGGTTCTAAGGCTGTAGTTATTGTAACCGGCTTATGCATTGATTCTGGTCTACCATATTTTTCTGATAAGTGGCTGCATGTTTTAGGTCACGTGAAGACACATAATATATTCTGTAATTCTGAAAAACACTCCAATTATACCAAAAACCGCTGTGGGATGTAGGTAAATATGGGAATCTTGTGTACTATCAGTGCAACAAGAATTACTGGACCCGTTTTCCCTTACGAAACTATCAACTCTGACAGGAATGTGAACAATTTATTAATTTTTTTCAGAGAAGCATACCTGCAGAACGTGCCCATGGTTACTTTGCACATACAGAAAATCAGCATGCTTTTTCTGACATAGTAACTGACTGGCCTGCACGCTTTACAGATCTAAATTCATACAATTATCTGTGTGGAATACTTAAAAATCAAGTTTGTGCAACAAATCTCCATTCACTGAACTGCAGAAATTCAGAGTGTTGAGTAGTGTATTCAGCAGGTACCAAGCTTGTATAGACAGAGGGCATCATTTAAAATACCTTTTATAATGTAAAAATTCATATTGATTCGCATGGTTAACATTATCTAGGGGAGAAATAACGGGTTAAGTCGCAGATACTGAAGGAACAAGTTCCTATAGTACCGCCTTAGAATGGCGTGCTGCCGGAAGCTTCCTGACAGAAAATCCGGTATAATTATAATAGTTGCAAAAGAAACTAGTTACTGTGTATTCACTGCGATCAGTTTTACCTTCCGATATTAAAACTGAACTTAAACATCAGCTGCTTTGTACCATATTGCTCCCCAAGTTAAGATGGCACTACCGATCGATTACGCCGCCTAGAGATGGAAATATAAAGTAGGTGTTTTAAATCATTTAACCAGTATGCACGATATTCCATCCTTTTGTAATGATTTTTTTTCTTTTAGTACCATTATTTTCAAGCAATTAAATTTCCATTTCGTTACCTAACAACTTAAAAAAAAATATGTTTTAAGTCTATTACATTCTTAATTCTTGTCATCAATAATACTGCATTTTCCTTCGGTGCCTTTGCAGGTTAGAATTTAAATATTTCTATTTCTTGTGGCTCTGTTTCAAACCTTTTTTTTGGCAATCTAATTGATTTATCTGGTCTAAACCCTAAATTAAGTAAAAGTTTGAAAAATGTTCCATGCAGAGTTATTTAAAATACCTAATAATTATATAAATGTGATTTATGTGGAGAGGATATATTATATTTGTATAAAACTTTGAAAAATAAATACAGAAACATATTGAGCGCATGAAATTCTGCGCGTAGCATTTAATGCTAACCATAATGAAGTACATGATTTACCTTGCCACCGTAATACACCACTTAATAGAGTCTATTATAGAGTAACAGAAGCTTCTTGTAATAGATTTTTTTTCCTTTGCACGAGCTCATTATTACGATTCATGATACACAGTTAAATATTTTTTCTACATAACTCAGTCCATATTGCTTAATTAAATAATTTCTGTCATTTATTGCAAATATGAAGTGTATAATATTTAGGGAATATGTGAAAATGCGCTGTGGGTGGAGAACGTTGTATGAGCGTTGCACATATGATTCATTTGTAGTTATCTACTACTTAATCTCTATGTATGTTTAGTAATTTTCAAATTTGGGATAGATCGAACGTTAAAATTAAAGTGAATATAAATGACTGCGTTATTCAACATATTTTAAAGGCCGTTTCCATCCTCGAAATGTATACTATTCTATGAGCTTGGGCCAGCATTTAATAAAACAGAATAGATTTTCTATATCAATAAACATGTTTATATTTACATCTCATTTTATGCAATTCAAATGCACCTCAGTTTCTGTCAGCTACTGCTGTAATGATAACCGTTTTTAAGTAAATTTAAATTCACATATGCATAATGGAATGGGCTTATATGACCTTAAAGAAAGTAATGTAAACTTTCAACAAAACTGATTAGGCGTCTGTACACCAGGATGTAAAACAAAACGTGCCGATATAATGAGCTGTGATTTAAGTTGGCAAGAGATTAGTAAAGCAGTTCCTCCACATTCATGGCCCTACCCCAACCTCTTACCTAGTTCTGGCAACCCAAGTTGATTGGAGGCTTTCGCATTGCCTTTTTTCGTGATGGCGGATATGCATCAGAGGCTAGGATCCAAGGTAGTTTTAGATACTTTGGGAAAACATAATCAATTCAGCTTAACAGCCCTCGCCGCGCTACAACCTTGCTCATTAAAGACAATGATTCTTTGTTCCTTTCAAATTACATATATAATAAAGATGATAATGTCTGCAAGGTAATTTCATCCAACCACTCCACATAATGTTTGCCTTACTTCCTCCTTCCCCCGGTTCCCTTCGCTCCTGAGCCGGAAATTAACCTCTGTTCTTTGGTTAGGGTTTGAGAGCCTAACGTTTGACATCAAACCAATAAGACGGACGGATCTGGCGAGTGACTAGCGAGTGCCTTTAGCCACTGAGGCAAAATCCTTCCATTTCGCCGCTCAATTTGTTTAAATCAATAAGAAATTAGCACAACCGTGTAGGTGTGTAAAACAACTGATAAAAGGATTTGCCGACATTAAATAATGAAAAACACTATAGAAAATCAAAATTATCGGCATTTTTGCACCGGACCGTACATAGATCTCGTGCCGTCATATTCGTCACCTGTAAAGTCGTTCATTTCTGCAGTTCTTGGCAAGATTTTTAATAGTATACGCTTCTTCACTTGCCAGTTTCCTTCTGGTAATTTCAATAATGTATAGCTTGGTATATAATGTAGAACTTGTTACAAAATAATTTAAAGTTGTTGTAGAATAGTAATATTTTTGTTCAATGCTAGTTAATTTAACTAAATAAAGGTATTAAAAACTGTGTTCCTTGTAGTGTTCGATTCAGATTACTGAAATCTTTAAACTAGACCGCCAATGAATTAAGAAGACAATTGTAAATTCTTCCAACAGACAGTTTGCTCGTTTTATCTATAGCTATAACAACTTTAGAAAGCAATACTGAACTAAAGAGGATATTTGATATCACATTTTTTGTACCTCTATTGTACCCCTATTATTTTCTTCCGTCTTTTCTTTGTTTCTCCTTTCTTTTTACCACATAAATGTGGTACATATGGCTTACTGATTACATAAAAGATTACAAAAAGGTGAACAATGGCAAATATTAGACATTCTAGCTTTAGCTTTAATATAAATGTTGGGTTTTAGCTTTTCAAAAAGACTATTTTCGCTTCAATTGACTGTAGATTAAAATTTATTGCTAGGAGAAAGTAGTACTTTGTTTTATCCTTTGCTTTAAAACAGTTTAAGTGTTCAACATTTAGCGTTCAAAGACTATCATGATTAAATATTTAGAACATTCTACAGATGTGTTTGAATACTCAATGAAAAAGGATAATAAGCGCTTTTCTACGAATTCCTCGATTTTTCATGTCGTGTGCAGAAAAATTAAAAATACACTAAATTCTGAACAAACAGTATCTTTTTAAGAAAAACATACAAGACTTCAGCTTCGCTTTTAAGGAATCTTTAATTTTTTTACTAATTTTTACTGTTTTAAAAACGGTCATCCTGTAGATATATAACATTCAATCGACATGATTAAAAAGTATAAACCAGAAAGTTCAAAATTGTTATAGTGGTGAATTATGCTGTGTGAAGTATTTCAGAAATTCTAGATATACACCTTATGGAAGATAGAAAGATTCCTCGTCTAAAAGTAGTTTGTTCCTTTACAGCCTCTTAATTTATTTTAACGAAATCGAGATTTCATTCGCATCTGTGAATGAGGTAAGATCACAAATAAAGCTGAAAGAGGTTTAATGAAGCCTGATCTATTACACGCATATTAAAGAATTTTTAATTGGTTTTAGAGGCTTCCTTTTAATACTTGTATTATTTTATTTTGGCTTGTTTAAAGTTATTGTTCTACCATAAGCCTTACGCTAGATTCGACATGTACGTTATATCACCGAGTTTTGTGAATATTGTCTAACACCAGTGTACAAATCGACTGCTTTACAAGGATGATAGGTTGGTACATTGCTGTGAAATCTCTCTTACTGCATCTTGTGGCACCCCTCTCCCACACACTTTCGCTCACCTCTAGCTCACCTTCTGCGCTTTCGCGCAGACAGGGGTCAAGTCTGTTTACATGAGCTGTTTCTGTGTTTACCTTCGCAATTCTACCAACGTTCTTGGCCGAGCGAAAAATAGATTATGTATATTCTGCATTTCGAGGGCTAAGCAAATACAAAGTCGTACACTGGATGTAGCAAATACCCAACCGGGAGCGGTTTCAAAGCTTATATATACCTTCTAACAACAGTAAGAAGTATTATAACGCAGAGGAGCAATCTCCTCAAAACAATAAGACAATATAAATAGTAAAAAATTAAATTTCTGTTTCTGTATCACACACCAAAAAATCCCCTATAATCTATTAAATGCAGTTTATAGACAAACTACGATCCAAGAACTCGAGTTTCCACTCAGGATTGACACCAAATATGGAAAAAATTGCTAAAGTCAATGTTAAAAGAAGTCAGATTTAGAGAGACCACAAATACGAGTAATTAAGGCAGTATTTTAACACTTAAATGATATCAGTCTAATTATATAATATAAAATATAAAAACAGCCCGCCTTAAAGTAATATGTGTATAATATATAAAGTGTATGTAACAGTCATTGTACTATATTTATATTATTATGGACATGTATAATAATGTTATGTGAATGTATTAATTTAACAATGTAGGCAGTGAGAATAGAAGACGAAAGTTGCTAACATTGAGGTAACAATGAGGCAATAAGGAATTAGAACATTTAATAAAGACTACTAGTAATTCTTGGAACAATAATGTAATTGTTAAAACAGTTTATAAAAAGCCAACCAACAACTGGAAAAAGTTAAGTTAAATAAAAGTATTCTATTGGAGTAAAATTAGCCAATCAGAGACTTGAAATAGTGAAAACATACGAATTTAGGCGATAGACGCCAGATGCTAGAAGGAAACGTTCCTGAGCAGTTCGCTCGGTACGTATTTAGTTGAGACATAAAATAAAGTGAATAATATAACGTTTACGTGTTAAAAAATACGATTAACAAAAATCTCACAGCTCTACAGTAAGATATATCAGAGAAGTGTTATTTAATCGTGTGAAGGATTAATAAAAGAAGTGTGAAGTAAAAATTATAATTTGTGTAAACCTTTAGCCGCATCACCCCCTGCTAAGAGATACGTGTTTCTGCAAATTACTACTGACGCAGCCGAGCCATACAAATATAATATTTAAATAAACATTCAAATTACAAAGTTGATTTTTAAACGTGGGGGCGAAGGCCACCGGAAAGTTTGTATCGCACGTGGTTGCAACTATTTCAAGTATGGCTCCCCAACAGTGGAACTATAATACAACTTCTTCAAATTGGCGCCCAAAGCGTGGTGCAAATAACGTAAATATAATATTAACTTCAAACCAAATGTGCAAAAAATCGCTAAAGTCACTTTAAAAGAAGTCAGATTTAAAGAGACCACAAATACGAATAATATACAAACATAGTTTTGGCGCGCTCCCTAAGACTGTCACTTTAAGAAGAAAAGAGTACGCATGTGCGGTTTTAGCGCACAATATCGTTTAAAGTTGCCATAGCAACACATTAGTGGAGTAATAAACACCTTATGTAAGGGATATAATACGACTTCATTTCCACTGTACCCCAGTTTTAAATCTAACACATCACTAGGATACATTAAAATGAAATTCACAACTCTTTGCAAATTTGAAACTCTCACCTCTCGCATAGCGTCACATTTCGTGTCTCGTATTCTGGTGTTTGATATTTTAGATAACAATAAATACCGTACATTTGAGTCGATTTAAAACAAATGACATTCGTGAATATTCGCTTAGCATTTGTTAACATATTTTATTCAACACCTGCACTTGTGTTCTCACAATTTAAAAACTGCCAACATAACTGAGATCTTTCGTTATATACATCAGTGTGGGGTTTTACCGTGAACCAATTGTGGCTCTTCTTTCACCGAGTGGCTCTTTTGCAGAGATGGCCGTAGTTCTTTTATGTACCAGCAATCATGAACTATAATTTTCGGCCCCTGCTTGTTATTACGCCGGTAGCCTGCTTTACATCAGAAGTCGGCTGCACCAAGTTTCTACACGCTCGCCAGGTTGTGTCCTCTCCGCCAGTATAGGTAGCGCTTATGATGGTTCCACTCATCATCACCCACCTTCCCAGAGCGCACACCGAGAGAGGCATCAAGAGAAAAAGAGTGTAACAGTTAGTTCTCAACAACCAAGCGAACTTTTATTGAGCTTCGTGTCTGAGAACGGCCGTCTCCACACTTTTCGGCCTTGACTAAATTGTCTATTACATGTACTTTTGGCGTAAGTAAAATTCTAATTTCTTGTAGAGTGTGGAGCGGTATTTAATATCTCATGGAAGCGAGTTTATATCATATTATCGTGTGTTAAATTCATTTCAAAATGGCAAATGTTGTGTGAGAAGGACAAATTCAAATTCAATCTGCTTCAATTGTAAGATATCTTTGTTTCTACATTTGAGTGTTAATACATTCAGTACCTTTGGGGTTGTATGCATTGTTACTTTTATTTAAAGCTGCCTTAAATCCTTGTTCAATTCTTTTAAGCTTTGGTAGTACAAAAAAAATTATTACTCTGGGGGAATGCTTTATTTCCAATGCATTCTATAATGGGCCCGGCATTTTACTTTTCTAGTTTAGTTTTATTTTTAAGTAATTGTTATTTCTATGCATCAACTACTGCTAAATTAGCCTTGCAAGAACGTTACAGCTGTTATGTTGTGCGATAGGATGTTTGGTAAATATTGTTACATGTTGGAGTGAAGGCCGAAAAGGTTACCAGAAAATGACTAATTTAGGTCACCCCAAAACACATATGGGGGGCCCCACAACTCGCTGGCAGCAAAAAAGTCCGGGACATTGGTGTGTAAATTTAAGGGGAAAGCGCGAGTTTTTATATTACATTGAAAGATTACATAACACACATTACCTGGGATTTATTCACAAAAACGTTTGGCTTCTCTACATAATTAACAAAGGAAACAGGATGGAAGAAATTGTTCCCAACCAAAAAATGCGATCAGATCTTAAGTTTATTTGGATGTGTGAAGCCGGACATTTTCGCTCATTGTTTCCCCATAAACCTCGCACAATTGCCGATGAATCACTTCTCGCATTGAAAAAAAAAGTTTTTAGTCGGCGAGTTCATAGTTGGTGGGTTGTTCGATTGTTTTGAACATTTCTAAATGCTCTAACAACAGGAAAACACAAAGTGACGATCGCTCACAGCTGCGTCTGGCTTCCTAATGAATGGAGGAAGTGATCGTGTATGCTCAAAATCGCAACTGTAACGCTGCATGGTAAAATATTAAAACGGTACTTACTCTAGAATCACACCTCGTATCAAGTAATTCAATTGTTTCCGTAACGTGGTCCCTCAATAACACAAGTGACTAACTGATCATCATAACAACGGACCGCGCGTCACGTAATTACCAAGTTCCAGCATGTATCCGTCAGGAATCTATGGGTTACACCTGTGCAGTAAAACCTACTCCCGAGGACATAAGGCCCCTGCACAAGTGGGCCACCCAACCTACTGCTCAGTATCTATCCGAACCACCCAGTGCACCTGCTCATCAGTTTCCCTCAACAAAATTTCTTCTCTTGATATTACCTGCGATTTCTTTGCCCCTTATCCTATTGACTTTCGTTTTTAAGAAAACTGTGCTTCTGAAGATGTTTACAGTCGGATATTTTCCTTCAGAGTTAAGTTGCCTTTAACATTAAGTATTTGTCCTCAGGAACGATGATTTCAGTACTTTAGACTTCTAAAGCATGTAAGTTAATAATACACCTTCCATTTACAATATTCATGCTGTTTACTTCATTCTTCGAATGGATTGCACTCATTTTTATTTTGCCGGCAAGACTTCAATGGCAGCAACTCTAGCTCTGTTTATCTTAATCTCTGTAAAATATTATTTTCGCTACTTGCATTCATTTTGTGAAAATGTAATTTTAGCTTCAATAAAGACATTCCCATACTACGATTCTTGCCAACTACATACATAAAACTTTGGAATGGAATACATCTTGGAGGGGACTCGGTACCGATCCAGGGAATGCGGCTATTGCACCTATGCCCCACAAGAGGGCGCCGCCGGGAAGAGAGATGAAGTGAGAGGAGACACCGGAGCGGCCGGAACCAAAAGTGATTGCACAGCAATGACAGGGTCCCACCAGATTACAGATGGAATTCCAGATTTTTTCAATATTTGACAATTTTCTTGTAAACTCTTGAATTGAAAAACAAGTTTGATCATGTACAAGCGGCTTTAGATAAATATATTAATTTATAGATTTTTACAAAAGTAATTGTGTTATGTAACACGTATCCAAAGGTATTCTGAGGCCTCAGTTGACATTAGAGAGGAGGCTACATGAATGCTGTGATCAGGTGCTGTACAAATGATAAACATGTACCTGCATCTCTCAAGCTACGTAATGTAGCTAAGTTAAATAAACCTCCTGCAATATCGACCCTTAGGCCAAAGTGCCCAACCCGGCAGGTTTGGCTTGTTCTTTCTTTTAGATTTTTTTTCTTAAATAAATCCCCCTCCTTAGCCAGGACGAATAAAAAAAGTGCTAAACCTGAATCTTTAAAGTTAAATTGAGTTTTACTACTATGGTCCTTAGCGTCCCATTCTATATTGGGTGTGAAAGACCAGTAATTTTGCTCAGAGGCCCGTTTATCAGGTTTTTTGAGGTTCTTTTGCGAGCCGTAAATCTATGACACGGGACCACCGGCTTTACTTCCCTTACGAAGTAAGCCATGCTAAGGATTTTTATGCCCGAAAAAAATCCATCGCCCTCCGCCAGGTTTGAACCCGCGACCTCGGAAACTAGAGACTAGCATGGTAAGCATTACACCACGGAGTATGACATCTGAGCCTTTGTTTTCGTTTTGCTCTTATTTGGTTTTCTGGCTGTTTTAATACTTTTTCCTTCATTAACATCGTGGATCATTTGATCATAGCAAAATAATTTATGCGTAGAAAACAGCGTTTGGCTGCAACCAACCGTATAATTATGGAGCCTTTTCTACGATATTGTTCACAAGAGGAATTATGTGGTATAATGGAATTATTCTGTTTCGGTATCCTTAGAACTACAGATGATAATCAATGAACAAATGCGTGCCTATCCTAGGACTCGAATCATACAAACACCCATTTCTGTGGATGTGTACTCAATGAGTCACAGACACCATGTTTATTTTGCGTTTAAAAGACGTTCCAGTGCGTGTTCTGTTCACTTCTGTGCTTAGTGCCTACATGATAGCCCCTTTTATCAAAGCTTAAAGTGAATATTTAACTTTCTACTATTCTATTTTAGAACCTCTTTTCATTATACTATGACAATTACAACAAACTTCATGTTTTAGATTTAATTTAGCCATGCGACTATGCTCGGTCCATAAAAAGTAAATTGATAACTTAACAAATATATAAATTAAGGTGAACCAATACATAAGTCAATATTGAAACAAATTTAATAACAGTTTACTAATCCATGAATATAGGCGAGGTGAAATTGTGTTTTATATCCAATAAATACTGTTTGCCATGATAAAATGTTCAATCCTACACTCTTATGTAAATCAGTTCTGAATGTTAATAAGAATTAAGCATTTATAGACAACATTGGCCATGTACACCGAAAGTCAAATTTAAATACAAATCACGCAACGCGATATAAAATCTTAAGCCATGCCCCATTTATCTAATTTCAAAGGAAGAACGTGATTCTCTTGAGTGCAAATTTCAAGCAAATGTAGTGCGAGCCTTGTGAGCATGGTGAAAATAAACTGATACAATAAATTAGAATTTTGAATGATGGGATCTCTTACACGAAGCTGAAATGAGAATATGGCCCTCAAGCTCCTTAGCTAGGGAAACATGACCCTCTCGAATAACTGGCAGCCTTCTTCATTCTGACTCGCGGAAAGCGACGAAGTTTATAAACCACCGGGTGATACTTTAGGCAATGATAAGGTTATCGCAAAGCCCCAGATTCTGATAACACTTCACCTTTTAATTGTTGCATTATAGGTATTGCTTGAAAAATGCAGTTTATTAATTTTTCATCATTATATGCTTTCTATTTTAGGGCATTTTTTTTCGATTTTATGTCATTATTTTGACATTTTGTTCTTTGTTTAGTCATTTGCTTGCATTTACATTTATTATTTAAAGGTTTTTATATTATTGACCTTTTATTAAGCGTAACTTTTCAAACATCAGATGTTTCACTATTTAACTGAGAAAATAAGACTAAATTTGTACTTCTTTATTCCCATTTTTGGAAAGAAATCACGTTCCTATTAAATGGCTAGTCCTGCAAAGGATTGCTTGAAGGTGTAGGGTTTACTATTCTCAGGGAAGCAGTATAATTACTGTTATGAATTTATGTCCCAAACTAGAGATGAGACAGGTCAGTTTTCCCTTTTTCACATAAATAAATTAATACAGTCAGGTTGCTATTGCCCTTAACCTTGTATCGTGTCATAGTCTGTTAAATCCTCTTCATGAATTTGCATGATTTGAGAACTCAAGAGTGTTAATGCTAAAGTATTGCAAGATCTGCTTCAAAAATAGTTTTCCTAACTTTCGTTTCAGATTCATCCACTAAGAACTATAGAACAAATATATTGTAATTAGTTTTGTAAATTATCGCTTCATTGTTCTTATATGTATATTTTCTACTTGTATAGCAGTTATATCCATGCACAAATAAATTTATTACTTTCTGTACATTAATTTTAAGAAATTAAGTAAATTTCCACTTTATATCAATTTGTAATTATTACTTTTTTTTAAAAAAGAAGTTGAGTCATTTTTAGGTAATCAAAATCCTGGCCCTGATTATCACGCAGCAAGAATGTGTTATACGTCAGCAGAACAGCACAAACTGCGTGCCTACGTCATAAAGTTTATCCCCTCCCGAACGTCACAGTGAGAGATGCGTCATTCAGAGTTTGTAACTCGCCATTCATTACGTTACGTAAAATAAAAAAACAAGAATCGTAGGGGCTGTTCCCGTAACTCGTCAGTGGAGCACCTGACTGCTGTGCGAGAGGTCCGGGGTGGAAATTCTTCTCTAGCATATCCTCCCTAGAATCTGGAAGTATGAATGAGAGCGTGAATGAGTGTCATCTAATGCATGAACACCAGAAATCCTATTATAACTATATACATAGGCAATATGTTCCATAGGCAAAAGGCCGCCGATATTATTACTCGCGCAAAACTTCTGGAATCGTGACCTTGATTGCTACCCCAGCTGCCGAGCCTAGGAATGGTTTATGTTTAGCTTAATCAACGAAAGCGATATAATACCTTTGCTTACTCACAGTGCGTAACACATACAGTCTGCATAGAAAGTGTCTGCATCTGGTTGTAATTTTAAAGAGAGCAGTATCTAAATAGTACTTACTTTATATTTGTTATATTTATAACCATGGCTCCTATGTTTTCAAAGTTAAGCGGTAAGGTGTTACGTAGTCAAAGTAGGGAAATAATTGCAAATGTCCTCGACTTCACGAAGAAGAAGCAGAGATGAAGGAAGAAAATATATGTCCATCCGAGTTCCACAAAAGCCTTAAGAGAGTGAAAGAAAGAGTAGTCAAAGCAACTGGTGTTTCACCGAGTTCCGATTCCAGAGTTCTCAAAGATAAGAAAAAAATCCATATGGATGAAACAGTAACATTTGACACACCTGGGAAGAAACATAAGGTCCCTAAACGTATTACAGAAATAGACGATCTCGAATGCGTCATTCGGCGCACGATTCACAATTCTTTATGTGGAAGAAAAAACTGTGCTAACAATAAGGAGATTGCTCATCAAGCTGAAAGACAGCAGAAAATTTCAAGGTGGTGCTACAAATCTCAGAAAAATTATTAAAGATTTAGGGTTCAAGTGGGAGAAACCGAAATCAAATAGAAGAGCTCTAACAGAAAAGCAAAACAAATAAATAAATAAAATAAAAATAAAAAGTAAATGTTGCCATGATAGCTTAGTCGGTTAGAGCAACGGCACGGAAACTTAAGATCCGTGGTTCAAATCCCGGCTATGGCATTGAATTTTTCAGTCTGATTCCACCTTTCCAAATGACTATAATTTTATATGTACTTATATCAGCATCAATTTTAAAGGTGGTGCTACAAATTTCAGAAAAATACTATAGTGTATGAAGATGAGTCATACATACACAGCAGTCGTACAACATCTAAAAGTTGGAGTGACGATAGCGAATTAGGTTGCAGGTTCCTGTTGCTAAAGGGCAAATACTTATTATTGTTCATGCTGTTGGAAAGATCGGCTTCGTTCCAAATGCCCTTCTTTTACAAGTTGCAAAAACAACAGGAGATTTTCATCAAGAAATGAATACAGAAAAGTACATGAAGTGAATCAACGCCATGTTGATACCTAATATGTCTGCTGGGTCTGTTCTGGTCATCGACAATGCTTCACAATGCGTCAACACTCAATTGACAAACCACCTACCTCAAATTCCTTGAAAGAAGAAATGAGAGCTTGATTACTTAGACATAATATAGCTTTAGATGAAAGCATGAGTAAAACAAAGCTATATAACTTAATTAAAGCCAACAAACAGCTTCAGACGTCCTACATACGTGACCAGATTAGTAATACAACATCGCCATAATGTACTTAAGACTGCCATCGCATCGCCCAGATCTAAACCCAATCGAATTAATCTGGGCTGATATCAAAAAATGGGTGGCATGCAGAAATATCACTTTTAAATTAAAATATGTGGAGCAGTTATAACGCCAGCAATTTGCTGAAATTGGAAGGCCAGAATGGGAAAATGTATGTCGACATGTTGAATAAATTAAGAATCATTATTTCGAAAAATACGGAATTGCAGAAAATCAAATAGAAAGAATTCTCATCCAGGATAATGGTGCAGAAAGTAGTGACAGCAGCGATGACGGCAATAATGTGAGTGATTCCGCAGAAGAGGAAGGGGTATTAGGTGTGGAAGAATTGGAGGCAATGATTGACATTGTTTTTTATATTAAGCGCTTTTTACAGCGTGGATTTTAATATACTGTATATAACTAAGTTTATCAGCGCAGCGGAATTTGACAATGACTGTCCCACGCACTCCTCAGCATGCAGACGACCGGTCACCTCCTGATCCGGTAAGCAACTCGCTTCAAAGCTCTCATTAGGATTTTCACATGTCTAGAACTGTTGCGCCGATTATAACATTGCACTTAAAGGTGGGGTATAAATGGAAAAGAAAAAGTCTGATGTGTTACACTCACATGACTTTCTCTACTCTTGTACAAACTATTTTTACAAATGCTTATTCTCCATATGCTTCATGTTAATCGAGATGTTAATCTTATTGCTAATTTTCTTGTAGGTGCAAGGGGAACATGGTAGTATTTAAGCGATAGTATAATCTTTTAAGAGCTGGTTGCTATGTGGCGCATTCCATTCTCTTTGTATGTCCAGGACATAAAAAAATGAATAACGAATTCCCATTTGAGAAAAAGTATTGGAAAATTTAAGGGAATAACAAGCAATATCTCGAAAATGGTTCACTCAACAAAAAAAATGTATATGACGTAAATTGTGTATTTTAACGCGATCTACATTTTTTATGTAGCAAACGTTTGTCTATCTCTTATGGTTTACCAGTTATGCAAAAGTCGTTCACAATGAAGAATACTGTTGGAGACA
Organism: Deroplatys truncata; assembly: GCA_030765065.1. Taxonomy (NCBI): domain Eukaryota; kingdom Metazoa; phylum Arthropoda; class Insecta; order Mantodea; family Mantidae; genus Deroplatys; species Deroplatys truncata. Next base: position 166,166,380 of record CM060976.1, on the reverse strand, counting down.
TTCCCAGAAAATTCAACATATACATTTCATTTGTCATGAAAATATCTTTTAAACATATGATATTTTAATCAAAATTGTTAAAGCCATTCTTGAGAAAATTAAAATTTTCGAAAAATGTTCCATGTAAAGTGTAATCTGGATGGGGGGATTTCTTGAAAACCTTCGTGTCACATGTCTGAAAGATACCGAACCTAAATACCAAGTTTGGTGTTTATCTGACAGTTCGTTTCTGAGTTATGCTGTTCACAGACACACACACACGGACATGTTTACAAAACTGCTTTTTTTGGATTCAGGGGGTCTCAAAACATATATTTCCGGTGAAATCTCGGTATCGAATTTTTTGGGTGGAATACAATACTTCCCCTACTTACTATACTTAGTAGAGAAAGTAAAAACAGTCTGAGAAAGGAATACCTATGTCTTCTCCTCTCTTCCACCTCTTCTTTCTGATTTCTGTGACCTTACTGGAAACTAACACGCACATTACCTCCGAACGCATCCAAAAAGTGCGTTTTTTTCGCTTTTCAACCGAACGGTGATTTGTAAAGACAAGAGCGGTGGTTACAGTGCAATCCAATTTCCTAGCGCAGTTTTTCAGAAGAGGGACGCGGTGTCGGGGCGTCGTGACGCCAGAGTCGAACGGCCGTCTCATTAGCGTGTCAAGCACGGTTTCGAATCGATACCAACTGGCTTTCTATGTGACCCCTACACGCTTCGCATCTCGTCCCGGTTACATGTTCGAAAACAAATTAATGAGGTTTGGAGAACTGAACACACACCTCGACTGTGTACACAGGCTAACGTCTATTTGCTTACTTCAACTCCAGTTATGAGAATGTATTCAACACAGTATTTTCCAGAGTTTTCCTGGCACTTTAAGCCTCCAAGGATGAAGATGTTCTTGTTCCAAAGATCGTTGTTCCATTTGGCACGTTAATATAGGTAATGAATGTTGAAAATTTTAAAAATCCACAAATTTTAACCAATATACTTAAAATTTTGGTCACAGCACGAGAATGCTTCCGGCATGTCAACCAAGCGAGATGTCTCCGTGATAATGTGTGAAGCTTGCATTCGGAGATCCGGGTTCGATTCCCTCGGACAGGCCACTCTCACCTAATGAACCCGGGCAGGTAGGTGAATGCTAGGTAGTTCCCCTCTTCTACCACAAATTTCCTATCCCATCATTTCCTTTCATACTTTTCACCTCATCTGTTTCAGGGTTGTTGGACCAGGCAACGGCGGTTGATGTGTTGCGGCAAGACGGTGGATTTTTTTACCTCTGGAAAAATTTCTCCCTGGCGCTTGGCGTGACTGCTGGTGCTCCCTTCCTTTCTGGGAGCTTTCTTGTCTATTTCGGGACCCCCCCCCCAGGTAACGTGGCTAAGGCAACACTAACCGGTGACAGGATCGGTGTCATGTTGGAGTCGTTAGTGACCCCAGTCCTTGAAGCGCACATCGTCCTTCTGATCTTGTCCCACTTCGGGTCTCCTCTTAATCCTTCCTCTCAGGAATCACGTTGAAAATGGCCCACTATGGCTACGTGCGGTGCTGTGCTCCAGTTCTGAAAAACCCTCCCTCCTAAATCCGGCATGTCATGTGGCGTAAGGGACTCCTCGTTACCACCATGGCACTGGTGCAGTAGTGGAAGACTGACCCAATGTTTCTCCCCCGATTAATGCGTAAAATAGGAAGTAATAAACACGCAGGACTCGTTATAAACGTTAGCCGTCCACTCGGCGTGATGTATCTCAACTACTGAGCGGCCGGAAGCGCCTGGGCTTCAGCTCCGTTGTCTGAAACCTTATCAAGTATGCTGGAACTTTATTACCCATCTAAAAAACAAAACAAAAATTGCCAAAATTCATAAATTGGATTTTAGTGTTATTAAACACTGTAAACCTTTTACTTTAATTCTGTTTAGCTTTTAAGGCTGCACCATCTTTAAAAACATGTCATATATCGAATTAAATATCTGTCCCAAAGCCTAGATTCTTATAAAACTAAAAGAAAAATATATATTTTCTTACATTAAAGTGAAGCGAGGCCTCAGGCATCTTCAAGCACTAAACTAACTGTATTTGCACTAAATGCTTTTTAAACAGTATAAAGTCACAATCAGTGTTATTTTGGCTTTAAAATTGTTGAACTCTCTTTTCTAGAGTTTTCATTTATTGGCACATTCTCATTTTAAAATTGTTCCATACGATGTACTTTTCATATAAATGAAGCACAATAATTCTATTAATTTTTGTTAGCATGCATATTTGAGATATTTATGCAAATTTAAAGCAAAAAATATGACTATATTCAACATTTATTTTCTTCAAAAAAATAGAAAGAACAATGAAAATTCATATCTACAACTTATTAGTATACAATTAAAGAGTTTAATTATGAAATACTCTTTTTTTGCTTAACTAATTGTATCATGTGAAGCAGTTTTTCAGAACAGTAAAAAATAATAAAAAAAACTGATGTGTTACACTCACATGACTTTCTCTACTGTTGTACAAACTATGTTTACAAACTCTTATTCTCCATCTATTTCATATTAATCGAGATAAACACTCGCAGAAACGATCTTTTGACATGCAAAGTGAATTACATTTTACACATAGCGATCTGTTCTAAAAATATTTGACTATCGCTTAAGGCGTACTATCTTCCCCTTGATTTGTATTTGCAAGGGCATATACAAATACAGTAGCCTTTAATCATCGACATATATCTTAATAGCTGGTTGCTAGGTGCACCACCATTCTCTTTGCCACAGATTAATAACTCTTTGCATATCCAAGACAAAAAATCTGATGTGTTACACTCACATGACTTTCTCTACTCTTGTACAAGCTATTTTTACAAACGCTTATTCTCCATATGCTTCATGTTAATCGAGATATCGAGATGTGAATCTTATTGGTAATGTTCATGTGGATGCAAGGGAAATATGGTAGGTTTTAAGCACTAGTCAAATATTTTAACGCTGGTTGCTATGTGGCGCATTCTATTCTGTTTGCATATCCAGGGCATAAAAAATTGAATAACGAATTTGAGAAAAAGTATAAGTATTGGAAAATTTAAGGAAATAACAAGCAATATCTCGAAAACGGTTCACTCAACAAAAGAAATGTATATGACATAAGTTGTGTGTTTTACCGCGATCTACATTTTTTGTGTAGTAAAATTTTGTCTATCTCTTATGGTTTACGAGTTATGCAAAAGGCGTTCACAATGAAGAATACTTTTGGAGACATTCCCAGAAAATTCGAGATATACATTTCATTTCTCATGACATCTTAAACATATGATATTTTCATCAAAATCGTTAGAGTCATTTTTGAGAAAATTAAAATTTTCGAAAAATTTTCCATGTAAAGGGTAGTCTGGAGTGGGGGGATTTTCTTGAAAACCTTCGTGTCGCATCTCTGGAAGATACTGAACCTAAATACCAAGTTTGGTGCTTATCCGACTGTTCGTTTTTGAGTTATGCTGTTCACAGACACACACACACAGACACAGACACACACACAGACAGACACACACACAGACACACATACGGACATGTTTCCAAAAATGCTTTTTTTGGATTCAGGAGATCTCAAAACATGTATTTTCGGTGAAATCTCGGTATCGAATTTTTGGGTGGAATGCAATACTTCCCCTACTTACTATACGTAGTAGAGAAAGTAAAAATGAATAACGAATTCCCATTTGAGAAAATAAGTATTGAAAAATTTAAGGGAATAACAAGTAATATCTCGAAAATGGTTCACTCAACAAAAAAATGTATGTCATAAAATGTGTATTTTAACGCGATCTACATTTTTTGTGTAGTAAAATTTTGTCTATCTCTTATGGTTTACCAGTTTACCAAAAGTCGTTCACAATGAAGAATACTTTTGGAGACATTCCCAGAAAATTCAAGATATACATTTTATTTGTCTTGAAAATATCTTAAATATATGATATTTGAATCAAAATCGTTAGCCATTTTTGAGAAAACTAAAATGTTTGAAAAATGTTCCATGTAAAGGGTAAACTGGGGTGGGGGATTTTCTTGGAAACCTTCTTGTCGCATCTCTGGAAGATACTGAACCTAAATACCAAGTTTGGTGTTTATCCAACTGTTCGTTTCTGAGTTATGCTGTTCACAGACAGACAGACACACACAGACGGCCATGTTTCCAAAAATGCTCTTTTTGGATTCAGGGGGTCTCAAAACATGTATTTCCGGTGAAATCTCGGTATCGAATTTTTGGGTGGAATACAATACTTCCCCTACTAACTATACGTAGTAGAGAAAGTAATTAATACCCTGGAACTAATTTTAAAATATTATGAAATTTGGTGTACAATTTATACCTTAAACCCCGATTGCTACTGAGACGTAGCAGCTACGGTCAAAGCTTATCGAGAGGTCGGCGCCGGGCAGTTGGAGAGAAACGCCCAGCTTAAACACCACAAGTGCTATCGACAGATAACCAGAATCATCTGGCAGCTTCTCTTCTCTCCGTGTCCAGAACATTCTAGAATGGCCTGTGGAAATTTCCACCGGCTGTATAAGCGTGCATTCTCGCTTGTCAGACAATTAGGAAGTGTCAGTAACCGAGTTTGTGAGTACGTCCCTGATACGAGTACATCAAGTGCGGTTCTACAAGTGAATTTATGACGATAGCGAGTGCTGCTACTGCGAAAGATTAGAAAGGTCTTGTGTTCGTTTCCCCAGCGAGTGAATCATCCGAAGAAGATAGGAAGTAATGCGTATATTCCATTACACGGCTAAGTTACATTAGTGAAGTAACAGTGTGAACTAAGTGAAGTCCAGTGTAAGTTGAACTAGATCACAGTGAAGTGACGTGAAAACTAGACAAAGTCACAATATTAAAATTTCAAATGAATCGAATTGAAATTGCAGATCTTATAAATTTCACACATAGGTATCGTTAAATGCCTATTTCTTTAAACAGGTAATTTATATAGAAAACTCGCTTTGGCTGAAACTGAACCACATAATATTTGCCACTTCATGACTAATTTTCACCTTTGGATTTTCAAATGTGTTAGAATTTGTCCTTTCTGTCTTTAATTCCCCTTCCCACACAAATAAAAACCATACGCTGTTATAGACGTTAAAATGAGGAGATTATGCACCAGCACTAATAACTCTGACTTCAAACACCAGGCAAGAATTGTGAATTTACTCAACCATTCTGACAAAAACAAGTTATGGTTAAATTAAACATTCAATCTTTAATTAAATCACGAATAACGCACATATACTGCTGCAGCGTCTTCTTGTGAATTACTTGTAAATACTTGCCCATACAGGGTAGGTTTATTAGCCAACAAACTTACTTTCTCTACCTGGTACCTAGTAGATAGAGAAGTATTGCATTCCACCCACAAATTTGATATCAAGAACTTACCGGAAATATCCCTGAATCAAAAAACACAATCATTTTTGGAAAACGGCTGCACATGATACATTCACATGACCTTCTCTACCCTCCATCGTTATTAATGGGTATACAAAGTATTCTTATTAAAGTTTATTTTTCTATCTAACACATTTTAATCCAAATATATCTTTGCAGAAATAGCTACATTACTCGTTTCGTTACAGATACAAAGGGAAGAACATATTCAAATGTTTAAGGACTGGGCTCTATTCGCTGGCCTTAAAATTCCATACTGTTTCCATGCAATCGCGAGAAATAATTGAATATTGAAAGAACTTGAAGAGAATGACCAAGAAAGGAAGAATTCATATCTTTAATAACGAATATCTCAGAAACGTTTGTGCCACAAAAAACTTATTTTAAATAAATTGTGTGTTTTAAAATCATCTACACATTTGTGTAGCACGTTTTCGTCTATCGCTTAATGTTTACAAGATTATACAAAATTCCTTTCGAATGAAGAGAACTACATAGGCAATTTCCCGAAAATTCAAGATATACATTTTATTTGTAATGTAAATTTCGCTCTTATATGTTATTTTAATAAAAATTGTTTTAGTCATTTTTATAAAATCAAAATTCCGAACAATTTTCCATGTAAAGGGTAGTTTGGGGTGTGGGAATTTTGTTTAAAATCTTCGTGTTGCACCTTTGGAAGATATTGAACCTAAATACCAAGTTTGGTATTTGACTTTTCGTTTTTGAGTTATCGTGTTCACATACACATGCCCGGACAGGTTTCCAAAAATGCCTTATTTAGATTCAGGGGGCCTCAAAACATGTATCCCGGTGAAATTTTGTATCGAATTTTTGGGTGGAATGCAATACTTGCCCTACGTAATATACATAGCAAGGGAAGTAAAAATATCCGATATATATCAAAATTATTATTTAGGTTCAAGCTCATGTCACCTCAAAAGATGCAAAATGAGGAGTTTCAAGAAAATCCCCCAGCCCAAACTACCTTTACATGGAAACATTTTTCGAAACTTTCCATTTCCTAAAAAAACTGTTCTAACGATTTTGATTAAAATAACATATGTTTAAGGTATTTACATGCAAATAAAATGTTTATCTTAAATTATCTGTCAATCCTGTGAAGTCCCCTTCATTCGTAAGAAATTATGTGTAATTTTGAAAATTGGTAAACCACAAAAGATAAGCAGAAACTTGCTACACAAAAGGTGTAGAGGTCTTTGAAACAAAATTTATTTTAAATAAATTTTTCGTGGCATTGACCATTTTAAAGACTGGTTCGAATTTTCAAAAGTGCCGTTTCTTTAAATTGCTGTTTCTATTCGATTATTTCTTGAGGTGTCATGGAAAGAGTATGGATTTTCTGCCCAACATAGAGCAAACCGGTGTTTAAGCATCTATCGATTCGGTTTCCTCTACCCCCTTTTATTTCCCAAGAAATTGTATTGAAATTATTTCTGCAAAGGTAGAAAAATGAGATCTCGTAAGAATAGTTTGTAAAAAATATATATAAAAATAAATGAAAGCAGAGAAAGTCTTGTAAATGTATCACATTAGAGTTTTATAATGAGTCGACTTTTGTCCCTCGAGAGTAAAACCTATAACATAACCTAACCAAACAGGTAACCCTGAGGCTTGAAAAGGGCAAAAAATGGAAATTGAGAACATAATACTTAGCAAACATTGCTTAATGAAAGCAGAGAGTAAAATAATTTATAACTCTGGGAATTATTCTCCAAATGTTGTATTTTGCTCATTAATTACTTATTAGCCGCAAGTGTTTCATATGAGCGCATGTTAGATATGTATAAAAACAGTCTAGTGAGAATGTGCTGCCTACATAAATGTTCTGTGTTGAAGTCCCCCATGAAATGGTTCTCTCTCTAGCTTCATATCTCACAGAACGAATATCTCTCGTTCCCTCTCTTTCTCGCATACTCTTGCTGATTGAATTTTGTTCTTCCAGCATATGGCGTGCGACCGACTGACGCCCGTTTATGGAATTCTTCTTAACAAGAAAAACATTAGAAAGTCAGCAGGTCATTGTTTTAACCTGCGCCAGCAGCAACGGCGGATTTTGCACTCCTTTTATGGCACAATGCCCAGGGCGAGCCTTCAAGATGATAAAATACAAAGAAAAAATTTGATGTTGAAACACATGTACAGCTCTCTTCAGGTTCAGTAATTCTCTATTCATAAGATACCATATATCATTTATAAAATACCCATTTATAAATACCTATTCACCTCATTATTCGAAGAGATACAAAATCAGGTACTTACGAGGGTCGTCCACTAAGTAAGTTTGCCTATTTTATAAAATACGTTACACACAATTGATCATGTTGAATTAATTTTATTTAGATTTTACAATCCTTCTGTTACTTTTCTATATATTCAACACGTTTTCCAAGTATTTTTGGGGACGAGACACAAGTTTTTCCAAGCCAGTGTTGTACCAGATCGGGTCCTGTGCTCGCAACCAACTATTCATTGATTTGACTTCATCATCGGTGTTAAACTTTGAGTTGGAGAAATATGTGAAAATCACTTGGGGCAAGCTCCTGTGAATACGGAGGATATGAGACAACCTCCAAGTTGAATCTTGACCCGGTGGAGCTCAGAAGATTCAACTGGGAAGTATTCTCGCATCCTCCATATTCACCGGATCTTTTCTCAAGTGATTTTCACATGTTCCCCTGACTCAAAGGTCATCTTGGAGGTAAGCACTAACACCGTGACAAATATCAATCAGAAGTGAACAGCTGGTTGCGAACACAGGACCTTACCTGGTACAACACTGACTTGGAAAAACTTGTGTCAATTCCCCAAAAATTCTTGGAAATATATGTTGACTATGTAGAAAAATAACAGAAGGATTGTACAATATAAATAAAATTAATTCAACATGATCAATTGTGTGTAATGTTTTTTTTATAAAATAGGGAAACTTACTTATTGGACGCCCTCGTACTTATTAAGTGAGCATATTTCAGACATGAGGCCTTGGAAAGCAAATTACTATACAACCAGTTTAAAAGTATATTACTTCATCGATAAAATATGCACCTCCAGCAGCGAATACTTGGTAAGGGATTAATGCAGTAATTAAATGTTTTGTGTATATTTTAGCCGGCTGTATTTTTACTTTCTCTACTACGTACAGTAAGTAGAAGTATTGTATTCCACCCAAAAATTTGATACAGAGATTTCACGGAAATACATGTTTTGAGACCCCCTGAATCCAAATAAAGCATTCTTGGAAACATGTCCGTGTGTGTGCGTGTGTGTCTGTCTGTGAACAGTATAAATCAGAAACGAACAGTCGGATAAACACCAAACTTGGTATTTAGGTTCAGTATCTTCCAGAGATGCGACACGAAGGTTTTCAAGAAAATCCCCCACCCCAGATTACCCTTTACATGGAACATTTTTCGTAAAATTTTCATTTTCTCAGGAATGGCTCTAACAATTTTGATTAAAATATGATATGTTTAAGATATTTTTCATGACAAATGAAATGTATATCTCGAATTTTCTGGGAATGTCTCCAAAAGTATACTTCATTGTGAACGACTTTTGCGTAACTGGTAAACTATAAGAGATAGACAAAATTTCACTGCACAAAAAATGTAGATCGCGTTAAAATACACAATTTATGTCATACATTTTTTTGCTTAGTGAACCATTTTCGAGATATAGCTTGTTATTCCCCTAAACTTTCCAATACTCATACTTTTTCTCAAATTCGTTTTTTTGTCCTGGTAATGCAAAGAGAATGGAATAATCCATATAGCAACCAGTTCTTAAAAGATTTGACTATCGCTTAAAGAATACCATATTCCCCTTGCACCTACAAGAAAACTAGCAATAAGATTAACATCTCGATTAACATGAATCATATGGAGATTAATCGTTTGTAAAAATAGTTTGTACAAGAGTAGAGAAAGTCATGCGAGTTTAACACATCAGATTTTTCTTACTGTAATTCTATATATTTCATTATTGCATGAAACGAAATATATAGGATGTACACTCGTTCAAACGAAAGTGACGGTCTCTTTAGCAGTTAAAAGTGCCTTCGAGTGAGCGCACGGTTCACAACCGTCACCTTCTATGCGCCGCTTTGACTAACTCTATGATACAAGCCACAAGGCACAGATTTGGCGTGGAGTAGCGATTAAATTACTTAACTGACTCTCCGTAAGGGATTGTTATACTTTAGTTTTTTTACAACCATCTTACTGTAATATAGTTAAATAATAATGCTAGCGATACTTTATTTTATTACAAATATAATTATAGTAATGTTGAAATTTTTTGTTACAAAATTAAATCGACTGAGTATGAAACCTCCTCTCGACCGATAAAGTAATATCATGGTTGCCATCTACCGGTACGACGGAATACTAAATAAACGCCACATAAAACAATTAAGAAAACCTGTTACATTTTTACTCTTGTATTTTAAATGAAAGGGAAAGAAGTCGAGTAGTTCCACGGAGATTTAAACTTGAAATCCTAGGAACAGTAAGCTACTCTCTTCCACTGAACTAAGTGTGCTGCAGTAAGCGTGGTATTGTAATGAGGTTTAGTCATACCCTACTTGAGAACCATAATTCAATAAAGTGTGTTTTGGTTACAAATATTCAGTGTTGAAATACTCTGAAACATCTGTCTGTCTGAAATTTGTTTATGAATTATTTTCTTGGAAGAATTTTGTGATTATAGTTGTATTCCCCATTATGACTACTAAAAGAATATATGCAGTCTTGTGAATAATGCCTGGCTGTTCCGAGCGCTCACGGAAGGACCCGATTCGAACTCATCTCTCAGACGCTGGCCAGTTTTAAATTGATGGAGAGTACCTCTAATAGGTCATTAATTTTCAGAAATGACAGAAGGGAGAATACGAACATTTCTCATAAAGGAACCCACTCCGAAAACACTATGCTTTGTAGTTATAAGCTATCTGTTATTAGGTATCACCTCCAACGACTTTCTAAACTATACTAAATTTAAAATAAAAAAGAATGAAAATTAACCGAGAAAACAAATCAATTTACAAATTTAGTTTTCTTCAATATGCCATTGATGCTGACTTGGTTAGTGTGTAAAAATATACTTTTAACACAGCAGCAATTATAGTAAAAATTCGTTTGTTCAAATTTCATGTGCGCTTTTGGACGATATCTTTGAATTTCTGTAACATTTCACCCTCCCTTTAATACAAATTTTTGGTTTGCGCTTACTTTATGGAAGAGAAAATTTTAAATCAAAACACCATGCAGTAATAATTATAAGTTGTGTTCTAAAATTTCCGGGCCCATTTGTCATGATCTGCAGGTTAAGAGAAATAAGCGACGATGACGAGATCTCGAAGATGTCCCTCACAGACAGGGACGAAACGTCGGGAAGATTTTAGCCTGCACACTACGGCAAAACAGCCCGGAAATGTTAGAACAGAAAGCTATAGACACCGGCCGTGAAAGCTTACGTATATAATTAGAAGTTCATAGTCAAAAACGAAAAAGGCTGCTAACCAACAAAAGGAACATTTACGGACACGAGTTCCTGTATAAAAAGCCGCTCATAGTGAGTATCACACAGTCCTGAATGTTTGAACCACAGATCATACTTATACTTTAGATATTAGACATTGTTTGACTTTTATTACTTTCTCTACTACGTACAGTAAGTAGGGGAAGTATTGTATTCCACCCAAAACTTCGATACCGAGATTTCGCCGGAAATACATGTTTTGAGACCCCCTGAATAAAAAAAAGCATTTTTGGAAACATGTCCGTGTGTGTGTCTGTCAACAGCATAACTCAGAAACGAACAGTCGGATAAACACCAAACTTGGTACTTAGGTTCAGTATCTTCCAGAGATGCGACACAAAGGTTTTCAAGAAAATCTCTCTACCCCAGATTACCCTTTACATGGAACATTTTTCGAAAATTTTAATTTTCTGAAAAATGGCTCTAACGATTTTGATTAAAATATAGTAACTTTAAGATGCTTTCATGTCAAATAAAATGTATATCTTGAATTATCTGGAAATGTATCCAAAAGTATTCTTCATTGTGAACGACTTTTGCATAACTGGTAAAGCATAAGAGATAGACAAAATTTTACTACACAAAAAATGTAGATCGCGTTAAAATACACAATTTATGTCATATACATTTTGTTTTGTTGAGTGAACCATTTTCGAGATATTGCTTGTTATTCCCTTAAATATTCCAATACGAATACTTATACTTTTTCTCAAATGGGAATTCGTTCTTCATTTTTTCTTTTGTCCTGGTAATGCAAAGAGAATGGAATACTCCACATAGCAACCACCTCTTAAAATATTTGACTATCGCTTAAAGCCTACCAATTCCCCTTGCATCTACAAGAAAATTATCAATAAGATTAACATCTCGATATCTCGATTAACATGAAGCATACGGAGAATAAACGTTTGTAAAAATAGTTTGTACAAGAGTAGAGAAAGTCATGTGAGTGTAACACATCGAATTTTTCTTTAATGATTTTATTTATTCATGGGACTCAAAACATGTATTTCCGCTTACGTCTCGACATAGAATTTTAGGGTGGAATACAGTACTTCCTCTATCTTTGATATAGGTGATAGAGAAAGTAAAAACACATCTAGAATGCAACACTAAGCGTAAATTTATCATTTGTTTTGGAATCAATCATTTGTCATACTATCTCCGACAACGGGTGCTTCTCTGAAAATGCATCATTACGCATTCACATTATGAAAAGTTTAGCGTCATTTTAAAGTAAAGGTTAATAGAATAGCTTCAAGTTAGTGTTTAACAAAAATAAACTATCAATTACTTTTACTTGTATCATCATTACATATAACAGAGTCAAACTGTTTCCTAAAATATCAAAACTTCTCGTGCATCATACACTAAAATATTGAAAAGTAAGCTAAACACTTTCAAATCTTAAAGATCGCAGGGATTCTCAGCGTAGAGGTGAAGAGAGTGAACTTAACCACATAACTAGACGCTCCAAACTTCACAAAAATTCCTCCCAGGGGTTAAATATAGTTCCCTGCAAGGACCAATAAACTTCAAAATTTTCCTTTATGCTTTATCCCGAAATCAAAAGCTATTTATATCGCAAGAAATAGTTTATTTTAGCTAGGGAAAGAAATAACAATGGAAGCCCAAATATGCATAGCGTTCAATTTTTCATAACTAAATATTATTACGCACAATACAATATTAAAATAAACTCGTATTTGGTTCGTGATTCTAGTGTTGCTATTTCCAGTGAATTCGAAAAGCAATCTCATCTATTATTTACTATCTATATTATCAAGTTCCCGAATAACTGCACTTTCAAAACAAATCTGATAATTGCATTCAATATGCCATTAGCCAATAACGAGTAGAATATGCTAGTGAGTTGGCCGTAACTACTCTGATAGTAACTAACCTTCTATTACTACACTGATAGTATTTCATGGGGTGCACTTGTTTTCAAGTTGTACGAATGCAGTGAGTGAGATCACGTAGGCTGTGACTACAATAATAGCAACTCAAAATGCCGCGCCTTTGAAGTCAATATATTGGTAATATAAAAGCAACTGTAGATACTTTAACGCCAAAAAACACAAATAAGAGCAAAAGCATGGTGCGGAACCAATTTTTACTTTCTCTACTACGTATAGTAAGTAGGGGAAATATTGTATTCCACCCAAAAATTCGATACCGAGATTTCACCGGATATATATGTTTTGAGACCCCCTGAATTCAAAAAAGCATTTTTGGAAACAATTCCGTGTGTGTGTGTGTATGTGTGTGTCTGAACAGCATAACTCAGAAACGAACAGTCGGATAAACACCAAACTTGGTATTTAGGTTCAGTATCTTCCAGAGATGCGACACGAAGGTTTCCAAGAAAATCCCCCCCACCCCAGATTACCCTTTACATGGATCATTTCTCAAACATTTTAGTTTTATCAAAAATGGCTAACGATTTTGATTAAAATATCATATGTTTAAGATATTTTGAAGACAAATAAAATGTATATCTTGAATTTTCTGGGAATGTCTCCAAAAGTATTCTTCATTGTGAACGACTTTTGCATAACTGGTAAACTATAAGAGATAACAAAATTTTACTACACAAAAATGTAGATCGCGTTAAAATACACAATTTATGTCATATACATTTTTTTTTGTTGAGTGAACCATTTTCGAGATATTGCTTGTTATTCCCTTAAATTTTTCAATACTTATTTTCCCAAATGGGAATTCGTTATTCATTTTTTTGTCTTGGATATGCAAAGAGTATTAATCTGCACCTAGCAACCAGCTATTAAGATATATGTCGATGCTTAAAGGCTACTGTATTTCTATATTGCCCTTGCAATTACAAAACAAAGGGAAAATAGCACACCTTAAGCGTTAGTCAAATATTTTTAGAACTGGTCGCTATGTGTAAAATGTAATTCTCTTTGCATGTCAAAAGATCGTTTCTGCAAATGTTTATCTCGATTAATATGAAATAGATGGAGAATAAGAGTTTGTAAAAATAGTTTGTACAAGAGTAGAGAAAGTCATGTGAGTGTAACACATCAGATTTTTAGAATTTTGTACGGAGAGAAGTTATAAAATTGACACTTCAGTTAACGAGAAAGAGATTGATTCCATTCTACAGGATTAACAAATATGGTTGGCGCTAAACTAGGTAAATTCATAAAAGTTTTTGTGTGATTATTTAGTCGATAGCACTCGTGCTACTAGTATTACATGACAATTTCGGTTTCTAACTCGTGCATCTTTTCATAAGATAATTATTTCTCGACCATCGTTCTCGAAATAATTATCATGAAAAAAGCATTCGTTAACCTCAATTAAATTGTCGTAAAACTATCAGCACTAGTGTTGATCTAACTTCTTCAAAATTCAAAGCAATACTATGATACAGAAATAACTAAATTGAGTGCACTTCGTGCATTTAACGACGTATATTAAATTCTTTTCACGCTGGAGTTAAGAATACTAGCGGCATTGTCAGAATAGGATGTAACTAAGTTGAGAGAGAAACTCTGAACGAGTTCACGTGAAAGAATTTAGTTGTATGGAGCGCGAATTCCAACTCCGCCACCCGTAGCTTCATAGTTTGTCTGGAACTTGAGGATGTGAAATTGCCCGAGCGCCTGCAGTATATGAAACTTGTCTGACAGTAGTGTAAGACAGGTCTGCATGCTCTGAATACTGCAGGCGCATCTCACATCCACGTTATTTAATGCAGTCGCCCGGCTTTTGCGACATACTCTCAATCTACACAGAGAAGCATTTCTATTCTTCCCTACGCAGAGAATTCGAACCTTTCGAAGAGAACGCGGACACACATACTGCTTATTTATGCAACTGTATTGAAGAAACGATGTTTTTTTTTTTTGTTTATTTGTTTTTTGTTTAGCGTCTACATCAGTAGGTCTCCGGCTTGGCTTAGGAAGTGAATCTTAGTTTTCCTCATAATATTCCCAATTTAATGCACAGCTTGAGGCATTTTAGTATTAAACATGTACAGTCTTTAAATGTTAAGAAGCAATTTTGGATTTTATAAACTTCATTTTAAACTTTCAGTTATTTATAATAGATTATTAATACAATGGTGAAATCTGTATGTCTTAGAGAAGATTACACAAGCTACGTCTGAAATTCTATATGTCTAAACTTTTGTTCACCTTTCTCAAAAACAACCCATAACATTACTTTTAAAATTTTACCTACTAAATGTAAGAGTTATCTTCATGCTAAAACTAAAAACTACATATTTTTATGATTTTCAATTCTATGCAAAAGATTCTTAAAATCATAACTTAGGGCTTAAAAGTTTACTAAACCTCTACAATGCACTGACATATGGTTCACTATATAGTATCTAATGTATCTATAGGAGTTTAGCTAACTAGGTTGAAAAGCTTTAAATGGAACCAAAATATTTAAATAAATTGTAAATTTGAGAAAATCCGAAAAAAAGAATCAATGAAAGAGGCCACCATTGAGGTTGTTTTTCCTTTAAATATATTAAGTGGGTAAAAAGCTTCAAAACCATACAGCTAATAGCTTAAACCTGTAACACTGTAGAGTTGTAGACAGTTTGTGCAATTTCCCCTTAATAGGTCATTAAATTTGCAATTAAATAAAATTGTCCACCGCAAAAAAACTAAGACCTCCAAAGTTGACAACATATAGCAAAAATATACACAGCATTCTGTTTAAAAAAATATATAATTGTATTGCACAATTAAGGGCTTTTATCTTTCATATACTTGAATAAGAAGGTTCTAGTGGTCCAACGGAAATTTTTAAAGCACAAGTCCAATTTGTAAATTAAACCTGAGATAATTTATATAAAGGTGTTCTAAACATCCCTGAGAAACTTTTCATTGCAGTATTTAACGCCTTAAAATGGTTCATATTTAAGAGATCTCATATTTAAGATATTTACATGACAAAATTTGAATTTTCTATCAATAACCTCTAAAGTCCTTTTCATTCAGAAAGAATTTTTTACAACTTTGAATGACTGACAAACCATACTACACAAAAAATGTAGAGCTCTTTAAAATACACAATTTATTACAAATAATACTATTCTGGAATCAGCATTTCCGAGATACCCGCCATTATTGGTTTGAAATTTTCAATACTTTGTCGTTTTTTAAAAGTGCTGTTGCTATTAGTTATTTCTCAAGTCATGGACAAAGTTAGGGATTTCAAGGGCTGTATATAGTAACCCGAAATTTAAACATCTATCGATTTGGTTTCCTCTCTCCTCCTTGTACCTCTAACGAAACGTGTAATGAAAATATTTCTGCACAGATTGATCTCGATTAACATAAAGTGGATAGAAAAAATAAACTTTCGTAAGAATACTTTGTGGAAGTTATAGAAAAATAAACGATAGTGCGTAGCGAAAGGCATGTGAATGTAACATACCTAACTTTAATGGCAGAAATACTGCAATATTATCGTTAGAACTTATTATTGTCAATGTTTTGAGAAATAATCCTAAAAGTGGCAACTTTTTGTAAGACTGTCATAAAACTACCCCTAGTTGTTTACTGATTTCTAAAGAATTTTAAATGTATTTTAACATCCTAAAGTCTCCAAAATAAAATTTTAAGCAGACAAATCGCAGCGTGTCGTTTACAAATCCTAAGTAGAACATTTTAAGTATATCGAGAATTTTGTTCAAACCCGATATACAAAAATTCAGTTTCATACATAAAACATGAAGGAATTTATTATAATTTTGCGTAACAAATCATAAAAGATAAATACGTACGTTTCAAAAATTTACATTTTAAACCATACAGCTTATTCCAAATACCTTGTTTGTTGCATCAGTCATTTCTGAGATATCCGTTATTAGTGTAAATTTTTCAATGCTTTTTCAACTCTTAAAGCAATGTCGTTATTCATTTGTTTCTCGCGATGTCGTGGAAAGAGTGGAATTTCTAAGGCCCGGGTTTAAACATCTGACTATCATTTGGTTTTCCCTATTCTCCTTGTACTTATAACGAAATGAGTAATATAACTATTTCTGCAAAGGTTTATCTCGATTAACCTGAAGTATACAGAAAAAAATTCTGTGTTACACTCACATGGCTTCCTCTGCTCTTCTACAAACCATTTTTACAAACTCTTATTCTCCGTCTACTTCATGTTAATCAAGATAAACATTTGCAGACACTATCTTATTGCTAATTTTCTTATGGGCACAAGGGGAATATGGTAGGCTTTAAGCGATAGTCAAATCTTTTAAGAGCTGGTTGCTATGTGGAGCATTCCATTCTCTTTGCATGTCCAGGATATAAAAATCTGATGTGTTACACTCACATGACTTTCTGTACTCTTGTACAAACTATTTTTACAAACGCTTATTCTCCATCGACTTAATGTTAATCGAGATAAACATTTACAGACTCTATCTTATTGCTAATTTTCTTATAGATGTAAGGGGAATATATATTTACAAAGGCAACATAGAAATACAGTAAGCTTTAAGCATAGACATTACTCTTAATAGGTTGTTGCTAGATGCAGCACCATTCTCTTTGCCACAGATTAATACTCTTTGCATATCCAAGACAAAAAAATGAATAACGAATTCCCATTTGAGAAAATAAGTATTGAAAAATTTAATAGAATAACAAGCAATATCTCGAAAATGGTTCATTCCACAAAACAAATTATATGGCATAAATTGTGTATTTTAACGCGATCTAAATTATTTGTGTAGTAAAATTTTGTCTATCTCTTATGGTTTCCCAGTTATGCAAAAGCCGTTCAGAATGAAGAGAACCTTTGGGGACATTCCCAGAAAATTCAAGATACACATTTCATTTGTGTATATCGTAAATATGACATTTTAATCAAACTCGTTTGAGCCATTTTTGAGAAAATCAAAATTTTCGAAAAATGTTCCATGTAAAGGGTAGTATGGCGTGGGGAATTTTCTTTAAAATCTTCGTGTCGCCTCTTTGAAAGATATTGAACCTAAACATCAACTTTGGTACTTATCCGACTTTTCATTTTTGGGTTATGCTGTTTACAGACTCAGACACATCCACACACACGGACCTTTTTCTAAAAATGCTTTTTTGGGATTCAGGGGGCCTCAAAACATGTATTTCCAGTGAAATCTCGGTATCGAATTTTAGGGTGGAATACAATACTTCCCCTGCTTATTATACGTACTAGAATAAGTAATAAGCTTGAGTAAGAACTGTTTATAGAAGTTATATAAAAATAAACATAGTGGATAGAGAAAGCCATGTGAATATCCTCCTTTGATTCCACGAAATATTATATTCAACATAATTTCCTCTTTTCCTTTTCCTTCTTATTTTATTTTCCTTTTCACCCTGATCATTGGGCCCTCAAAAACATGTGAGCCCTTTCCAACTGCAATAACCGTGATCCCTTAAACCCACCCTTGCCCAAGGTTAAACCGTTAGTATTCCCACTAAAAGCAAAAGAATCAATCGATCATATCACAATGGTTTTTGCTTCTTTATTGCATATCTACCCAATAGGGTAGCTTCGCGCTTTTCATCCCCGGCACACGCAGCTCGTGTTTCATTAAAAGCGACACGCGAAATGTTCCAGGAATGAGTTATCAGCAATATGCATACTGGTAACCCAATTATTCGCTTAATCCCTCGTGATTTCTATGTCTGGGGAACTTGAAAATACAGGTGTTAAGTGCATTGGAATAAACCAGAACAATTACGTCTGGATACTTTTTAACGCTTGAAAATTAATTCCAATGCTCTGGCACTAATTGTGGATCTTTCAATATACTTATCAATTAGATAACAAAAACGCTGAAAAACAGCATTAACTGTAGCCTCCACACTCTGAACTAAAAGCTCCTAGTGGCATTAATTTCAACTGAGTATTTAATAAGAGAATATTCAAAAAGTATATGTTGCATGACTTCTATCCAGTATCACTTCTTTTCATATATGCATATTCTGAAAATCTATACAACATTTTGTTTTCTGTCTACTTACTATTAATTGTTTCAACATACATTTTTCAGCTACACAATGCATTTAGGAGACTAAATTACGACAGTAACCTGTTTTATACCTGTCTGTCTTTGTAATGCATACTCTTTGCATTACTTCAAAAAAGCAAACAAACAGCACGTGATGTACAGCTTAAAAACAGTGGCAAATTCAAACGAATCATTTCCATTTCATAAATTTCTAAGCCCATTTAACACAAGTTGTGTATTTTAACGAGCTCTGCAGTTTTTCTGATGCAAGTCTTTTCTACAGCTTATGTTTTCCCAGTTATATAAACTGTGATGAGAATGAAAACGATTTCGCTGGCTGTTGGTAGAAAATGCAATAGATGGTAGGTACATTCATTTGTCATATTATTTCAAACGTGTGATTTTCATAAAATCGTTAGAGCCATTTTTACTTCATCACATACCTGGTAAGTGTAGAATCTATTACATTCCACTCAAAACTTCGATACCGAGATTTCATCGGAAATACATGTTTTGAGAACCTTGCATAAAACAGTTTTACTTTCTCTACTACGTATCTGGTAGGTAGAGAATTGCAATTAATCCAAAATTTCGCTACCGAGACTTTCCTACCGAAAATGCATGTTTTGAGGCCGCTCCACGTAATAAAAAAATATGATGTGTTACTCTCACAGAACTTTCTCTACTCTTGTACAAACTATTTTTACAAACGTTTATTCTCCATATGCTTCATGTTAATCGAGATATCGAGATGTTAATCTTATTGCTATTTTCTTGAAGATGCAAAGGGAATTGGTAGGCTTAAAGCGATAGTCAAATATTTTAAGAGCTGGTTGCTATGTGGAGTATTCCATTCTCTTTGCATTACCAGGACAAAAAAATGAATAACGAACTCCCATTTGAGAAAAAGTTTAAGTATTGGAAAATTTAAGGGAATAAAAAGCAATATTTCAAATGGTTTACTCAACAAAAAAATGTATATAATATAAATTGTGTATTTTAACGCGATCTACCTTTGTTGTGTAGTAAAATTTTGTCCCTCTCTTATGGTTTACCAGTTATGCAAAAGTCGTTCACAATGATACTTTTGGAGACATTCCCAAAAATTTCAAGATATAAATTTCATTTGTCATGAAAATATCTTAAACATATGATATAGAGAATTAAAATTTTCGAAAAATGCTCCATGTAAAGGGTAATCTACGGTGGGGGGATTTTCTTTAAAACTTTCGTGTCGCATCTTTGGAAGATACTGAACCTAAATAGCAAGTTTGGTGCTTATCCGACTGTTCGTTTCTGATTTATGCTGTTCACAGACACACACACGGACATGTTTCCAAAAATGCGTTTTTTGGATTCAGGGGGTCTCAAAACATATATTTCCGGTGAAATCTCGGTATCGAATTTTTGGGTGAAATACAATACTTCCCCTACTTACTATACGTAGTAGAGAAAGTAAAAATGAATAACGAATTCCCATTTGAGAAAAAGAGGACAAAAAAAAATATATGTATGACATAAATTGTGTGTTTTAACGGGATCTAGATTTTTGTGTAGAAACATGTTGTCTATCTCTTACGGTTTACCAGTTATGGAAAAGCCATTCAGGATGAAGAGGACTTTTGGGGACTTTCCCAGAAAATTCAAAATGTACATTTTATTTGTCATGATTAATATATTAAAGATATTATATTTTAATCAAAATTGTTATAGCCATTTTTGGGGAAATCAAAATTTTCCAGATATGTTCCATGTAAAAGGTAGTCTAGGGTGAGGGGATTTTCTCGAAAATCTTCGTGTCGCATCTTTGAGAGATATTGAATCTAAATATCAAGTTTGGTGTTTATCCGACTTTTTGTTTTTGGGTTATGCTGTCCACAGACACACACAGGCAGACCTTTTTTCAAAAAATGCTTTTTTTGGATTCAGGAGGCTTCAAAACATGTATTTCCGGTAAAATCTCAATATCGAATTTTTGGGTGGAATGCAATACTTCCCCTACACTGAGGAAGATTATTGAAGGAGGAGTTGTATTTTATTTCGACTGTTGGGGAGCCGAACTTGAAGTAGTTGAAACCGCACGTATGGTACCCGGTGGCCTTCGCCCCAATTTTAAGAGTCAACTTTGTATTTAGAATGTTTCTTTAAATATTACATATATTTATGTTTGCCTCGGCTGCGTCAGTATTAATTTGTAGAGACATGGATTTCTTACAAGGCGTGGTGCTTCAACACGTAGTAGAGAAAGTAATAAACCATAGTAGGTAGAGAAACTCATGTGAATGTAACCCATGAGCTTATTTAAAGCTAAAGTTGCACAGTAACACACTATTTAACACATAATTTTGTTCTGAAAGTGCCCCCTATGTGCAGAGGGACATGGAGTTAAACCATTACTTGTTTCATCTAGCAGACGCGTGAGCACCATTCAGGGGGCACACTATTCATTAGGAAGTTACGTCGTACATGAGACAATGTTTACTTTGTGTGTCTAAAATGGTTCTAAAGTTGCGGCAACACGCGTCAGTGAAGATTCGTTTTCCACTAAACAAACACTAGACCTTGGTAACAAGCTTGAAAAGAGGATGCATAAGGAGAAACCCAACTTTCAGGGAGGCATTAGCGATTTAAGTAGGATGATTAAATAACAGATTATACGCGCAGGAAGACTCGTAAGAGCAAAACCAGGTTCTTGTGCAAGAGGACGCCATCGTGAAATAATAAGATTGCAGGTGTTTCCAAAAGCAACTTACTGTACCTCAAATGCAGAGGAATTTTGGGAGATTATTTACCAATATAGCAAATATTGAAACTGTCCTCCATCCTGCATAAGGCACAACTCAACACGTGGTTCCAGTTACTGGCCATTCGTTGGAGGACTCTGTTGTTAATAGCTTGAATCTCCTGTGTAATGTGCTTCAGATCGTCCAATGTCTGGGGACGTGTGGCATAAACCTTGTCTTTTAAGTAACCCCATAGAAAAAAGTCCGGCAATGTCAAATCCGGAGATCTCAGTGGTCACCGGAAATTATCCGGTCGTCAAAGAAACTTGCAATTAGTGCCATGGATTCATTTGATGTATGGCATGTAGCACCATCCTGCTGAAAATATCCTTGACTCAGCTCTACATCGTCTAATTGCTCAGCAAACCCCATGAAAATACGTCGGTACTCTGCAGTGTTCACAGTGTCTTCAAAAAAAAAAGTTGGTCCCACCATTCTCTGTGCGAATATTGCACACCAAACTCCGATTTTAACCGGGTGCATAGGTGCTTTATGAATAACAAGTTGATTTTCGTTGGCCCAATAGCGCGAGTTATTTGAGCTCACATAGCCGGATAAATGGAACTATGCTTCATCTGTGAACCACGTGATGGACAATATGGCAGGATTTTCCACAATGAACGCCTGAAACCAACGACTATTATTCAGTCGTCTATCCTTATCTGGTTCCTGTAACTGATGGACAACTGTAATCCTTTACGTCTTTAGGCCTGCACTTTTCACAGCTCTCCGACACATTGAGTAGCTGTATCCTGTCTCCTGGGACAAACTTCTTAATGCTTTTTTGGGTGACTGATCCAGTCGTGCTCTTACGTCAACAACCGTGGGAAGCCTAGATGAACGAGTTTTGCCTTTTTCACTCACCAGAGATCCAGTTGTTTCCAATTTGTTTACCAGCCCCAATATTGTGTTTCTTTGGGGAGGATTCCGAACACCAAATTCTCTCTGTTATGCCTTTGAGTAGCTGCAATTGAATTTGCAATCCAGTATTGCTTTACAAGGAAGAGTGTAATATGTACTCCATTTTCACATTGACTAGAACAAAATCACAAAAACAGTTGCCGACAATAAAACTAACAATTACGAATAAAACAGGAACATCTGCGCATCTAGTGACAGACAATCGAAACTACAGAATATTCTGCTTAATTCGGTTCTAAAATTGGGTCATTGAGAATAATTAAAGAAAGAAATGTGTCAGTTCTTCATAAATCACCCTGTATTTTCTTAGCACTGATAAACATTTTATGGATTCAAATTTGTTGTTATTCTGGGAAAATAAAACTACATATCATGGAAGTTACATTTTAAGGCAGTATTTTAATACCTGAATAATTTACATTGTATTATATAAACAGTAAATTCAATAACAGCGTGCCTTGAAACAATATGTATGTAATAATTATTTGAATTGTATGTAACAGTCATTGCATATGCTTATTTATATTGTACAACATGTTTAATAAGGTATGTGAATACATTATATACTTTAATAATGCAAGATCTGTGAGAATAATAAGTTTTAAGTTGCTAACAATGTAGTAATAATGAGGTAACCTTGTAGATAATGAGTTTAAGAATTTGAAAAGTTACCAGTCATGATTATGTCAAAGATAAGGTAAATTCAGTAACAGTTTCAAATTAGCCAATCAATAGCAAGGAAAAAGTTTAAGTAAAATGCAGATATTCTATTGGACCAGAATTAGCCAATCAGAGACTTGAAATACCGAAGCTTACAGATTTAACCGTTGAAAGTTGCTCAGTTGCTGGCAAGCCTTGGTAGTGAACAGATGTAAGATGTGTTCTGTACGTGTGAATCCTAAAATATGTATACGCGCTAAGTGAAAGTATTAAAGATTCTCACAGTTCTTAAAAAGTGTAGTGCTTTATAAAAATGTGCAAGAATTAATAAAAAGTAAATTTTAAAAACTTAAATTCTGTGATGTCTACAATCATTGTCATACCGCGCCCTGCCTAAGACACGTGACTCTACAAATAAGACTGACGCAGCCGAGGCAAATTCAAACATAAATAATATACAGAAGCAGTGTTAATAACAAAGTTAAATATTATACTGTAAAACTTGGGGTGTAATAACAAAAACACACTGAAATCAGCTTCTCATATGTAGCAGAATATTGCGTTATAACTGTAACTATAACGTAATCAACAAATTCAAACCGACTCCCAAAGCGTGTTCCATGAACTCCTTGAATGCAACTAAATAGATATTACGTAAAATACAATTACGTAAGCATACCAACTTCAAGTCTAAACGTATATATATATTACTTGAAGCAAATAACGATCTTCAAGTTTACGTAAAAACAAAAAGCAACACAACATAACCTTCTTCAAGTTTAAAAATACGTAACAACAACACATCTTCAAGTTAAATAAAAATTACGTAATAAACATTCTTCAAGTTATAAATAAAAATACGTAACGTAAACATCATCTACTTCATTTTTAACTCGTAAATTTAACAGAAACTTTAAAATTCTTAATTCCCAGATTTAGATAAAAAATATGGCGCGTATTCATTGTATCTGTCTAAACGCAATGCTCTCCAATGACACCAGGTCGTTCACAAAAACGAATAAAACATTTTACATCTAAATTTTTTCAATTCATCGCCGATGTTAATCTGACTTTAGGTTCTTTGTTTTTCCAAATTCTAAATACGAGGTGTGCTTTTTAAAATAAGACCCGTTAGCAATAAAATGCTAACTACCAAATATTTTCTCCATTTATTTCTTCAAACCTTGCACTACTTTTCTACCAGTTATCAATGTTTTTAGAGTATTTGTCTTAGAACCTTGTCACAGACTTTCGCCAACAGTCCATTTAGAAAACGTGTAGCTATTTCTGGAATTAAATTTTTCTGTATTGGAAATAAGCTGTAATAATCTCTTAAGCGACATTTGCGATAAATGTATAAAAGCATTTTGAAGGGCATAAATAATGAGTCATCTGTTTTTGTCGAACATGAGATTAACAATTTTCTGACTGTCTCTGTGGTCAGGTGGTTAGCATGCCAGCTTCCAAATCAAGAGGTGCCGGGTTCGATTCCTGACTGTAGGATGGGTATGTTTCTTAGGCTGTCATTTTCTTTTGTCAATCTCTAATAGTTATACAAAATTCATTCAAAATTCACAGGACATTTACGGAAAATTTAAGATGTATAATTTATTTGTCACTCTTATATCTTAAACATTTTAAACATGCAGTATTTTGATCAAAAGCGTTAGAAAAATGAAAAAAATAACTGCTTCATGTAAAGCGTAGTTTAAGATGAACATTTTGAGGCAGTATTTTTAACACTTAAATAATTTCAGTCCAATTATATAATGTATAAATTCAATAACAGCCCGCCTTAAAACAATATGTGTATATTACAGTAATTGTATATGTTTATATTATTGTATACATATGTAATAATGTTATGTGAATGTATTATATAGTTTAATAATGTAGGAGCAGTGAGAAATAGGTTTAAAGTTGCTAACAATGAGGTAACCTTGAGGCAATAATGAGTAAGAAGTTTAAATGCTACTAGTCATTATTAGAGCAGCAATAATGTAAATTTTGAGACAGTTTAAAAATAGCCAATCAACAACCAGAAAAAAGCTTTAGTTAAATGAAGGTATTCTATTGGAGCAGAATTAGCCAATCAGAGACTTGAAATACAGAAATTTACAAGTTTAGACGGTAGAAATCAATTCAGTTTCCTGCAGACAGTGCCTATAACTGGATGTGTTGCTTGTGCGTCCTCGAGAGATTTAATATGTATTCGTATGAGACGAAAATAAGTTTACGTGCTAAAAAAATACAATTAATTAATTAAAGAATCTCACAGCTCTCTATATCAGTGAAGTGTTATTTAAATCGTATCAAGCATTAATAAAAGGAGTGAAGTAAAATTATAATCTGTGCAAGCCTACATTCTTAGTCGTACCACAACCCTGATAAGAAAAACGTCTCTAACAAATACTGACGCAGCCGAGGCAAACATAAATATTAAATACTTGAAGAAACAGTCAAACAACAAAATTAATATTTTTTAAACTTGGGGCAAAGGCCACCTGAAAGTACATTTGGGGCGAAGGCTACAGGAAACTGTGTACTATACGTGCGGTTGCAACTACTACAAGTTCGGCTCCCCAACAGTTGAAATATAATACAACTCCTTCAATACAAACTACTTCAAATTGACGCCCAAAGCGTGTGGCAAATAACGTAATAAAATATCTACTTCAAATTGGCTTCCATACGTATTGCATACAAGATAAAAGAAAACAACTTCTTCAAATTGACGTCCAAAGCGTGTTGCAAACATCGTAACAGAAATACTTCTTCTTCAAACTGGCTTTCAATACGTAGCAGCAACAAACACCAACTTCAACTTTGAAAAGCTTTACTGGCATGTTTAAACGGCGCCCGACTCAAATATGAAATTGTATTTATCTGACTTTTTCTTTTAGAACATTCTGTACACACACACACACACAGAGAGAGAGAGAGAGAGAGAGTCTTTTTTCTAAAATGTTTTAATAAGTTCCGGGAACCTCAAAACATGCATTTCCGGTGAAATGTCGAGAATGTTTTGTTTAAAAAACAATTAGGTAATTCCAGCGTTTGAGAAATTAAATAGTTCCCAACAGACAATATCAGATTCATTATCCGTAAATTCTGTAAAAGATATGTTTTAATACAGCCTTATGCTTAAAATCCGATAATCTCAAACTGTCCCACTATTATCCAGATAACTATATCTAGTTTCCGCGGTCGCGGGCTAAAACCAGGCGGAGGATAATGGATAATCCTTAGCACAGCTTCCTTCGGAAGGGAAATAAAAGCTGGTGGTCCCGTGTCGTAGATTTACGGCACATAAAAGAACCTCAAGCCTGATAAAGAGACCTCTGAGCAAAATTATCGGTCTTTCACGCCCAGTAAAGAATGGGACGCTAAGGACCACAGCAATTAAAGAGCGTCCATAAATAAAACTCAATTTATTTTTTTCAGATAGCTGTATAGATATACTGTCCAAGGTTGCACCATAGTTTTTTTAAACTCTAATGACGAATTAATTAATTTCATTTACCTCCCCCGTTCTTTATGAAATTATTGTACAATAACGTAGACGATTTTTGTGGTAAACCCTTCCCCCTTATAATTTTAATTTCAAGCAACCCCGGCTTATCCTAATAACAGATGGAAAATCCTGATATTCACGCAAAACGATATAAAACATCGGTGGAACGACTGCTTATTTAATCTTCCCTCGACAATCTTTCAAGTTCTGAAAATGTTGTGTAGCCTATAAGTATCATTTGGTGATGAAACAATCATCGATTGGATTGGTCGAGTTAATTTTTAATCATTTTAATCATCTTAGATAATATATTTTAAACCTTTGTACCTTCTCTGCGGTTCCATATTTATTTAATAACATAAAACCTACATAGTTTTCACATAATACACAGACCCTTAATATATACTGCAACAAAATCTGATGTTATACGTTCACATGACTTTCTCATTAATAAAGGTAATTTTTCTATCACTACATTTTAATCCAAATAAACCTTAGCAGAAACAGCTACGTTCACATTTCGTTATAAATACAAAGAGAACAGCGATAGCCAAATGTTTAAGAACTGACGCAATATGCTGGTCTTAAGGTTCCATACTGTTAACATGCAATCTCGAGAAACAACTGAATGCTGAAAGGACTTTAAAGAATGACCAAGTAATGAACAATTCGAACCTTTAGTAACGGATATTTAAAAAGTGGCTTATGCCACAAAAACCTATTTGAAGTAAACTGTGTGTTTTAAAGAGATCTACATTTTTGTATGGTATGTTTTGGTCTACCGCTTAACGTTTACCAGTTATAGAAAATTATACAAAATTCCTTCCGAATGAAGAGTACTTCATAGGCTATTTCTGGAAAATTCAAGATAAACGTTTTATTTGTCATGTAAATATTTTAATATATGATATTTTAATCAAAATCATTAACCATTTTTTAAAAAATCATATTTTTACTTTCTCTACTACGTATAGTAAGTAGGGGAAGTATTGTATTCCACCCAAAATTTCGATACCGAGATTTCACCGGAAATACATGTTTTGAGACTCCCTGAATCCAAAAAAAGTATTTTTGTAAACATGTCCGTGTGTGTATCTGTCTGTGTGTCTGTGTGTCTGTGTGTCTGTGTGTCTGTGTGTCTGTGTGTCTGTGAACAGCATAACTCAAAAACGAAGAGTCGGATAAACACCAAACTTGGTATTTAGGTTCAGTATCTTTCAGAGATGCGACACGAAGGTTTTCAAGAAAATGCCCTCACCACAGACTACCCTTTACATGGAACATTTTTCGAAAATTTTAATTTTCTCAAAAACGGCTCTAACGATTTTGATTAAAATATCATATGTTTAAGATATTGTCATGACAAATAAAATGTATATCTCGAATTTTCTGGGAATG
Source organism: Deroplatys truncata (assembly GCA_030765065.1). Classification (NCBI taxonomy): domain Eukaryota; kingdom Metazoa; phylum Arthropoda; class Insecta; order Mantodea; family Mantidae; genus Deroplatys; species Deroplatys truncata. The sequence goes on along the minus strand of CM060976.1, from coordinate 166,138,108 downwards.
TCTCCAAAAGTATTCTTCGTTATGAACAACTTTTTCATAACTGGTAAACCATAAGAGATAAACAAAATTTTACTACACGAAAAATGTAGATCGCGTTAAAATACACAATTTATGTCATATACATTTCTTTTGTTGAGTGAACCGTTTGCGAGATATTGCTTGTTATTCCCTTAAATTTTCCAATACTTACACTTTTTCTCAAATTCGTTATTCATTTTTTTTATGTCCTGGACATGCAAAGAGAATGGAATGCGCCACATAGCAACCAGCGTTAAAATATTTGACTATCGCTTAAAACCTACCATATTACCCTTGCATCTACAAGAAAATTATCAATAAGATTGACATCTCGATATCTCCATTAACATGAAGCATATGGAGAATAAGCGTTTGTAAAAATAGTTTGTACAAGAGTAGAGAAAGTCATGTGAGTGTAACACATCAGATTTTTTAAAAATGTTCCATGTAAAGGGTAGTTGGGGATGAGCGATTTTCTTTAAAATGTTCGTGTCGCATCTTTGGAAGGTACTGAAGCTAAATATCAAGTTTGGCATTTATCCTACTTTTCGTTTTTGAGTTGTGCAGTTCAGACACACACCCCTTTTTCTAAAAATACATTTTTCACGCAAAGGGACCTCAAAACATGTATTTACGCTTATATCTTGGTATAGAGAATACCTTCTCTACATAGTATGTAAGTGATGGAGAAAGTAATACAATGAAGATTCTCACTGCCCGAGTGGGAAAAACACTTTGGAAAAGACGCAATCTCTGCAAGCATCGAGAGAAATAATCTTTTCAGATCTTAATTACAACATATCGTCCGACATTTCTAATGTTAGCTGGACAGAGATTTTTCTCTTTATACAGTTATCTATTTAACATACCCTTGATTGTAACATACTGAAACAGGTTTTTTCTTCACGTATGGAAAGCCAATTTTAAGTAGGTGTTGTATTGTATTTCGACTGTTGGGGAGCCGAACTTGAAGTAGTTGCAATCACGTATAGTACCCGCTTTCTAGTAGCCTTCGCCTCAAAACGTACTTTCCGGTGGCCTTTGCCCCCCCAAAAAAATGTTTAAAAAAATATTAACTTTGTAATTTGACTGTTTCTTTAAATATTATATATTTATGTTTGCCTCGGCTGCGTCAGTGTTTATATTTTTTAGAGACATGATTGTCTTAGCAGGGTGTAGTGAGACTGAAGAATGTAGGCTTACACAGATTATAATTTTACTTCACTCCATTTATTAATGCTTGACACGATTTAAATAACACTTCACTGATATAGAGAGCTGCGAGATTCTTTTATTAAATACTTGCAGTTTTTAACACGTAAACTATTTTCGTCTCACACAATACGTATTAAGTTTCTCGAGGACACATCTCGCATCCGGTTAGGAACACTGTCTACAACCAACACGTCCGGTTATGAGCGCTGTCTACAAGCAACTGACTTGATTTCTACCGCCTAAATTTGTAAATTTCTGTATTTCAAGTCTCTTGATTGACTATTCCTAATCCAATAGAATACTTTTATTTAACTTAAGCTTTTTTTTGGTTGTTGATCGGTTATTTTATAAACTGTCTCAAAATTTACATTGTTGTTACTCCAATAGTAGCATTATTATTAAACATTCTTACTCATTACTGCCTCAAGGTTACCTCATTGTTAGCAACATTTAACCTATTATTCTCACAGCTCCTACGTTATTAAATTACGTAATACATTCACATAACATTATTGAACATGTATACAATAATATAAACATTTACAATGATTGTAATATACACTTTTTATATATTGTTTATACACACGTATTGCTTTAAGGCGCGCTGTTATTGAATTTATATATTATATAATTTGACTGAAATCATTTAAGTGTTAAAAACACTGCCGCAATACAAATGAAATAAAGCAAAACTTTCTTACTTCAGGGTTATTAAAATATGTTGGCTTTCGTAACGCACGCGTATCGTAGCGTTATAAGCAGATTCGATTATCTTTGTTTTGTTGTGTCTTGTTGCCAAATCGTGACCATCTACGCATTTATATTGCTTGGAATGAAATGTCGCTGACATTTATCTTATTTTACATGCATTTTTCGGTGGAGTAATAATATTTTCTACTCCATGGCATTCTCAACTAAAAGTCACCGCCTTCTTTGCAAGCATATTCTTTTAGGTTGACTCATAATTAATGTCGGATTTTAAGTTCTAAAGTACGCTGGAAACAAGATTATAAAGCTGCTACCGCGGCTCAAAAATCATATGAATTGGAAGGAGAAAGTGTCGTTAGTGAGCGTGTGGCACAAGGATTGTTCCAACGTTTCAACACTAAAGATTTACCACCCAAATTATGATATGTTGAGAATACACGCAGAGTTTAGAAAGAAAATCCGCAATAAAGTCCTCGTAGACTGTCAGAAGAACTTTGTCCATCAAAAGATACCATACATCGCCAGATTAAGAAACTTGGAAAATCAAACAGAAGCTGTAGATCTGTATCTCATGAATTGACACCTCAACAGGCTCAACGTAGAGTGGATATCTGTCGTTAGCTTATCGATAATCCTATGGATGATAGATTTATCAGAGAATTATCACATGTGATGAAAAATGGGTCTATAACTGACGCCTCAAAACAGTGGCTTAGTCTCTGTCAATCTGCCAAAGTCATCGTTAAAAAAAGCGGCTCGACCTCAAAATGTTGTGTGTCTGGTGGAATGTTGAAGGAGGGGTTCACTGGGAGTTTGTTTCAAAGGGCGTGCAGTCAATGCGGACCTTTATTCTCAACAACTGGAACGAGTTCATAAAATTTTGAGGAGATATCCAGCATTAGTTAACCGAAATAGGGTTCTCTTGCGTCAGGACAATGCAACACCCCATACTGCACGAACAACCATGACAAAATTCAGGAATTGGAAGGAGTCGAACTGCTACCATAGCCAGCATACAGCCCCGATATTGTGCCTTCAGATCTGTTTCGATCCGTGACCCATTTCTTGCATGGAAGACATTCCGAAAACATTGAAGCTGTGGAAGTGGGTCTCATCGAATACTTCACATAAAAATCCAGATAATACCGCCGCAGCATAATAAACCTCGCTGAAAGATGGCTAAACACCATAGAATTTGATGTTCTCTACTTTTTTTTAGTATTTATTTATGGACACTAACTACTGTAGTCCTTCGCGTTCCATTCTATATTGGGCGAGAAAAACTGTAAATTTTGCTCAGAGGCCCCTTTATCAGGCTTGAGGTTCTTTTACGTGCCGTAAATCTACGATACGGTTCCGCCGGCTTCACTTCCCTTCCGAAGGAAGCCATGCTAAAGATTTTTAGCCCAAAAAAACCCTACACCGGGTTTGAACCCGCGACCTCAAGATCTAGAGGCTAGCATGGTAACCACTACACCAGGGAGGACGACTATCTCTACTTTGAAGTAGTTTAATTTGGCAGAAAGTTTTGCTTAAAAACCGACATTACTTATGAGACACCATCAATATAATTCCAATGTGTTCAAGTAAAAGGGCTTTGTAAATTCTTTTTAAGGGACACAGACTGAATTGTATAACTTTTTTTTAATTTTCAAGCTATTAAATTCAAAACTGGAACACTTAATGAGAAAATAAATAAATAAATAAATTACAGTGCAAAAGCTCAAAGCTCTAACTCATATAGTTCTTCATATAATACAATTAAATATATTTAATTAGAGAAAATATACACATTTTTTAAAACTACCTTGCGCATTCAAATTTGTCAGAGAAGTTTGATAGTGACATTTTCTAATGCTTTAGTACAGTGAAAATAAATGTAACAATTTGATTAAAGTTTGTCATTAGTATAGAAATAAATTTGTTTTTAGACAGCATGGCCTAAAAGCAGAACTTTTAACATAGTGCACACGAACTGGTGCGATAAAATATTTATATCACTTCACTAAGACCAAATTTGGTTTCAAGTCGAATCATGTGGCAATTGTGTCTTTTATGTGCACAGGTTTAATATGTCGACTTGGTTTGATTATGTATAACTTTTCATTGTCTTTTACATGCTTAATTTCTCATGGAATTATCTGTTAACAATACAAATCGTCATACTTCAATTAACCGCAATTTGTTGTGGAGCTAACCTATACGTTATATTGGCAACCTTGTGCTTTCTTCGATCTAAAACCTTATTGTTTTATCTAGGATAACCTATAAAAAGATTAAAGGGCGACAATTATGAATTCAGAAGAAACTAAAATAGAAGAGCCAAGTGAAATTACAGAAGCAGCAGAAAGAATAACACCAGAAGTACTTAGTCAAAAAGAAATCCAGAAAGCAATATTGATATAGCATTTAATCGCTTCATTGCCTGGTGTAAGGGAAAACATGATGAAAATAATTTCACTGAAAATAACTGACATCTCGCTGCCCACGAAAGTTAACCTCGTTTTTCACTATTTCTTTGGTTTCAAGAATCTCGATATACACGCGAGTTAATCTCGTTCTAAACGTGATTTCTCTTAGTCGGGAATCAGTATATTATTATTTTATTGATATTTTACAACTTTGAGAGCTGTCTAAAAAACAGTATATGCCACACGTGTTAAGTGCTTTTATTTTTGACACTTGTATCATAATCTACTATTTTATGAGATCGTGGTGTTAAAATGTTCCTTCATTTTCAGTATAAATTAATTTTTTGTCAGCCAATGAATAAAGTAAACCTAAAATGCATGCTTGAATCATTAGATGAATCAATGAATAATGTATTTGAGCATTAAGTTATTGCATATTTAGACTGCCTTCTCTATTTGGTCCTGGCCACTAAGATGAGCAGTCATTGTTAATTACAGTTTCATGTTGATACATTTAGTAGTTCTTATATTTATTTTTATTTATATTATTTTTCCTCTTTTAACCGTCCATATCCATTTATTTTTTTAAATTCATTAAGTATTTACCCATATTTTTACAGTTTTTATCTAGAATTGTATGTATATCTTTATTCCTATTCATTACATACTATAAACCTTCTTTTCTCCAAATCTCTGTTTCTTTGCATTCAAATATAATATGTTGTATATCTTCACTTTCCCCGCATAATGGACATTCACCTTGGACATAGCCATTTCGCTTCCCTTTTAGCCTCCATATTACTGCCCTTAACCATGCTATACCTCCTCTTTCTTCTTTATTTGTGTTGTCTAATCATTAGATAGTACTTTTTAGATTGCGTATGCAAATTTCATACAAATCAGAGCAAAACTGAAATGTAAGGAATAAATTTCATGCGCAAAACTGCAAACCCCAGAAATACATATAGAAAGAGTCCAGTGTAGTAAAAGGGGACCAACAGTGACTTAAACATGTCGCTGGGCTTTTAAAAATGTTTGACCAAAATTATTCACAGACGTCTATAGAATGTTTACCATCGAAACGTTTTGCTATTTTCACCTAAAAACCCAGTTCCAGTGTCCCATAATATTTTAGTAATTTATGCAATGAAATTAGAAGATATTTTATAGACCCATGTCCGTCAGAAAGAATTGGGCTTTTCAATGCTCAAAGAATTATCAAAATCAGTTCAGTGGTTTCGGAGATTACCCTACAATTTTTCTCTCTTTATAATATTAATATACATTTAATACATCTTAAATAAATGCTAAAAGTTTTAGGAACCTTCTGACGTTAACTTCGAATATTGCTTAATTTGTTGAAGCCTGTGAATGCTCTGCGATTTTATCCCCTTTCAGTATCGGTTCACCAGACAAGCGAACTTTCTCCAGTCTTCAAACGACGTGTCAAGTGGTCTGGTTCATGTGAAGAAAGAGATGGTTAGTTCCTTACTGAGCGCCCAGTACTGTCATGCGGTTGACAACTTGGGTGTGGAGAGAGACGACTCAAAAAACTACTGCCAGGTTCCGGTGGCGTATGTGCAGAGCAATACTTCACCATAGCTGCAGGAAGCTCTACATACCAATAGCAGAGAGACCAGTAGTGGTGCTGAATGACCTTTAGAATCTCGAATAAAACAATCTCAGGGTTTAAATAATGATAATATTCTCACTCTCACAGCATAGTATGGAGTATGAAATATATTATTTTCGATTTTGTGCTTTCTTTCTTCAATTCTTTTGTTTGTTTAAATATAGCGAGAAACATAAAAGGTTCGAAACAATCTGCAAGCAAAAATAGAGCTGTAGCTTTCTGCCTGAATATCTTAGTGCCATGAACAGTCAGCCACTTAAGCCGGCAATTGTAAGAGCCATGTGTCAGAATTAATCCTTTATCTACCTTCCATTTACGTAAATACATCATCTTAAAAGTATAATATAGTACCGTTTTAGTTAGACCACCTGATTATTTTATACATAAATGCAATCGTATACACAGTCTCCCACGAAATATAATATTCTTTAAATGTGGACTGCCTGTATGAACCTCAAAGAGTTAGATGTGGAGTGATGTCCTGTTAAACAGCACTTATATGTACAGGGCGATTTATAAAGAACTGACATTTATTTCTTTGTTTCAAAACAAGTTATGCTAGCGACAACCTATTATACCTGAAATACAGAGAGGAATTTTGGGAGATTACTTACCTCTTTAGCAAATGTTGAAAATGTCCTCCATCCTGCATAAGACACAACTCAACACGTCATTGCATGTTACTGGCCACTCGTTGGAGGACTCTGTTGTCAATAGCTTGAATCTGCTGTGTAATGTTGTGCTTCAGATCGTCCAATGTCTGGGGACGTGTGGCATAAACCGTGTCTTTTAAGTAATCCCATAGAAAAAAGTTCGGCGATATCAAATCCGGAGATCTCAGTGGCCACAGGTTCTTGGAAATTATCCGGTCGTCAAAGAAACTTGCAATTGGTGCCATGGATTCATTTGATGCATGGCATGGCGCCGTCCTGCCGAAAATATCCTTGACTCAGCTCTACATTGTCTATTTGCTCAGCAAACCCCATGAAAATACGTCGGTACTCTGCAGTGTTCACAGTGTCTTCAAAAAAAAAAGTTGGTCCCACTATTCTCTGTGCGAATATTGCACACCAAACTCCGATTTCAACCGGGTGCATAGGTGCCTCGTGGATAACATGTGGATTTTTGCTGGCCCAATAGCGTAAGTTATTTGAGTTCAGATAGCTGGATAAATGGAACCATGCTTCATCTGTGCACCATGTGATGGACAATATGGCAGGATTTTGCACAATGAACACCTGAAACCAACGACAATAATTCAGTCGTCTATCCTTATCTGATTCCTGTAACTGATGGACAACCGTAATCCTATACGGCTTTAGGCCTGCACTTTTCACAGCTCTCCGACACATTGAGCAGCTGTATCCTGTCTCCTGGGACAAACTTCTTAATGCTTTTTTGGGTGACTGATCCAGTCGTGCTCTTACGTCAACAACCGTGGGAAGCCTAGATGAACGAGTTTTGCCTTTTTCACTCACCAGAGATCCAGTTGTTTCCAATTTGTTTACCAGTCCCAATATTGTGTTTCTTTGGGAAGGATTCCGAACACCAAATTCTCTTTGGTATGCCCTTTGAGTAGCTGTAAGTGAATTCGTAATCCAGTATTGCTTTACAAGGAAGAGTCGTTCATTTAATGTGTACTCCATTTTCACGTTGATTAGAACAAAATCTCAAAAACACTTGCCGACAATAAAACTAACAATTACGAATAAAACATGAACATCTGCGCATCTAGTGACAGGCAATCGAAACTCCAGAACATTCAGCTTAATTTGGTGCTAAAACTGGGTCATTGAGTAAATTTCGAACAGAATAATTAAAGAAAGAAATGTGTCAGGTCTTCATAAATCAGCCTGTAGTATTTTATCATTAAAGCTAACAAGCTGTCGTACTACTAGGTATAATATATACCACATAATCACCCTGCATAACGCAGAATGATTCTGCTTATATTTCGAATTACAGCAGACAGATTTAAAAACCTGTGGATGAAGTTTGCATCACTAAGAGCTTTCACAATGATCGATTGATTGATGTGTGTCACTGCCCTCACATCTCAACCGTCGCTGATGGATAATGATAAACGATTTGTGTGCGAACAACGTCAGTTTTTAACTGAACCTGAGCGATCAAGTTGCGGAGCCCACAATGAAATTAGGCGTCATCTGAAAGTATTTCTCAACAGTGATAAATATCAACTGCTTTTCGTCCTTAATTAAAAATGAAAATATATACGTTTGCACCCGGCGAACGTTAAAATGCTATTTATACATGCTAATGAGAATGTATTGTAGTTCCACTGTTGGAGAGCCAAACTTGATGAAGTAACTGTCCCGCGTATGGTACAAAGTTTCCGGTGGCCCTTACCCCAATGTTTAAAAATCAACTTTGTATTTTAATGTTTCTTTAAATATTATATATATTTAGGTTTGCCGCGGCTGCGTCAGTATTAATTTGTAGAAACATGCATCTCTGAAAAAGGTGTGGTGCGGCTGAAGAATGTAGACTTACACAAATTATAATTTTTACTTCACTCCTTTTTATTAATCCTAGACACGATTAAATAACACTTCACTGATATATAGAGAGCTGCGAGATTATTTATTAATTAATTGCACTTTTTAACACGTAAACTTTATAATATTCGCCGTAATTAATTTTCGTCTCACACTGAATACGTATTAAACTTCTCGAGGACGCGTCTCGCGTCCAGTTAGGAACGCTGTCTACAAGCAGCTGAACTGATTTCTGCCGCCTGAAGTTACAAATTTCATCTATTTCAAGTCTCTGATTGGCTATTCCTAATCCAATAGAACACTTTTATTTAACTTTCAGGTTTTTCTGGTTGTTGATTGGCTATTTATAAACTGTCTCAAAAATTACATTATTGTTGCTTCAATAATTACTAGTAGCATTATTAAACTTTCCAATTCATTATTGCCTGAATGTTGCCTCATTGTTAGCAACTTTTGACCTATATTATCACAGCTCCTATATTGTTAAATTACTTAATACATTCACATAACATTATTAAACATGTACATAATAATATAAACATTAATACAATGACTGTTACATACATTTTTATGTTATTTTATACACATATTGCTTTAAGTCGGGCTGTTATTATATTTTATATTATATAATTAGACTGAAATCATTTAAGTGTTAAAAATGCTGCCTCACTAAATAATGCCCTAATGACGTTCTGGGGTCTCTTCTTTGGAATAAATTTTAGCTTTTAAAATAAAGAAGAATTAAATTTTACTCTAACCTACCGTTCAATGCAACTCCATGAAAGGGAAGAAACTGAACAAGAAAAGCTGAATATTTTGAAGAAACTGAACAAAAACCATGAATATAAGTAGGTTTCGCAGTTGATAACACAACATTAAACCGATTTTTCATATTTCATTTTGTCCTTCCATTTATTGTTGCAGCTGCAATTATAGTTCATTTAATTTTTCTTTCAAATAACCCTTTAGAATTAATAAAAATATTGACAACATTCTTTTTCATCCTTTTTAATCATTTAAGGATACTCGTGAAAATATAATGCATGGAGTGGCTGAAAATTACTTATTTAAAAAATAATTGGGGAAAAATATTTTATTTCTGAGATTTTGACCACTGAACCGGACGCACTTGGGAATATATCACGGGTATTGCTTGTAAAAATTAAAAAATAGTATCCTAAAAGACTGAATAATTAATAAGTGTTAATTAAATTTAAGCACCCGAAAAAATACGACCTTACAAGGTCAAGGTCTGTTCCTTGAATTGTCGTCTATCTGCTTTATATAGCTCCTCTAATGAGGCTGCATATGAAAGCGCCGCTAGCTAGTCTTTAATTACGCACCCTTAGGCCCAGACAATTAATTTTGTTGGTACAGAATGAACCATTCCTGTATGTACTCTCTATCTCTAGGTTAACGCCGGATCCAGCAAACAGATGATCCACTTCTTCGTTATTAACCATTGAATTAATAATTAGAATTTTTGTTTTACTGTACAGTCCTCTTTAACTTCTAATGTCTAATCGTTTGATTGATAAACATGTTACTGGTGTTACTAATTTCTTAATGATTTTTTATGGTGAAAAACTCGCATTCACTTACCTCTACACTCTTCAGAGTGTATAAAATTAAATAAAAATGCCCCCACTCCAGCTAGAAATCGAATTCAGAAGCTTTGGGCTAAGCAGCTAGAAAGCCAACCACTCGACCAAAAAAGCATTGTAGGAAATATTATAACGTAGGCTTGTAATGTTCGGACCAATAGTGTGGAGCGCAGTGCTTTCGGGTTACCTACCCTGGACGCAGTACGTGTGTATGTAGCACAGTAAAACGAGTGAACCAGTTTATATACCGTAACGCAGTCACTTTTGTCTTCCGTCCCCAAGACTATATGCCTAGTTATAAGTATTTTACACATTTTATAACAGTATTCAAGCCCGGAAAGGAAAGGTTAACAAACGAGTTGAAGTCGAGTAATTCGTGTTTTCAAAATAAGTAGTTAACGTGTCCGCTATTCTGGGGCAACCGCCAATTAAACACTGCGTTTCCAGTTACGTATATTACATAATGTTTTTGTCCATGTATTACTTTGAGGCAAAACAATTCCTTTAATAAGCAACTATATGCCGTTATATACTACCTTTTATTTGATTAAATGATCTTATAATACAATCTTCTGTATTTTCAGTTTATTTTCTTTACTACTTACCTATAGTAAGTAGAGGAAGTATTGCATTCCACACAAAAATTTATAACGAGATTTCGCCAGAAGTATACGTTTTGAAGCACCCTGAATTCAAAAAAGGTAACTTTACATGAAGGTCCATGCGCGCGCATAAAAACAAAAGGTCATTAAAAACCAATTTTTGTATTTAAGTTCAGCATCTTCCAAAGATGCTACACTTAGGTTTTCAACTACCCTTTACATTAAAAAATGTTCGTTATTTCTTACTTTCTCAAAATGGGTAAACGATTTGGATTAAAAAAACATAAAATGTTTATCTTGAATTTTCTGCAAATAGCCTGCGAAATCCTATTCTTTCTGAAATACTTTAATTCTGTATAACTGGTACATCGTAAGAGATAGTCAAAATCTTACACAAAAAAATGCAGATCTCCTTAAACCATACAGTTTATGCAAAATGTATTGTTTTGTGTCGTTAACCATTTCCGATATATTCTTATTTATTGGTTTCAATTTCCAAACACTTTTTTTCTCGTGGTCACACAAAGAGCATGTAATTTCAAAGCCATCACGCAGCGACACCTTTTTAAAAATCTGACTATCGCATTAGCCTACTGTATCCTCCTTATACCAACAACGAATGTGTAAGTCTGTAAAGAAAGTTTATCTACTTTAACAAGAAGTGGACATGCCCACCTCTGTGGTGTAAATTAAATTAAATTGAGTTTTATTTATGGACGCTCTTTAACTACTATGGTTCTTAGCGTCCCATTCCATATTGGGCGTGAAACACGGATAATTTTGCTCAGAGGCCTCTTTATCAGGCTTGAGGTTCTTTTACGAGCCGTAAATCTACCACACGGGACCACCGGCTTACTTCCCTTCCGAAGGGAGGATTCTTACGCCCGAAAAAATCCATCGGCCTCCGCCGGGTTTGAACCCGCGACCTTGGGAGCTAGAGGCTAGCACGGTACCACTAGTCCACGGAGGACGACATCTGTGGTGTAGGGATAACGTGTCTGCCTCACATTCAAGAGATCCGGAGTTCGATTCTATAGTGCATTTGCTTTAAGTTGAAATATGGAAAGTAGAAAGAGATAGCACTGTATTTCATACTACAGTTATAATCCTTAACTGCCTAATCTCAAAACCTTTACTATTGGAACTCACTGTTTAAGATCTGGGTTAAGTTGAAATATGAAATTTAGTAGAGAACAACTAACACCCGCTTGTAACAATACAAAAGCCAGCGAAGCAAATTAGGCCGAAGATATCAGCCTTATTTCACTGGCACAAGTGCAGTGACAAGAACACTGAGAGACTGAGAAGGGAAGGTTGACTGTTGCAGGTTTCTCAGCACACGGACCGTCGTTAGCGCACCCCCTCTCCTAGACCGATCAGGTAGCGTCAAAATGATCATGTTTCAACTTAAACCTTGTGTACTGTAGGTTAGGGCGAGTTCCTGGATATTTTCCGGTGTTTTCCCTTATCCTGAGAAGGCGATTGTAGATTAACTTTAAACTCTAGTGAGCCCGGGACTATTTGAGCATTTTTTCGAACACTTAAATTCACCGTCCGATATGACTTAGCTGGTTAAAGGAAGTTAAACTTAAAAAAATATCTGATGTGTTACACTCACATGAGTTTCTCTACTCTTGTACAAACTATTTTTACAGACGCTTATTCTCCATCTACTTCATGTTAATCGAGATATCGAGATGTTAATCTTATTGCTAATTTTCTTGTAGGTGCAAGGGGAATATGGTAGTATTTAAGCGATAGTCAAATCTTTTAAGAGCTGGTTGCTATGTGGAGTATTCCATTCTCTTTGCATTACCAGGACAAAAAAAAATGAATAACAAATTTCCATTTGAGAAGAAGTATAAGTATTGAAAAATTTAAGGGAATAACAAGCAATATCTCGAAAATGGTTCATTCAACAACAAAAATGTATACGACAAATTGTGTATTTTAACGCGATCTACATTTTTGTGTAGTAAACTTTTGTCTATCTCTTATGGTTTACCAATTATGCAACAGTCGTTCACATTGAAGGATACTTTTGGAGACATTCCCAGAACATTCGAGATATGCATTTCATTTGTCATGAAAATATCTTAAACATATGATATTTTAATCAAAATTGTTAGAGCCATTTTTGAGAAAATTAAAACGTTCGAAAAATGTTCCATGTAAAGGGTAATTTGGGGTGAGAGGATTTTCTTGAAAACCTTTGTGTCGCATCTCTGGAAGATACTGAACCTAAATACCAAGTTTGGTGTTTATCCGACTGTTCGTTTCTGAGTTATGCTGTTCACAGACACACACACACGGACATGTTTCAAAAATGCTTTCTTTTTGGATTCAGGGGTCACAAAACATGTATTTCCGGTGAAACCTCGGTATCGGATTTTTGGGTGGAATACAATACTTCCCCTACTTACTATACGTAAGTAGTAGAAAGTAAAAAAATAATATAATAGACATAAGAATATGCGTTTGTAAGAATAGTTTGTAGAGCAGCGAGTGCATACGTCAGGTGAAGGTAACAGATTTTTTTGTGAAGGTAACAGAATGAGAAGAAGGCGCAAATAACAGCGCTAAAACTATCCTATACAGACTTTAAAAAATTGCAGTTGGTGTAGTGGGTGTGAAAGCCAGGTGATACAACGCATCTCGACCACATCCGAACTGGCAGAACGGGCAAAAAACGGAGTTTTGTTCTTCACTGGAGCAGAAAAGACTACCATCCAAAAATGTTTAGAGGCCAAGGTATTTGCTATATATCGTATTTTAATGCAAATGCTTGCTTTTACTTGTTATATGGAGTTAAGTTTTGCAATATATGTCACGTTCTGTGCTAAGTTTAATAGTGCATATAATTGCGTATTTTCTATGTTGCTGCATATTTCATTATGTTTTTATGTATCGAGTATATATATAATACTCGTATACTTAAGTTTTCTTAATTTTAAAAATAAATACTTAAACACATTCGTTGCAAAATAATAAAGCCCTTACTATGGAGACACTCTTTACGGAGGTCCAGAGTAAGGTTAAGGGTGCCCGTTTAAAATGTGAAAAAAAATAAAATAAGTGGTAAATTGGGCAGCGTTTTAGAGAGAAATCCTGGCATTAAAGTTTGGTTCTGTGGGTGAATGTCTTCAAGATGAAAACCTGGTGATTTCCGAAGGAACTTCCTCCGAATTAGTGCTTTCAAATTTTGCCAAAGAATGTCTGCACAGTTGAAAGAACCTTTTTCAGCATACAAGTTGAAGGGGCACCTCGCTCACTGCGATCTTCCTAGATCTATTGCGGCTACTACTCTCTAGGAGATAGGGATGAAGTGAAGGAACTACAAGAGGCTACGGGCCGCAGAGACAAGCGGACGTCCCTAACGCTTCCAGGCTCGAGGACCCGTCCCATTGGAACTGCCTAGAAAGGGCGATGAAGGACCCGTCAATCAAGCAGCCCTCTAGCGTCCGCAGGGAGTACTCTGTCCTGTCCGGTACCGCCATACGCCACGAAACATATTCGTCTACCAACCTAACGTCAGAGCGGGCAGCCGAGAATCGAACCCGATACCTCCCGAATGCGAGCCTTATAATTTACCACGGAGGCATCTCACTCTATAAACTTGTGTTAACCGATAAACGTCATTAATTTACACCGGAATTACGACCGGAATGATAAACATTAAATTGAGTTTTATTTATGGACGCTCTTTAACTGCTTTGGTCCTTGGCGTCCCATTCTATATTGGGCGTGAAAGACCGATAATTTTGCTCAGAAGTCACTTTATCAAGCTTGAGGTTCTTTTACGTACCGTAAATCTACGACACGGAAACACCGGCATTATTTCTCTTCTGAAGGAAGCCATGCTAAGGATTTTTACGCCCGAAAAAATCCATCGCCCTCTGCCGGATTTGAATCCGCGACCTCGGGAACTAGAGGCTAGAATGGTAACCACTACACCACGGAGGATGACGACTGGAATGATGTCTAAGAAAGAATGTACCCCCTAAGTACCAAAAAATATAAGCTTAAACTTGGCGTATGATTGGCGCATATTTTCGAAATTACAAATCATATTTTAAAGAATTTGACAGCGTAAATGCATGAATATTCTATACATTTTAGTGCATCCAAATTCGATTTCTCGTAATTATATACTAACAGAAGATAGTTACGGCTAAGACTTGTTACATAAATCGCGTGAAAATACTACAGAAATAAAAAAAAATCTGATGTGTTACACTCACATGACTTTCTCTACTCTTGTACAATCTATTTTTACAAACGCCTATTCTCCATATGCTTCATATTAATCGAGATATCGAGATGTCAATCTTATTGGTAATTTTCTTGTAGATGCAAGGGGAATATGGTAGCTTTTAAGCGATAGTCAAATATTTTATCGCTGGTTGCTATGTGGCGCATTCCATTCTCTTTGCATGTCCAGGACATAAAAAAATCTGATGTGTTACACTAACATGACTTTCTCTACTCTTGTACAATCTATTTTTACAAACGCTTATTCTCCATATGCTTCATGTTAATCGAGATATCGAGATGTCAATCTTATTGGTAATTTTCTTGTAGATGCAAGGGGAATATGGTAGCTTTTAAGCGATAGTCAAATATTTTATCGCTGGTTGCTATGTGGCGCATTCCATTCTCTTTGCATGTCCAGGACATAAAAAAATCTGATGTGTTACACTCGCATATATTTCTCTACTCTTGTACAACTTAATTTTACAAACGCCTATTCTCCATATGCTTCATGTTAATCGAGATATCGAGATGTCAATCTTATTGGTAATTTTCTTGTAGATGCAAGGAAAATATGGTAGCTTTTAAGCGATAGTCAAATATTTTAGCGCTGGTTGCTATGTGACGCATTCCATTCTCTTTGCATGTCTAGGACATAAAAAAATGAATAACGCATTTGAGAAAAAGTATAAGTATTGGAAAATTTAAGGAAATAACAAGCAATATCTCAAAAACGGTTCACTCAACAAAAGAAATGTATATGACATAAGTTGTGTATTTTAACGCGATCTACATTTTTGTGTAGTAAAATTTTGTCTATCTCTTATGGTTTACCAGTTATGCAAAAGTCGTTCACAATGAAGAATACTTTTGGAGACATTCCCAGAAAATTCGAGATATACATTTCATTTCTCATGACATTACCCTAAACATATGATATTTTCATCAAAATCGGTAGAGCCATTTTTGAGAAAATTAAAATTTTCGAAAAATCTTCCATGTAAAGGGTAGTCTGGGGTGGGAGGATTTTCTTGAAAACCTTCGTGTCGCATCTCTGGAAGATACTAAACCTAAATGCCAAGTTTGGTGCTTATCCGATTGTTCGTTTTTGAGTTATGCTGTTCACAGACACACACACACGGATATGTTTCCAAAAATGCTTTTTTTGGATTCAGGAGGTCTCAAAACGTGTATTTCCGGTGAAATCTCGGTATCGAATTTTTGGGTGGAATGCAATACTTCCCCTACTTACTATACGTAGTAGAGAAAGTAAAAATGAATAACGAATTTGAGAAAAGGTATAAGTATTGGAAAATTTAAGGAAATAACAAGCAATATCTCGAAAACGGTTCACTCAACAAAAGAAATGTATATGATATAAGTTGTGTATTTTAACGCGATCTACATTTTTTGTGAAGTAAAATTTTGTCTATCTCTTATGGTTTAGCAGTTATGCAAAAGTCGTTCACAATGAAGAATACTTTTGGAGACATTCCCAGAAATTTCGAGATATACATTTCATTTCTCATGACATTATCTTAAACATATGATATTTTCATTAAAATCGTTAGAGCCATTTTTGAGAAAATTAAAATTTTCGAAAAATGTTCCATGTAAAGGGTAGTCTGGGGTGGGGGGATTTTCTTGAAAATCTTCGTGTCGCATCTCTGGAAGATACTGAACCTAAATACCAAGTTTGGTGTTTATCCGACTGTTAGTTTTTGAGTTATGCTGTTCACAGACACACACACAGACACACACACACACACACACACACGGACATGTTTCCAAAAATGCTTTTTTTGGATTCAGGAGGTCTCAAAACATGTATTTCCGGTGAAATCTCGGTATCGAATTTTTGGGTGGAATGCAATACTTCCCCTACTTACTATACGTAGTAGAGAAAGTAATACAGCGTACATCAAGCTATCGTATACATTCTTTGAAATTGCATATCAGTTTATTCCTTTAATTAAAACAGGCAGGTGTACAATATATATAACAAACACAAAATCAGCTACAATCATCAATTGTTCTAAATACAAATACAAACAAAATGCAATATGCAAAATGAATTGTTTTGTTTAAAGTTGCATTAACAGTTAGGTCACGAGTGATACATTGTAACATTCACATGACTTTCTCTACACTCTAGCGCTTATTAGTGGATATACAAATTACTCTTAAGAAAGTTTATTTTCCTATATTCATTTTAATTGGAGATGAAACTTTCCTGAAATAGCTGCATTACACATTTTGTTATGGACACAAAGAGATCAGCGATAGTCGAATGCTTAAGAACTGGACGCTATACGCTGGCCTTAAAATTCCATACTGTTTCCATACAATCGAAACAACTCAATGTTGACAGAACTTAACAGAATAATCAAGAAAGGAACAATTCGAGCCTTTAATAACGGATATCTCAGAAATGGTTTATGCCACAAAAAAATTGAAATAAGTTGTGTGTTTTAAAGAGATCTACATTTTTTTGTGTAGTACATTTTCATTTATCACTTAACGTTTACCAGTACAAGATTATACAAAATGTCTTCCAAACGAGGCGGACTTCACAGACTATTCTCAGAAAATTTAAAATATACATTTTATTTGTATTATAAACATCTTTAATATATCGAATTTTAATCAAAATCGTTAGAGCTATTTCGAAAAATCTTACATGTAAAGGTTAATCTGGGTTGGGGGTATTTTCTTGCAAATCTTCGTGTGGCATCTTTGGTAGGTACTGAACCTGAATACCAAATTTGATATTTATCAAACTTATCGTTTTTGAGTTATGCTGTTCACAGACAGACACACATGCGCGGAAGTTTTTCTAAAAATGCTTTTTTTTTTATTCAGAGGGCAGCTGTTATATCCGTTAATTTGAGACACATTATATAATCTTAAATAAATACCAACAGCTGTGGAGAAAAATCATTCTGAAAGTACACTATGTGATCAAAAGTATGCGGACACCCCCACAAACCTACGTTTTTCATCTTAGGTGCCTTGTGCTGCCACCTACTGCCTGGTACTCATTATCCGCGACCTCAGTAGTCATTAGACATCGTGAAACAGCAGAATGGGACGCTCCGTGGAACTTACGGACTTCGAACGTGGTCAGGTGATAGAGTGTCACTCCTAAACATCCCTAGGCCCACTGTTCTTGATGTGATAGTGAAGTGGAAACGTCAAGGGACATGTACAGCACAAAAGCGTACAGGCCCACCTCGTCTGTTGACTGACAGAGACCGCCGACTTTTGAGGAGGGTCGTAAAGAGTAATAGGCAGACATATATCCAGACCATCACACAGGAATTCCAAACTGCATCAGGATCCACTCCAAGTACAATGACAGTTAGGCGTGAGGTGAGAAACCTTGGATCCCATGGTCGAGCGGCTGCTCATAAGCCACACATCACGCAGGAAAATGCCAAATAACGACACCTCGCTTGGTGTAAAGAACGTCAACATTACACGATTGAACAGTGGCAAAATGCTGTGTGGAGTGACGAATCACGGTACACAGTGTGGCGATCCGATGGCAGGGTGTGGGTATGGCGAATGCCCAGTAAACGTCATTTGTCAGCGTGTATAGAGTCAACAGTGAAATTCGGAGGTAGTGGTGTAATGGTGTGGTCGTGTTTTCCTGGAGGGGCTTGCACCCCTTGTTGTTTTGCGTGGCACGATCACAGCGCAGGCCTACATTGATATTTTAAGCACCTTCTTGCTTCCCACTGTTGAAGAGCAATTCGGGGATGGCGATTGCATCTTTCAACACGATCGAGCACCTGTTCATACTGCACGGGCTGTGGCGGAGTGGTTACACGACAATAACATCCCTGTAATGGACTGGCCTGCACAGAGTCCTGACTTGAATCCTATAGAACACCTTTGGGATGTTTCGGAACGCTGACTTCGTACCAGGCCTCACCGAACTACATCGATACCTCTCCTCAGTTCCGCGCTCCGCTGCCATTTCCCAAGAAACCTTCCAGCACCTGATTGAAAGTATGCCTGCGAGAGTGAACGCTGTCATCAAGGCTAAGGGTGGGCCAACACCATATTGACTTCCAGCATTACCGATGGAGGGCGCCACGAACTTGTACGTCATTTTCAGCCAGGTGTCCGGATACTTTTGATCACGTAGTGTACGTTCATTCCTTTAAATTATCCAAAGCAAATCATTAGGTTACTGGAAGAACACACTGCCACTAGAACGTTTTATATTAACACTTAAAATAATCGTGATGTTTAACACCTTCTAAATCTTAGCACTAGCATTTGTTTACTTAAAGGGCATATGATTCTAAGCGTAAAACAATCATTTAAGGACTATGTATATAAAAAATAAATTTCGATACATACATCATTGTCTTTATGTCTGTTTCCCTTTGCAAATTGTCAAACGCAACACATCAGTACAAAATACATGCCCATGTCCGTGCATACGTTCCTCCAAAGTTGAGTAACGCCCTTAAAGGAGACTTGGCATCACTGCGAGGTAATGTCCATCAAGATGAACACGGCCCTGCAACTCCATCTCGGTTTTTGCGAGGTCGGATTTTTTTTAGTTCTTCGTGATATAAAGCTCGCCCTCGGGGAGAAAAAGGAACATGAAGGGAAAATAATCCCGCAGGAAAATGTGATGAATGAAATGTCAGTATCTCGACAAAAGATTACGTGATATTTATGTGACAGATTTTGTCGTGTATACCTTTCCTTCAACCACATGTAGGCAATATCTATAAAGGTGCTGTGTACACAACGCTAATCTACAGAAGCATTAAACCGACATGTTCTACTCTCTAAATAATTATAGGAAGCCTCTATGGAGGAAAGTAAGTTTATAAGTCTTAACCCTTTTTCGCTGCTGACGATGGGGCACAATCTCTGTTTATGATCATCTGCTATTCAGTTTTATCCCTTCCCTCGAGATATCTGTGTACTCTGGGATGTTGTTCTCTCCTCTAAGTGGTCTATGTTTACACTTTGGCTCATTTCTACTTACATACAGTAAGAAGAGGAACTATTACATTCCAACTAAAAATTCGACACCGATTTTTCGCCGGAAATACACGTTTTGAAGCTACGTTATTAAAACAAATTAAGCATTTTTACTTTCTCTACTACGCCTTTTTGGAAACATGTCCGTGTATGTGTTTGTGTGTGTGTCTGTGAACAGCATAACTCAGAAACGAACAGTCGGATAAACGCCAAACTTCGTATTTAGGTTCAGTATCTTCCAGAGATGCGACACGAAGGTTTTCAAGAAAATCCCCCCACCCCAGATTACCCTTTGCATGGAAAATTTTTCGAAAACTTTAATTTTCTCAAAAATGGCTCTAACGATTTTGATTAAAATATCATATGTTTAAGATATTTTCATGACAAAGAAAATGTATATCTCGAATTTTCTGGGAATGTCTCCAAAAGAATTCTTCATTGTGAACGACTTTTGCATAACTGGTAAACCATTAGAGATAGACAAAATTTTACCACACAAAAAAATGTAGATGGCGTTAAAATACAATATTTATGTCATATACATTTTTTTTTGTTCGGTGAACCATTTTCGAGATATTGCTTGTTATTCCCTTAAATTTTCCAATACTTATACTTTTTCTCAAATGGAAATTCGTTATTCATTTGTTTTTGTCCTGGTAATGCCAAGAGAATGGAATACTCCACATAGCAACCAGCTCTTAAACGCTTAAAGCCAATTCCCCTTGCATCTACAAGAAAATTAGCAATAAGATTAACATCTCGATTAACATGAAGCATGTGGAGAATAAGCGTTTGTAAAAATGGTTGTACAAGTTTAGAGAGAGTCATGTGAGTGTAACACATCAGAATTTTGGAGAATGTTCCGTGTTGTGTGTGAACAGTAAAACTCAACAAGTTTAATATCTTTGAAGGATACGATGCAAAGACTTTACAAATATCTACCCTAACTACCCTTTACGTGGAAAAATATTCATTATTTTTGGTTTTCTTAAAAGAGACTAACGATTTTTATTAAAATACCACATGTTTACGATATTTGCAAGATAAATAAAATGTACATCTTGAATTTTCTGCAAGTAGTGTTGAAATCCTCTTCATTGTAAGTTGCTTATAATTTGTAAACCATAAACATAGACAAAATATTACCGCA
This sequence comes from Deroplatys truncata, assembly GCA_030765065.1. NCBI lineage: Eukaryota > Metazoa > Arthropoda > Insecta > Mantodea > Mantidae > Deroplatys > Deroplatys truncata. Next base: position 166,116,990 of record CM060976.1, on the reverse strand, counting down.
CAGAAATGTAAATACCGCAGTTTTTCATTCTTTTGTGGCGTTAAAGATTTTCGAAATATTCTATATTATTGTTTCGAATTTTTCAAATACTTTTACTATTTACTTTCTTTACCACGTACCAGTGGGTAGAAGAACTACTGTATTCCTCCCAAAAATTCGATACCGAGACTTCACCGACATGTTTAGAGACCTCTTCAATAAAATTCATTTTTAGAAATATGTGCGTGTGTGTATGAATAGCATAATTAAAAAAAAACGAAGTGTAGGATAAATACCAAACCTGCTATTTAAGTCCAGCATCTTTCAAAAATGGACACAAATTTTCAAGAAAATCCTCCCACCCATAATCACTTTTTACACGGGAAAACTTTCATTTTTTTTTATTTTCTCAAAAAATTCCTAATGCTTTTTATTGGAATATCATAGATTTAAGATATTTATATTATTAATAAAATTTATATCTCTAAAGTAGTAGAGAAAGTAAATAAGAAATATCGCAATTTATATAAAATTACTCACAAATGAATACTTCACAGGCTATTCCCAGAAACTTCAAGATATATATTCTGTTTGCCTTGTAGATATCTCAAATAGTCATTTTAACCAACATCGTTAGGCATTTTTCAGAAAATAAACTTTTTGGAAAAATTTTTCCATATAAAGGATAATTTGGCGGGATTTGTTTTAAGTCTACGTGTCGCATCCTTGAAAGGTACCGGTTGAACTTAAATACGAAGTTTGGCATTTATTCTGCATTTAGTTTTTGTGTTATTTCACAGACATACACATAGACGTTTCTAAAAAAATGTTTTTGGGGTTCAGGGGGCCCCAAAATATGTATTTCCAGTGAAATCTCGACATGAATTTTGGGGTGGAATAAAACTCTTATCTACTTACTGTAAGTGCATACAGAGAAAGTAAAAAGTATGAAGTCATCTGTGATTAAGAAGGCGCATTCACGTCCATACACATTGAAGGTAGACAACTGAAGTGCCATTCTGTGAAATTCTTAGGCGTTTATCTTGAACTTAATCACGGTGGAGATCCCACATAGACTACATCTCAGAGGAACTGAGTAAAGGACTGTTTATGTTACGTATACTGAGCCAAATAATAAACAAAAAGTCATTACTATATTACAGTAATATATACTCCATTTTAAATTATGGCGCCTTACATTGGGGTAACCATACCTATGCTAACAAGCTTTTTATTTTACAAAAAAGAGCAATAAGAATAGTATGTGGAGTTCCGCAAAAAACACACTGTAAACCACATTTCATTGAACTTGGAAGCCTCACTCTTCCTTGTAAATATATTTTGAATTGTCTACTGTATATTAAGAGGAATCTACAAGAGTATAATCTGTGTAAAACTATTCATAATTATCCGACAGGAAGTAACAACAATATTTAGTAAATGTAAGTATAGTAAAACACAAAATAGCTTTGAAGAAGTATCTATTAACCTATTCAATTGCTTACCTGATAAAATCAAGAAACTTACATATGACAATTTTAAAAGACAGATTTTAATGATATTGAAGAAAAATCCTCTCTATAAGGTCCAGGAATTTTATAACATAAAATTTTTGTAATATTTAACATTTGATGTTGCTATACATGTGTAAATGTTTTAGCAATAAATTTCTATCTATCTACCCATCAGATTAAAAGGACTCGCTGTTGCGCGGCACCGTAGCCGCGGCACACAGCGCTCGTCTCCAGTCCTCGCACAGTCGTTCCGACGTGCACACGTTCTAATGTGAATTAAATATAAAATAACCCAAATGGAAGGGAGTAGCCTAACTTACTATAATAAATGTTATTTTGTTAATAAAAATTAAACTTATGAATCCGCACTTCTGCTGTACAGAAACTGGCATACAGCCGAGTGTTGCTTGCTGTAGCAATTAAACATATTTTCGTAGCGAACATTTTAATCGAGTACCGATATAAGTTTTTCAGTATTAAAACCTACCTTCGAAATTTCTCAATTCCAATAACGATCAGTTTCAGCAAAGTATACCCGAAGTTGTCAGTACTACAAAGCACATGCAACAAATGAACGCTTTTATCTGTACAACACTGCACGATGACTCGCACATTAAAAATTCAAAAGACCAGAGAAGCTTCTCTATTAGCGCCGTGTGTGACTAGGAAAATTTGTCGTGCTACAGCGGACACTTTTAAACTGTATTTAGTACTTTTATAAACGAGTTCGTTACCGTATACTTACACTTAATAAGTAGTCGTGCAACACAGCAAAAAAATCTGACGTGTTACACTCACATGACTTTCTCTACTCTTGTACAAACTATTTTTACAAACCCTTATTCTCCATATGCTTCATGTTAATCGAGATGTTAATCTTATTGCTAATTTTCTTGTAGGTGCAAGGGGAATATGGTAGGTTTTAAGCGATAGCCAAATCTTTTAAGAGCTGGTTGCTATGTGGAGCATTCAATTCTCTTTGTATGTGCAGGACATAAAAAAATGAATAACGAATTCCCATTTGAGAAAAAGTATTGGAAAATTTAGGTGAGTAACAAGCAATAACTCGAAAATGGTTAACTTAACAAACACAATGCATATAACATAAATTGTGTATTTTAACGCGATCTACATTTTTGTATAGTAACATTTTGTCTATCTCTTATGGTTTACCAGTTATGCAAAAGTAGTTCACAATGAAGAATACTTTTGGAGACATTCCCAGAAAATTCGAGATATACATTTCATTATTCATGAAAATATCTTAAACACATGATATTTTAATCAAAATCCTTAGAGCCATTTTTGAGAAAATTAAAATTTTCGAAAAATGTTCCATGTAAATGGTAATCTGGGGTGGGGGGATTTTCTTGAAAACCTTAGTGTCGCATCTCTGAAAGATACTGAACCTAAATACCAAGTTTGGTGTTTATCCGACTGTTCGTTTCTGAGTTATGCTGACACACACACACAGACATGTTTCCAAAAATGCTTTTTTTTGGATTCAGGAGGTCTCAAAACATATATATTCAGTGAAATCTTGGTATCGAATTTTTGGGTGGAATACAATACTTCCCCTACTTACTATACGTAGTAGAGAAACTAATAAATATAGCATCCATATTACAATAGTTTTACGCAATAATTGTGAACGGGAACATATTTAACTTACGCGAGATGTTATGTTTCTGTTATATTTGGTTTTAATCGTCATTGTGAGTGAAGTATCTGCAATCCATGGGACTTAAGTGCCATATAACCGACAAAGAACTTGATAAATACAGAAACTAGCGTCGGTTAAGCATTCAAGCTGGCTAATGCATATGCATATTGCTAATGAATTCTTTCTCTTGCAATTTTATAGAGCAGAAAGAGAAATATCAATTCCATTGCAAACATTTGTTTTACTCCAGAAAAAAAAATGTAACGTTTGTTTACACCAAACGGCGTCTCTCGCAACCACGTTGTACATATGTTTCTGTCTTCTTTCATTTGTCTATGTTCAATAGTTTATCTCACATAATCACTCCACACCAGTGGTGGTCTTCCCAAAATTAAATTGAATTTTTATTTATGGACGTTCTTTAGCCACTTATGGTTCTTAACGTCCCATTCTATAATGGGCGTGAAATACCGCAAATTCCGCTCAGATGCCTCATCAGGCTTGAGATTCTTTTATGTGCCGTAAATCCATGACACGGGACCACCGGCTTTACTTCCCTTCCGAAAAAGAAAGTCATTCTAAGGATTTTTATGCCCGAAAAAAAATCCATCGTCCTCCGCTGGGATTAAAAGCGCGACCTCGGGAACTAGAGGCTAGCATGCTACCACTAGACTAAGGAGGAGGATAAGGTCTTCCCCTCTTCTTACGCGGGAGGTGGCAATTGTATAGTTTTAATGGTAATTTCTCGGGTAATATTCTTCCAGGATGTCCATAGCATCTTAACCGTTTCCTGCTGTCACTGCATCTGCTCTCGTATACTTCCATTTTCTTTTTTATTTCGTGAAGTCTATAGACACCTGATGGATTTAAAATGAATGGGAGTAGTGGTTGTGCTGTGGCACATCCTGAACATACAATTTCTTACAGCCTTCCGATTACCTCTCTATATTCTCCTGTGAACTTTTTGCCGTAAGATTTGCCCTGGAATATATAATGAAAGCTGAACACCGTTGTTCTATCATCTTCGCTGACTCCATGAGCGCAATTCTAGCTTTGCAACAGAAGTCACCTAGAAGCTCTTTAGTGCCGAACATTTTACAGCTGTATAATGAGATAAAAGCCAGCAATAAACGTGTGACGCTGGCATGGATACCATCTCACATGGACACATCTGGAAATGAAAAACCTGATGAAGCAGCTAAAGAAGTAACATGCCACTCTCAAAGCCTGGCTGACCTCAAGGTTCCGCATCACGACTTTCAATTTTCCTAAAGTATGATATATGTAAGAAATGGAAGCTACACTGGAGTTCCATATCCAATAGCTAACTAATCGCCTTAAGCTCCAATCCTAGTTTCAGTTACCCAATAAAACATACAATTCGTCGTGACCAGGTACTTCTCAACAGACTATGTATTGGACATACTGCAATTACCCATTCATATCTCATCAGCCTACATGCAAGCACTATCACTCCATTCTCACAGTTCAGCATATAGTTGCTGAGTGTCCTATCTACGATGTTCATTGGCTTCAGTGTAGTATTCCTGCTAACCTTTCGGTGGCCTTGTGTGATCCAACTATCTTTCATAACATAGTAAAGTTTTTAAAAGAAATAAAATTTTATAATGTTATATAATCAACGTTGTAATTTGTTTCAAAATATTGTAATTATTAAAATGTATTGTAGTCGCGTTATTACTTTAATGTTAAAGCGACTATAATAAATTTAAAAAATAAGATCTTCTCCAAATCTCAATATTCCATTTTCATAGATCTTAATTTATTTTCATTCCTTTTTGGGACATCTCGTAACTCAGCGCCACACAACGCAATACGACTATTGTTTATAAATTCTTCTCTTTATATTCTTAAAAATCAATTATAATATGTAAATAATAATTGCATGCCTCGATCATAGTAGATTTTAAATATCGACATATTAGTAAATAGAACAAATGGGCAATAACCCGGCTTTACTATGGAATCCTATGATGCCTGTTGCGAAGTTTTCTATTTCTGCTAATAAACTCGTTCGTTATCTTGTGTTAAGAAAATAACTGAATACTGATTAAATTCTGAAAGCTGATTTAGCTTGTAATCAACAGCAGTTTTCAAAATTAAAGCGGTTGATAACAATGGACTAAGCGGGATGGCTCAGGCGGTAACGTCTGTGGCCGGCATTCTGGAGGTCTCGGGTTCAATCTCTCGGGGCCGAGCAATCTGATCGAAGGATTTTTCGCGGTTTTCCTTGTTCGCTAAGCGAATGCTAGTTTGGGTAATTTGATCCGCAAATTTCCATACACAGCATTTGGCTGATCACCCATCGTGGATATATGTTGTTCCCCGTGGTGTAGTGGTTACCATGCTAGCCTCTAGTTCCCGAGGTCGCGGGTTCAAACCCGGCGGAGTGCGATATATTTTTTTCGGGCCTAAAAATCCTTAGAATGGCTTCCTACGGAAGGGAAGTAAAGCCGGTGGCACGTAAAAGAACCTCAAGCCTGATAAAGAGGCCTTTGGGCAAAATTACCGGTCTTTCACGCCCAATATAGAATGGGACGCTAAGGACCACAGTAGTTAAAGAGCGTCCATAAATAAAATTATATATGTGCTATGACCTATATGCTTGCTCCTCGACAGGCGACTGACCCAAGGCATTAGCTTGTAAGCCCTTAGGTCCTACAAAGAGGAGTAATCCGTTGAAGAAGATAACAGTGGTGATTCATTTCTCTGTCTACAAATTACTCGAAGGTATTAATAGAAAATGATTGCGGATTTCGTATAATTAATTATTTTAATAATCTATAAGCCCAAGTAGGTATGTGAATCTTTGGCACTTGCAACATCCAGAGGTTTACAAAGTTCTCTGTGAATGCCACAGTCACTTTTGTCCACCACTTCCCCGTCAAACGAAACCTCGCGTTAGCGTAGTTCTCCATACAAAGCTGCCTATGTCTGTCTCTTTGTGTGTGACAGGAATTCTTGCCAAGGAGAATTTCAGTGTGCTGGGAAATTCACACCTTTCTCAAAGGTTCATGAATTCAGCATTTTATTCAAATTTAGTCCAAGAAAACTAACTTAAGAATTATTTTAATGTATTTTATTTTATCTCTTAAGTCGTACATCAATTTTTATTTCAGGACTTCCCAACTGTTTAAATATTTCTTTAATTTTAATTTAATTTAAACAAAATTGCACGTCACGTTATACATTGAAGGGAAGTTACACTACTGTATTTTTTACTTTCACTGCCACTTTCCTATGGCAGGTGGAAGTAGCGTTATATTCCAACCAAAAATTCATATCGATATTTCATTGGAAATGCATATTTTGAGGTCCCATGAACCAAAAGAATAATATTTTTAAAAAATGCCGTGTGTGTTTATGTATGAAAAGCGTAACTTAAAAACGATAAGTCAGATGAATACTAAATATTGGTATTGGAATTTAGATCCCCAAAGGATGAGACATGAAGATTTTCATGTAAATTCCCTGCCCTAATCTTCGTTACTTTTAATTTTCTCAAAAATGGCTCTAACGACTTTGATTATAGTACCATATGTTTAAGATATTTGCATTACTAATAAAAAAGTATATACTGAATGTTCGTTGAATACTCTTGAAGCCCTCTTTATTCTGAATTAATTTTGTCTAATTTTGTGGGACTTGCAAACCATAATACATAGACAAAGGCTTACGAATGTTAAACACACAATTTATGCCAACTAATTTTAGTGGCATTAATAATCCCCGAGATAGCCGTTACCACGGTTTGAATTTTCCAATACCTTATCATATATTTCTTGAAGTGCTAAATCACCATTCCTTTATTTCTCGCAAAGCCATGTAGATAGTACGCATAAACACCCTTGTACCTACAACGAAATATGTAATGGAATCATTATCCCCATTAACATAAATTAGACAGAAAAATAAGGTTTTGCAAGAAAAGCTTGGGTCAAAGTTCCGTTTACGAACCCCATGAAAAATGGGTTAAATGACCTTAAAATGCGATAGAAGTGAGTTTAGCCTATTCGCCATAGTCGAAAAGGTCACCATTATTTCATTGGAGCGACACATTAGTTGTTGGTTTTGGTTTCATTTAGCAGAACATTTCCCAAAATAAACCATGTTTTCACTCAGCTGCCTTGACCATTCTTTTTTCAGCTCCAAATGGTTTCAGTTTTTTTATATTCCATTTGACTATGATAAAATATTTAAGTTAACTTGTTTGGAATTTTCAAATATCGTTATGGCACTACTTTCAAGTCGGTAAACATGGACTCCCCGATTCTTTTACACTATCGCTTAGATACCTATGTTACAGGGAGCATTGCATCCGATTCAAGCAAGTATTGTCTTGAGATTTTATCGCATATACACGTTTAGAAGTCCCTTGAATGTAAAAGTAGGTTCATGCGCACTTATGTTTGTATGTCCTATACCGCTGTTTAAAAACAGAAAGCGAGATGGATACTTAATTTCATATTTAAGCGAGGCACATTTTAAGGATGTTTTCACCAACCCAAGTAACCCTTTAAATGGAGTACCTAATTTTCACTAGTTTTATTTTCTCAAAAATAACCAAGAATTTATATTAGGATATTATACGTTTGAGATACTGTCATAACAAATAAACTCTTCAATTTTCTGTAAACAATTCCTCAATCCTCTTCATTCTCGATTAAAGTTTTGCAACTGTGAAACCTTAAGAGATACATAAAAACTTACTTCAGGTAATTAATGAAAAAATACATCAATTATGTCAAAATGTATGTAACGTTAACATCTTCGAAATATTCTCCTTTTTCGTTTGAATTTGTTATGGTTTAAGCAGCATACCTGTAAATGTTAAGCACTTGTTCTTTTGTTTCTCAAAAGCTCAAGAGTAAGTAATATTGAAATTACCATATATTATCGCCTGCTTTGTAAACAGTCGAGTACGTGTCAGCCTCAAATATGTACATCACCGTATATATACATGCCACTGTGATTAAATTTTGATAAAATGAGATTGTACATTGGTAAGTTATAGAATAGTTATGAAAATTAGTAACTATAGAAACTCATGAGAATGTGGAGATATTAAACTTTCACATCAATATGCTCGTACATTTCTGAGTAATTTCTGTTTTTCCTAGCTCAGCCTGATGCAAGTGCGTTCACGTCTAAGACGTGATTACAATTGCATTTGACTATAAGCATTTCTATCCCCCACCCATTGTTTACATGTTTTTCAGAATCTTAGTAGGATTTCATTGTGTATGTTATGTTTTGGATACTGTCGTGAAGTTACTGAAATCTAACAGGATTTGTAACTGACATGCCCAGAATGTTCCAATGCAGAAGCTTATGGTTAGGTTATATTTTAACCTACAAATCGACATATGCATGTAGTACACAATTAAACCAAAGCCAAATATGATTATAGGAAACGCTGCACTGCGGCTGAAGAGAATTTCGTTTTAGGAAAGCAATGCAGAATATGTTACAGAAATACTGTTATTTGAAGCCACTAGTGCATCTGGCAGAGGTTCAGTGTAAACAAAGGTACTCACTGGACCCAGGTTCTCGAAACCGTTCCTCGCGGCCACCTGGTGGGCGACCTCCATGCCAGGTTCCCCTCGAAGCCTCACGAGGAAGGAGTTGGTGAATACCTCCCCGTGGACGACGACAACGACTATGGTTAAAACGACGAGCAGGTGCCATGTTGCTGTCTTCCTCATGGCCACGATAAACCTGTACTGAACTGGATCAATCCCTCTGGTGCACTATTCCACTACCCAGGCCCGCTATCACACCAACCTCTACACAACATGACGTCACACCCTGGCGAGCGACGTCACCATCCCATTGATTTTCGGTTGGTGGTGGCGAAAATTCAGCATGGCGGCGACGCGCCCTCCGGTATAGTTCTACGCTTGCGCGGGTAAACATTTCGCTCTACAGCGGGGATAAGGGGTTGATATGTCTGCCGTAAAGGGGGGGGGGGGAGACGTAACTTTCACGGGCAAGAGGGGGTGGTGAAAACCGCTTTATTACAGTACAGTTAAACATTTCAGTCTGACCTTCAAAATAAGTGAGTGGTTTCAGATCCAATATGGCACGTGCAAAGTTTCACGATGGTGATAAAGTTTGGAAAGGGAAGGCAATAAAACATAAATGTCTTAAAGGGGAATGCTTCATAAATATCAAAAACTTTGCTTTTAGGCAGAAGAGAAGAGGGGAGAGAGCGCGCGCTGACACACACACACGCCTAGAGCAGATAGGGGAAGTATGTACATTATACTCATCCAAAACTTCAATATCGAGATTTTTCACCAGAAATACCCGGTTTCAGATCCCTTGAACCTAATACGAACATAAAATCTCCATGAATGCGTATCTGTGAACATCACATAGATAACCTATTAATTTCATACTTAGTTCAGGCACTTCTGGAGAATTCAAGACGAAGATTTTCAGGAAGTTACCCCTACTCCAAACTAGTCTTTGCGTGGAAAATTTTTAAGGTTTTTCGTTATTCTTTCCCCAAAAATATGGCTCTATTAATTTTCTTTAAAACTTAATATGTCTGAATTTTCTATGAAGAGCTCGTAGAGTCCTGAATTAAAATTAAATTAAATTGAGTTTTATTTATGGACGCTCTTTAAATGTTGTGGTCCTTAGCGTCCCATTCTATACTGGGCGTGAAAGACCGGTAATTTTTCTTTGAGGCCTCTTTATCAGGCTTGAGGTTCTTTTACGTGCCGTAAATCTATGACACGGGACCACCGGCTTTACTTCCCTTCCGAAGGAAGCCATGATAAGGATTTTTACGCCCGAAAAAATCCATAAGTCCTGGTCATTCTTACTGAATTTTATATAACAAGGAAAGCACAAAAAAAGATATTAAAAGAAAAATGCAGAGCTCATTAAAATTACACATTTTATGTCAAACAACTTTCTCCTGACAGTCTCTGTGGTCGATTGTTCAGCGTTCTGACTTTCAAACCAGAAATGTTTCTTTAATTAGAATGTTTCCTTTCCCTCCGTAGAGTCTAGAAGTATGCATTTGGAAGTGTTTTGAGCGTTCTAAGTTAGAAATTATTAAAAATGCAACGTTTAAGTACTACAGAATCTACCTATCTCAAATCAAAGCCTTCGATATGACTATAGAATTTGAATGAAACACTGAAGAAGAAGAAGAAGAAGAAGAAGAAGAAACTTTCGCCATACATTCACATTCGTTTTTGTATATGCAAACATTACAGATTAAAATCTAGTTTGATCGCCATCTCTGAACAGTTTAAAAACTTCAAGAAGCATGCATATTAGCTTCAGAAATTACAAGATTTGTGCAAAATATTTGTTCCTCTGGACTAAAACTCATTTGCTGATGAACGTGAAAGACGTTACTCTCAAATGAAGGTTTGCAGTTCACGCTTTCAGCTGATGTATTGTGGACCCAAATGGACATAGGATTAAGACAACCTGTGGTTGCTGATAGTGGAAGGCATTTAAATTATCAACACCCACCGTCGAATGAGTGCTGTTTGTGTGGAAGCTTGTGTTGGCGTCAAGGAGTTGCTTGCGGATTGCATGTAATGAACTAATGACAATCAAGTCTGAAAGACAGGGGTCTCAACAAGGCCATCTGTTTGTATCCACTCTATTGCAGTTGGCATAATGATGATTCCTGTTTATCGTCGCAATAAGTGGCTACGGACATGCTTGGCACATCGCTTGCAAGAGTGAATTACACAATTTGGAACCTGGTTAAAGAAAAGTATCGCAGGCTGCCTCATTCTACACCGACGTCATGCAGAAACTTGTGTAGCGAAGTGCATCGACGCCGATGGAAACTAAATCGTGAAGTAATTTTTATTTTTACGTTGTTTGCACCACGCTTTGGGAGCCAATTTGAAGAAGGTTTGTTGCTGCTACGTATGGAAAGTCAGTTTGAAGAAGATGTATTATATTTCGACTGTTGGGGAGCCGAACTTGAAGTAGTTGCAACCGCACGTATGGTAAAAAGTTTCCGGTAGCCATCGCCCCAAATGTACTTTCCGGTGGCCTTTGTCCCAAATGTTTAAAAAATATTAACTTTGTAATTTTGACTGTTTCTTTAAATATTATATATTTATGTTTGCCTCGGTTGCATCAGTATTTATATTTTTTAAAGACATGAATGTCTTAGCAGGGAGTGGTGCGACTGAAGAATGCAGGCTTACACAGATTATAATTTTACTTCAGTCCTTTTATTAATGCTTGCCACGATTTAAATAACACTTCACTGATATGGGGAGAGAGCTGTGAGATTTGTTTTTATTAAATACTTGCACTTTTTAACACGTAAACTATTTTCGCCTCACACAAATACGTATTAAATTTCTCGAAGACGCATCTCGCGTCCGGTTAGGAACACTGTCTACAAGCAACTGACCCCTGAATTTGTAAATTTTGCTCCATTTAAGTTTCTGATTGACTAACCCTAGTCCAACAGAATACCTTCATTTAACTAAAGATTTTTTATTATCATATTTATTCTGTAAATTATTCGTGCAATAACTTGTTTTTCTGTGCTGTTAGGTGCAGATTATACAATGGAGGGGATACCTCGCGCACTTCCACCTACATATGTCTATTGTGGCTACCACCCCCCCCCAGGAGGAAGGAATGAAGTGAAGAAACACAGAAGATATAGGCGCAGGTAAACAAACCACAAAGACGCGCGGAAGTCCGTAAAGTTTCAGGCTGGAGCTGCCTAGGGAGGACGATGAACCACCCGTCGACCAAGCAGCCCTCTAGTGTCCACAGTGAGTACTCTTATTGTAGCATCCGCGCCATCTGTCCGGCACCGCCATACGCTACGAAACCTAGAAGTACACCTGAAAGATGATAAGGAAACGGAAGGAAAGGAAATCATGGTAGATATGAAACCATCCCAGCATTCGCTACTAACGGAAAACTATAAAAACGCAAGGTCAGAGTGGGCGGTCGAAGGGAATCGAACCGGGGACTTCCCGAATGCGAGCCTCACACGTTACCACAGAGCCATCTCTCTCGGCCTCTTTGTTGTTAAAATTCTGGCAGAGATGGTTTCAATACAGATTATAGCCGGTACTCAAGGGTGCTCAGGAGGCTGATGTAGTCAAGTGTTTTGTATAATATATATATATATATATATATATATATATATATATATATACCCTTTTAATCAATTTAGGAGAAAGGAAAGAAAGACGCATGAAAGGGCTTTGCTTAAAATATTGGAACATTTTCGAATGACTACTGCTACGGAAAAAATTCGTTTTACTCAAAATTCGATAAGAACAAAGAAGACTTCACATGCCACTCACAGAAAATTCAAGATAAACGTTTAATTTGTCGTGTTTATATTTCAAAATACCGCATTTTAATCAAAATCCCTATAGTCGTTTTTGAAAAAATAAAAAATAACGAGACCTTTTCTATGGAAAGGGCATTCTGGCATGGGCGAATTTTCTTGAAAATATATGCCTGGTATTCTTAAACAGAGTCCGATTCAGTAAGAAGTTCTCTATTCACCCGAACTTTCATTTTTACTTTCTCTGCTACGTATAGTTAAATAGGGGAAGTATTGCTTTCCAATCAAAAATTCGATACCGAGATTTCACTGGAAATATATATCTTGAGGTGCCCTGAATCCAAATAAGGCATTTTTGGAAACATGTCCATTGTGTGTGTCTGTGTGTCTGTCTGTCTGTCTGCCTGCTTGTCTATATCTGTCTGTGAACATAACTCAAAAACGAAAAGTCGGATAAATATCAAACTTGGTGTTTGAGTTTAGTATTTTTCAAGGATACGACACAAAGATTTTCAAGAAAATCCCCCCTATATTATGCTTTATATGGAAAATTTTTCGATTTTTTTTTTTATTTTCTCAAAAATTGCTCTAACTGTTTTGATTAAGATATCATACGTTTAAGATATTTTCATGGCAAATGAAATGTATATCTTGAATTTTCTGGGAATGTCCTCAAAAGTCCTCTTCATTCTGAATGACTTTCGCATAACGGTAAACCGTAAGAAATTGATAAAATTTTACTACACAAAAAAATGTAGATCTCGTTAAATCACATAATTTATGCCATGTACATCTTTAATTCGACATATTTCCGGTATATTCTTTGTTGTTTGTTTGAATTTTCAAATACTTATACTTTTTCTCAAATGGGAATTTGTTATTTTTTTTAATGCCCTGGACATGCAAAGAGAATGGAATGCTCCACATAGCAATCAGCTCTTAAAAGATTTGACTATCGCTTTTCCCTTGCACCTACAGGAAAATTAGCAGTAAGATAATTTCTGATGACGTATATCTCGATTAACATGAAGTAGATGGAGAATAAGCGTTTGTAAAAATAGTTTGTACAAGAGTAGAGAAAGTCATGTGAGTGTAACATCAAATTTTTTAGTTATGCTGTTCGCGTGCTTACGTATAGTAAGTAGTAAGTCCACCCAAAAATTTGATACCGAGATTTCGCTGGAAATGCATGTTTTGAGGCCCCTAAATCCAAATAAAGCATTTTTGGAAACGTGTCCGCGAGCGCGCGTGTATCTGTGCGTGTGCGTGTGCGTGCGTGAACACGATAACTCAAAAACGAAAAGTCGGATAAATACCAAACTTGCTATTTAGGTTCAATATCTTAAAGATGCGATACGAAGATTTTCAAGAAAATCCTCCTACCCCAAACTACCCTTTACATGGAACATTTTTCGAAATGTTTTATTTTATAAACAATTGCTCTAACGAATTCGATTAGAATACCAAATATGAAGGATATTTACATGACAAATAAATGTATATCTTGAGTTTTCTGGAAGTAGCTTATGAAGTCCTCTTCATTTGGAAGGAATTTTCTATAATCTTGTATAACTCTAAACGTTAAACGATAGACGAAAAGTACTACGTAAAAATATAGATCTCTTTAAAACGCACAATTTATTTAGAATACGTTATTCTGTGGAATAAGCCGTTTCAGAGATATCCGTTATTAAATGTTTATTTCTTGGTCCTTCTCAGTCTTTTCAACATTCAGCTGTTTCTCGCGATTGCATGAAACAGTATGGAATTTTAAGGTCAGCGTATAGCGTCCAGTTCTTAAACATTTAACTATCGCTGTTGTCTTTGTTATCTATAACCAAATGTGTAGGTAATGTAGCCATTTCTGCAAAGGTTTATTTGGATTAAAATGTAATAGTTAGAAAAATAAGCTTTAGTAAGAATACTTTGTGTACCCGCTAATAAAGATAGATGGTAGGGAAAGTCATGTAAATGTATCACACAGATTTTTAAAATTTTTCTTTGGAGGGTTCAAAGTGACTCAAAATGTGAGCTTACAATGAAATCTCGAAATCCCCCACCCAAAATATGAGTAAGTGGGAGAGAAAATGAAAATTATATAAACCTCAAAATGTCTTTTCTCTATTCGATCAAGTAAACCAAAAAAAAAAAAGCTTGAAAAAGCGTCGTATGCTCCAGATAAGTTATATGGCGCATTTAGGGGGTAAACAAAAAGTATACTTCTCTATGCTTCGTCCGCAGCTACTGCGTTTGTGATGTGAGAGGCATCTCAAAGGCAGGACAGAGCGAACGGTAGAGGCGCATTACTAAACACGAACCGGTACAGTGGTAGATGGTGCAGTAGTAAAGGTGGTCAGTGACGGTGTTTACTGAAGTTCGTGTATTGATCATTGAAATTGAGTTTTATTTATGGACGCTCTTTAACTGCTGTGGTTCTTAGCGTCCCATTTTATATTGGGCGTGAAAGACCGATAATTTTGCTTAGAGGCCTCTTTATTAAGCTTGAAGTTCTTTTACGTGCCGTAAATCTACGACACGGGACCACCGGCTTTACTTCCCTTCCGAAGGAAGCCATGCTAAGGATTTTTACGCCCGAAAAAAATCCATCACCCACCGCTAGGTTTGAACCCACGACCTCAGGAACTAGAGGCGAGCATTGTAACCACTACAATTCGCAGACCTTTGTTATCAAGGAGTATATTTTTTATGGTTTTGACAAAAATTTGTACACTTGGTAAGCTACATGTTCAAGTAAGTTCAAAAAATTCTGCTATCCTTATTTTCAATCCCAGTTTTCGACTCTTTGGATGCAAATCAATACTCTTTGACCTACCCAGACCAAACTCTGTGCGTTTATACTATAGAACCCAATGAAAATTATGGGCTACCTTAAAACTCTCGAAAACTACTTTACCATATTTTCAGCTCCTATACAAATATACAATATATAACTCATCTAGTCAAATATTGTACAAGCTACATTATAGAACTTTTCAAAAATCATAGGTTACCTTAAAACTTTCAAAAGCTGCCCAGCGCTTATTTTCAGTCATATAGTACCTTGAAATTTATAAAAGCTACTCTTATCTTTATTTTGAACCCTTTATAGACAAAACTATACTGCTTGACTAGTATGTGCACTTGACGAAAATTAAAGGATACTTTACAAATTCAAAATATTGATATTTTCAACTCCTTGCGTACTTTCAACTCCTTTACACCTTTTAGTCAATTTTAACCAAACTTTGAAGACTTACGCTTTAGGTATGAGAGAAAAATGCAGGCTATTGATGATTTTTAAAAACCACCCCTGTCCTTATTTTCAATCTCTTACTTACAGAATGCAGTGCAGTACCAGGTAAGATGGTAGTTAATATAATTTATACCTAACAAATGAAAATACGATATAGTTTTGGAAAGGTAGAATCAGATGACTGAAAAATTCAATGCCATAGCCGGGATTTGAACCACGGATCTCCCGGTCTCCGTCCGGTTGCTCTAACCACTGAGCTACCATGGTAACATGCCGGTACGCCATTAAATGCTCCAGCTGACTCGCATTTTTTCCGGTAAACCACAAGGATATCTCAAATTGTATTGAGATGTCATACCCCAATGGCGACTTACATTCTTTGTAAATACTTAAGTCCCGGACTTTTAGTTTCAATCACTATTAGGTCAATTAATTCCGTTGTGATGGTCATTTTAAGATCAATTTAATTTGACCCTAATCGTAGGTTCCTATTTTAAAAAACTAAATTGAACCTATCATAAAGTCCTCCAAACAAAACACGACTAATGGCATTTATTTTCCCCCATAATATCAAGCAACTTTTATTCAAGACATTTCTTTCTACAACGCTTAGTTTTGGAGATATTATACAGTCTCAACTTAAATGGTCCACCTTGTATATTGCCAATGAGTTGCATTATCAAGAGACTATGAATGAAATACTAATCATCTTTTAAGTGTTTAGTTACATCGGTTTAATATGTGAATGTAGATTTTAGTTCAATAAAGCATCATATTTGAAAACTAAAGTGATCTACGCGCCTCGTGCCTTCGAGTTTATGTTTCCTATCTCAAACTTATGTGGCTTCGCCCACGATTCATTTTCTGATGGTTAATGTGGCCCACGTTATGAAAAGTTTGGTAACCCCTGGACTAAGGAATTGAAAGTCTGAATTGTAACAAACACACCTAATTTTGCCTATTATTATTACGACAAACTCTTAGCCGAAGTGTACTGTTAAAATATTGAAAAATTCACATTCCTGAAAACAAATATATAACTTAAACTGTTATATTTTAATGAGCTCTATATTTTCCCATAATACATTTGATATTTTATAGGAAAATTCAGTGAGAATGGAGGCTTTCTACAGAAAATTGAATATATGTATTTTATTCGTCATGTCAATATCTTACACACCTAATATTTTAATCAACAGTGTTCAGCCAGTTTTAAAGAAATACAAAATTTAAAAAATAAATCCATGTAAGAGTTGTTTTGCGAGGCAGGAATTCCTTGTAAATTTTTGCCTTGTATCCTTGAAAAGAAAAATTCAAAATTTAATATTCTCTCTCTCCCTCTCTTTCTCTCGCACATGCACGTACACACGGATTTTTTTCTAAAAATATTGTTTTTGGCTTGGTAATGAACTAAGAATGTTTGCCATGTTTAATGCATATGCTTCTCATATGTCCCTGTTTAAAGGTTCACATCACTGCTGCCAGGCATGCCTATCATAATATGTTCATGAAAGGGCATAAATTATTACAGTTATGTTATTCCCTCACCCTTTGGTCTAATTACAAAATGTATTAGAGCATAATTGCTTACATCCATGCATAAACAATGCATCGAAATTAGCCCAGCAGTCCTTTTTATTATTAACGTGCATAATTTAAACATAAAACTGAATTACACATGTTATAACGATAAAAATGTTGAAACTCAAGATTCTATAACCAACCTGTGAGGAAAAAACAAAAATCTGATGTGGCTAGATATCGCTTGAAAAAAAAATTTGGGCTACAGCGGAAAACGCAAGTTAGGTGAGAGAACTATTTTAGTGATATAAGTTCAGCATCTTAATTCGTTCCCCGAGATTACAATGGTGCCAGAATGCTGCAACTAAAATAAATCTATCTGTCTTCAAAAATACATTCATTCAAAACTATGCCGGTTGTCACCAGTGCCACATTTTCCGAAAATGAAAGGACGTGTGATTAACCATGATAAACTATAAAACACATAGGTACAACTTTGTTATGATTATTGCCTTCTCTACCGCTTACTAATACGTAGAAGTACTGTATTCCATCCAAAAGTTCTATATCCAAATTACACCACAAATACATTTTTGAGGCCACTGAATAAAAAAAAGCATTTTCAGAAAAAGGTCCGTGTATGAGAAGCGTGAATACCAAACTTGGTGTTTAAGTTTGTCCTCTTCCAAAGACGGGACACAAGATTTTCAAGAAAATCCAACGTCTAATGGAGTAGTTTTTCGAAATGTTTTACTTTGTCAAAAACGGCTCTAACGATTTTGATTAAAATTAGACTGTCACCGGGAATCGAAGCTGGGACCTCCTGAATGTGGGCCACAGACGTTGCCATCTAAGCCATCCCGCTCGGTCTGCATTTAAGATACTTACATCTTCTTCTTTCTCTATTTAACTTCTTATACCCCCAGGACTTATAGGCGGGTGGATCAGACAGAATATCGGCCCGATGCCTGGTATGGGAGGAAGGAAGGAAGTAGATGAAACGAAATGATGGTGAAATGGATGAAAGGAAAGGTGATGATGGAGCAGTTGGTAGAATGAATGGCGGGGGAAACCAGAGAACCCCGCCCAGACGCCGCTTTGTCCACCACAAATCCCACATGCGGGTCCCTGGGATTGAACCCGGGCCGCCTCGGTGAGAGGTCTAACCACTCGACCACGGCGCCGCCTAAGATACTTACATGATAAATAAAATGCGCTTCTTGAATTTTCTGGGAATAGCCTGTGAGGTCCCCTTCATTCGGGAGTAATTTTGTATAATGGGTAAATCATAAGAGATAGACCAAAAACTTGCCTCACAAAATATGTAAAGCTCTTTAAAACACACAATTTTTTCCCAATAACCTTTTTTGGTGGTGTTAGCCATCATCGAGGTATCCGTTATTGTTAGTTCGGATGTTTCAATTTTTGCCAGTTTTTTCGAGTAACTGTCGCTATTCAGGTGTTTCTCGCGATGTCATGGAAAGAGTATGGAATCCCAAGGCCAGCATATAACGACCCGTTTTAAACATCTGACTATCGATTCTGTTTTCCTTGTACCTGCAACAAAATGTGAGATATAACTATTTCTGCAAAGGTTTATTTCGATTAACATGAAGTAGATAGAAAAGCAAACTTTAGTAAGAATAATGTATAGAAGTTATATAAAAATAAACCATAGTGATATAGAAAGTCATGCGAATACAAAACATCAGAATTTTATTTCTTTGCTTAAATGTAATTTACCTACCCCAGTTTTCTTTATGAAATTACGTACTGTAAAACAATAGAGAAGATTTTTATGGTGTATCCTCCATTTTTGCTTTCTCTACTACGTACCTAGTAGAATGTAGGATGTGTTTATCGGAGGGGGACTTCTCGTCACTGCGACCAGCTTGACCTATTGTGCCTACACCCCCGGAAGGGATGAGATGAAGGAGCCGTAAGAGATCTCAAGACCGAAGGCAGACACGCGTAGAAGCTCACAGAAACGCGTAGAAGTCCCTAATATTTCCGCTTTGAACAGCCGTTGAACAGTAGATGCGAAGAATCCCGAGAGGGGGCGACGAAGTGACAACGCATCCTGGCGTTCACGGGGAGAAATCTTTCCAATACGCAAGCATCTACACCACCTGCACGACACCGCCAACACCGTAGCACCTGAAAACACACCTGAAACGTGAAAGGGAGAGATGAAAATGAGGGGGTATACACCATCCCGGCATTCCCTAGGCGACATGGGGAAAACCACGAAAAATCCCGGGGTAGACTGTCACCGGGAATCGAAACCGGGACCTCCTTAATGTGGGCCACAGACGTTGCCATCTAAGCCAACCGCTCGGTCCACATACCTAGTAGGTATATATCGAGATTTCAGCAGAAATACATGTTTTGAGGTCCCATGAATCCAAAAAATAATAATTTTGTCCGTGTGTGTGTGTGTGCGCGCGCGCGCGCATGCGTTTGTGTCTGTAAACAGCATAACTAAAAGACGAAATGTTAGATAAATACCAAACTTGGTATTTAAGTCCAGTACCTTCCAAAGATGCGACATGAAGACTTTCAAGAAAATCCCCCACCCCAAACTACCCTTTGCATTGTACGTTTTCAAATTCTTCTTAATTTCTGAAAAATGACTAACGATTTTGATTAAAATTTCATATATTAAGGATATTTGCATAACAAATAAAAACTATATCTTGAATTTTCTGGGAATGCCTCCAAAAGTATAATTCATTGTGAACGACTTTTGCATAACTGGTAAACCATAAGAGATAGACAAAATTTTACTACACAAAAAATGTAGATCGCATTAAAATACACAATTTATGTCATATACATTTTTTTAGTGAACCATTTTCGAGATATTGCTTGTTATTCCCTTAAATTTTCCAATACGTATACATTTTCTCAAATGCGAATTCGTTATTCATTTTTACTTTCTCTATTACGTATATTCGATACCGTGATTTCACCGGAAATACATGTTTTAAGACCCCCTGAATCCAAAAAAAAGCATTTTTGGAAACATGTCCGTGTGTGTGTGTGTGTGTGTGTGTGTGTGGACAGCATAACTGAGAAACGAACAGTCGGATAAACACCAAACTTGGTATTTAGGTTCAGTATCTTCCAGAGATGCGACACGAAGGTTTTCAAGAAAATCCCCCACCCCAGATTACCCTTTACATGGAACATTTTCGAACATTTTAATTTTCTCAAAAATGGCTCTAACGATTTTGATTAAAATATCATACGTTTAAGATATTTTCATGACATATTTTCATATCTCGAATTTTCTGGGAATGTCTCCAAAAGTATTCTTCATTGTGAACGACTTTTGCATAACTGGTAAACCATAAGAGATAGACAAAATTTTACTACACAAAAAATGTAAATCGCGTTAAAATACACAATTTATGTCATACATTTTTTTGTTGGGTGAACCATTTTCGAGATATTGCTTGTTATTCCCTTAAATTTTCCAATACTGATACTTTTTCTCAAATTCGTTATTCATTTTTTTTGTCCTGGTAATGCAAAGAGAATGGAATACTCCACATAGCAACCAGCTCTTAAAATATTTTACTATCGCTTAAAGCTTACCAATTCCCCTTGCATCTACAAGAAAATTAGCAATAAGATTAACATCTCGATTAACATGAAGTAGATGGAGAATAAGCGTTTGTAAAAATAGTTTTTACAAGAGTAGAGAAAGTCATGTGAGTGTAATACATCAGAATTTTTTGTCCTGGAAATGCAAAGAGAATGGAATGTACTCCACATAGAAACCAGCCCTTAAAATATTTGACTATCGCTTAAAGCCTACCAATTCCCCTTGCATCTACAAGAAAATTAGCAATATGATTAACATCTCGATATTTCGATTAACATGAAGTAGATGGAGAATAAGCGTTTGTAAAAATAGTTTGTACAAGAGTAGAGCAAATCATGTGAGTGTAACACATCAGATTTCTTTTAGTTCCATTTATATCCCGGCTTTAACTACATTTGTTTTATCGGCGGCCTTTATTTTGGAACTTATTGCCTATTGGCAATGGTGTTAACTCGTATTCTCTTGCCGTTGGATTTCTTGCTCTTTTTGGATTTTAATCATTAGATCACACACACATTCACACTTCCAGAATCTGGGGATGATAGGGAATAACCTCGGGTAGAGAAAAATTCCCACCCCAACCGTGAATCGAACGCGGGACCCCTCGCAGGTGCTCTACCGATTGAGCTACTGTATGAAGTTTAAGGCCAGCCTATAGCGTCCAGTTCTTAAACATTTGACTATCGCTATTTCCTTTCTATCTATAACGAAGTGTGTAATGCAGCTATTTCCGGAAAGGTTTATTTTGATTAAAAAGAAGTAGGTAGGAAAATAACTTTCGTAAGAATAATTTGTATACCCACTAATAAGCGATATAGGCTAGAGAAAGTCATGTTAAAGTAACACATTAGATTTTTGCTCTTATAACTGCAATTTCGTTAAGCTCCGTGATAACGCAATAACTAATGAAAAATTATTATAATTCAGGGAAATGAATATGAAACTTTGACAGGTGTATTTTTAATGCTTTCCTTAAACTTTTCCTTCCCCACAGTCTCCCAAATTCTCTGTATACCTTATAAGTAAACATCTTTCAGTGGTGAAAGAATTATCAGGTTGAACAATTTTAGATAAATCACAGTAGAAGAAATTGTAAACCTCTGTACCTTCACTTTGGTCCAGTAGTTATTTAATAACAAAGACTCCACAATTTTCACATAACACAGAAAACCCTGACAACAATATTCAGAAATAGATGAATATGAGAGTTAATATAACATCTCAAATCCCAAGTCAGAACTTTAAACATTTTGCACATGTTACTACCATCGAGAAAATAAGTTTCTCAATTGATAATCATAAAAATTATGATATTTAACGGATATTTAACTGATATTTAATATCGGTTGAGTTTTGCTGGTGTTACACTGGACACAAGTTCCTCTTTTTATAGGTATAATTATTTAGCATATACACTAGTAATGAATTTGATTGCAACATACATAGGAAATAAAATTTCCTTATATGAGGGTATTAAAACGTGTTGCATCCAAGTAGCTTCACTACATATCTGCAGAATTAAAATAAAATTTACTTAGGTGCTTAATGATACACCTTGCGCACATCTCCAGAATTTTTAATGGAATGTCAATAAATAAATAAATAAATAAATATCGCATACAAATATCGTATCATAGTAAGCATAATCCCATTGTCTTAAGTTCCATCTTTAACTACAATGATCTTATCGGCGGCCTTTCCTTCGGAAGCATATTATGCCTATAGGCAATGGTGTTAGCTCGAATTTGTTGTCGTTGGATTTCTGGTAAATCTTGGTTTCTATTCATTGGATCACACACATATTCACACTCTCATTCATACTTCCAGATTCTGGGGAGGATAAAGAATGATATTAGCTAGAGAAAAATTCTCACCCCAGCCGGGAATCGAACCCTGGACACCTCACAAAGCAGGCAGGTGTTCTACCGACTGAGACTAGCTTTTGTTTAGGTATGTCTTCTGTTTTCTCAACTGCTAAATCGTGATCGTCTATGCATATTGCTTGGAATGAAATTTTCGTGTCTTATGTATTTTCTATAGAATAATAACTACTATTTTCTACACCATGGAATTCTGACTTAAACGTGTACATGTTTTGGTATACAAGCCTTGTAATTTATATTTAGTGTTTTATTAATTCGAGAATTGAAATTAGAAACCCATGACCATCTCGAAGAACAGTGCTTTTCAATGGAGAAATAATAATCATAATCTGTTGAGTGATTTCCAAGATTGCATATAATCATACATACACACAAAATGTCTCTCTTTGTATTAGTATAAATAATTTTAAGTCTATATTTATATTTCTCGTTTAGTGTTTTTCATGACAGCCTCCAATTGGAGGAAGCTGAATTGTTTAAATAAATGCTGTGTGTTTGTCTATACATAATTTAGAGAGGCATACGTTTGTTTGTTTTGTTTGTTCAGAACCGAGTTTACAATATTGAAAGGAACAGGTAAAAGAGACATGATTTTGGACACATCTGGCATACTTTCCATCATTACTTTAGAATATATTATTTGAAAATATATTTTCGGCGATTGGTTTGTTAACATTCTGAAATAACGAATCATTTTCAGTTGTTTCCAAAGTTAGAGCCCATTCACAATGAAATGTAAGCGCTAACATAACGCAGCATAAGTGCAGGCGTGAGGGAAGACCATACACAATGCAATAAGTTGGCACGGGCTACTAGATCGTTAAACCAATTGCGGAAGTCTTCCGAGCGCACCCAAGTTTCAAATTGAATGACATAACCAACAATACTAAATAAAAAGGTCCACTCAATATTTTATAAATAAATAGGTCACAAAAAAAGCATACGCCTGTAGCATTAGTGACAACTCGAATGTTTGACCAACATATTTAAAACAGTTGTGCAAGTATGGAAACTGCAGCAAGTTATATATGTGATTATACAGCTGCACAAGTTATATTAATGCAACGTGCATTATCTCTTCGTGCCTTACGATTTGTGAGCCAAGAAATCTAGGCACAAATGCTTCGTTCATCCATTAAATGAAAGGATCAGTAAGAAGACTACCATAACCTCTTGAGAGAAATGAGAGATGGTAACCCACAACAATGTGTGTGGCACGACCAAACGGAAGAGAGCATGCATGTACATTAGACGGCGTAAAGTCTCGCATCGCGATCCTCTGCTGTTGAATAACAGGCAATGCAAAGAGAAAGAAATGTAGAATTCTTCCTGTGTGTACGCAACGCAACCATTAAGTTTGGAGTTTGCAAACTCTTGCGTTGCGTGACTCTATGTGAATGCTTCCATTAAATAACATGGATGCAAAGTCTTGTGCTTATGCTACGTCTGCGCTTACATTTCATTGTGAATGGGCCATTATGGGTGTTGCTTTCCCTCTTCTTCCCTTTCTTTTTCTGTTCCTTTCTTTTCTTTTTTGCCAGAATTTTCTTTGCGCTTTGCTTGTGTGAGTTTTATTACTGTTATTCTACAACTGCAGGATATTGTATTAAACCATACGAACCAACTTTGAGGATAGTTGCTGAACACTAGCAGACAAGGTCAGGAAATGTCCATCATATGTCCGCAACAGCTAGTAACTTTATTTCGCTTGTAAAGTCTCCGTGTGTTCGATATATTGTTAAGTAAACATAACAGTGGAGCCAGAACTATAAACAAACCAATTCATCGTTGTGTGTGGTAAGGAAAACTCCGGTGTACACACTAGTGACATAACGTTCCAACATGAGACGGGAACCCCAGACAGCGCATGAACGTTGAGCATGGAATCTTCGACGTTAACTGGCAAGCATATGAAAGACCACGTTCGAAGCGAAGTAGGTATCTTTGAGATGAACCATCGTGTCTACAGTTGCACTGATTTTCTATGGTTTTTATGTGCGGAGTTTACAAATTAACTTACATGAATTTAACCAAGCGAATGTTTTGGTAGAATTCCGAAAATGTCATTCAAATGCAGTTAAGCTGACGGAGAATTACAGTGATGAAATCTTAAAAATCTGGGAATTAAGGGGGAAATTTAGCAAAATTGTCGATTTTTCATGATCTAAATCTTTGGGATGAAAACCAATACTGATAAAACCATAAAAAACACAAAAAATGATCTACGAAATGTGTGTAAGTCAATTTTGGAAATATGACACTTGAAAACGTTGAACAAAGTGGATTCATTTTCAAAATTATCAAGCTAACATGAGAATGCTTGAAAAACGCCGGAGCGTGTTAATATTGCTATCGTTTGTTCTTTCTACATATCACAAAACAAAATTTTCTCTATTAATTTTAAAGTGGTAGAGAATACATTCTGGATTCACAAACTTCAGCCTAACATGATGAAACAAATGTGGCAGAAAGGAAGCAAGAGTTCTGTCTAGTGGTGACTGACAACATATGGGAAGGTGCCATACAAGCGGCAAGGGTAGAACGAATGTTCTTCGGGTCACCTTGGAAAAGCAAACTTCATCTGTACTCATTACTGCCAAATATGAAACGAACATAGACATTAATACACACTCCAAACTGCACATGAAATAAGTAAGTCATAATTAATGCTCGGAAGTTTGTGACCCTAAGCGGCTAGTATTCAGTGTCAACAAACACCTACCAACACAGAGGTACTGTCACCAAAGCTACGTTTGGTAGCTTTGTATCATACCTGTAGTCCCAGTTGACGCAGGGCACACCTGGCCCCAAGGTTTGAGCCTTAGTCAAAATAACCATTTTGGTTCATTCGTTTGTCCTTATTTAAACACGACCAATAACAATAATTGTTACAACACAGCACTATTTGTAACGAGTTACCAATAGAAATAATCTAAAATTCTGAAGCAGACCAGAGATGCTAGAAATATAGGTATATAACATTCATTCGTAAACAAAATATAAAGGGGCTTTATTTTGGTCTCATGGGCTAAGCTCAGAATAAAGCAAAGGTGTAGAAGCTTGTTCCTGTATGTGTGTGTGTGTGTGTGTGTGTGTGTGTGTGTGACTAGATTAACTTTATATAACAAACATTTAGTATTAATATAGGTGCTAATTTAAATGCACACTTGTAGCACTGAGTTATGCTTTTCTTATAACCTTAATTTATTTGAGGAGGCATTAAGGGCGAAACAATACTTAATACTGATCGCCGTTCATTTAGTGCTTCCATTATTAATTTAAGTAAACTTAGTTCATTTCGTACTTGTATTTTACCACTGCTTACAGTATATAGGGTAGATGTTTACGGTTGTGTTTGCATAATGCTCATTAAGACTTTTACTTAAAATGTTGAGATATTACTCACAGCAGGATAGGAAAGCGAAAGAAAAATTAATATATTCCTAAAAGCTTAAGGAAAAGATGAAATAGGTTTCTTATGAAACTGCGAAAGATAAACACAGTTAGCAAATAGCAGAATTTACTGAGAAGTTGAGCATGGTAATTACCTTAGAAAGATGCGTTATAATGGAGTAAAGACTTCCGCCCCCTGTCGTCAGACGGATTAGCAAATCCCCGTCGTGAAGAAAACGGACACCCTGCTATGCTTTTCCTTCTTCCGGAAGTTTATTTGCATTCAGTTGCTGCATATCCATCACAAATTGCTACTCAGCTGAACATATCTTCGGGAATGAAATCAAATTGAGTTTTTTTATGAACACTCTTTAACTACTATGGTTCTATATTGGGCGTGAGAGACCGGAAATTTTGTTCAGAGGCATGTATCAGGCTTGAGGTTCTTTTGCGTGTCGTAAATTTACAACACGGAACCACTAGTCCTACTTTCCTTACGAAGAAAGCCATGTTAAGGATTTTTACGCCCGAAAAAATCCTTCCCGCGACCTCGGGAACCAGAGGTATCCCTAGACCACGGAGGAACCTCCGGGAATGATGGTTACGATAGACCAGAGGAACCCGCAACTCCGATCGTGTATTGCATCTCTCACCAAATCTCATTCCATTTCCCCTCTGTTGCTTTTCCCTCTTGCCCACTTCTATAATGTCGGAGCGGCGAATCTGCTTTCCTAACCGAAGAACACGAGTTAGAATCTCGATTGGGGTGTTTTCCAGGGTGCTCCTTATCCTCCCAAGATATATGTTGGGTAACTCGAGATTTATTTGAACATAATTCCATCCATTTCATTCGCGGTCCTTGTAGATCTGAATTGTTGACACGGACGTTAAACACTTTACAAAAAATCTGTTATATTCGTATGACCTTCTCTACCCACTATCCTTTATTTTGATACAGCTTCTACAAATTATTTTTGAGAAAGCTTATTTTTGTATCTGCTTCATGTTCGCATCCTGGAGGTCCTGGGTTCAATAACGGTCAACCGCCCACTCTAACCTTGGGTTTTTCGTGATTTTCTCTGGTCGGTAGGCAAATGTTGGGGTGGTTTGTCATCTACCACGATTTCCTTTCCATCATTCCTCTTTCATTTCGTTTTCTTCTCATCTTTCAGGTGTGTTTCTAGGTTTTGTGGTGTATGGCGGTGTCAGACAAATGGCGCGGATGCTTGCTCAAAGGAAAGAGTACTCCCGTCGACACTAGAGGGCTGCTTGGTCGAGGGGTTGTTCATCGCTCTCTCTAGGCATCTCCGTCAGTGGGATGGGTCTTCCACGAACTGTTAGGAACTTCCGTGCATCTCGGTAGCCTGTCTGTCTGCGACCTGTAGCCTCCTGTGATTCCTTCACTTCATCCCTTGCTTTTGAGAGGGTGGTAGCTACAATAGATCTATGTAGGTCGCAGTGCGTGAGGTGCTCCCCCTCCGTTGTATAACCTATAGACCTACCTACTTCATATTAATCGAAATAAAGTTTACAGAAATAGCTTCATTACACATATTTTTGCAGATACAAGTGGAATAGGACAAACCGAATCGATACTCGTGTGCTTAAAAGCGGGTTACTATAAGCTGGCCTTAAAATTACATACTCTTTTATGGCATCGCGAGAAACAACTGAATAACGACAGCTCTGTTAAATAAATTACAAAGTATTGAAAAGTTCAAAACAATATTAACGGATATCTTGGAAATGACTGAATGCACAAAAAATTGTTATTTTAGATAAACTGTGTGCTTTAAAGAGGTCTACATTTTGTTGTAGTTAAGTTTTTGTCTATTTCTTGTTTCCCATTTTACAAAATTATATAAAATGTCTTCCGAATGAAGTGGACTTCACAGGCTATTCTCAGAAAATTTAACATAACATTTTATTTGTCATGTAAATATCTTAAATATATAATGTAAAAGTTAGTTTGCGATGGGGATATTTTCTCGGAAATCTTCGTGTCGGATTTTCTGAAGATACTGAACTCAAATACGAAGTCTGATATTTTTCCAACATTTCAGTTTTAGGTTAAGATGTTTACACACACACACACACACACACACACACACACACACACACACACACACACACACACACACACACAGGCCTTTCTCTATTTTTTTTCTCAGGAGTTTCAAAACATGCATTTTTGGTGAAATCTCGATATCGAAATTTGTGTGGAATGCAATACTTTCTCTACCTACTAGGTATGTGATAAAGTAAATATGTATATACCCCGTTTTCATCTTCCTTCCACCCCTCTCTCTGGACCGACAGTGTGAGAGACAAGAACCTTTTGCCTTTCAGATGTTTCACACGGTAAACAGAAAACGGCATTTATCGAATAAATCAGTGGCCGGCAGTTTCCGCGCTCATGACGTCATACTTCCTCACTGCTCGGCAATCTTTTAAGCAGTGCATGGAGCGTAAGGACTGACATGCTTCGAATGAATGACAGCGGCATGGTGCATATGTTTTTACAAAGTGCGCGCGATTCTTCTGATATACTATGGTAACAGTACAAGTCATTTTCAAATGATTACAATTTTCAATCCATCACAGTGAGAATGACAATACGTTTGTATGAAAACAAAATCGTACAACCGTGATAAAAAGGAAATATTTTGATTTGTAAATAATAAATGTTCTTATAGTGACACAAAATTTATGTATAATAAGTTGTAACCGAAATGTTTCTGGTAATTTCCCATTTTGAATCAATAATTTACACAAACGCTTATAATAGGATACGTAGAAATAAAAAAATCTGATGCGTTACATTCATACAACTTTCTCTACCCTCTATCGCTTATCGGTAGGTATACAATATTCATGTTCAAGTTTATTTTCCTATCTACTTCATTTTAATCGAGATAAACCTTTACAGAAATAGCTGTATTACACGTTTCGTTACAGATACAAAGGGAATAACGATGGTCAAATGTTTCAGAACTGGACGCTATATGCTAGCCTTAAAACTGAAAATCGATAGAACTTGAAAAGAATGACAAAATATGGAAAAATTCTAACCATTAATAACGGATATCACGAAAATAGCTGCAAAAATAAGGTATATGAAATAAACTGTGTATTTTAAAGAGATCTACATTTTTTGTGTAGTATGTTTTCGTCTATCGCTTAATGTTAACTAGTTATATAAGATTATATAAAATTCCTTCTTAATGAAGAGATCTTCATAGGTTTATCTCAGAAAATTCAAGATATAAATTTTATTCATGTAAATATATTTAATATGTGGTATTTTAATCAAAATCGTTAGAGCAAATTTTAGAAAATAAAAGTTATCGAAAAATATTGTAAAGGGTAGTTTGGGTAAGAGATTTTATTTTAAAAAAGTTCGTGTCGCATCTTTGGAAGATAAGTTGGTATTTATGTGAGATTTCGTTTTTGAGTTATCTGTCCACATATACGCACGGGGACACACACACAAACCGACCTTTTTTTCTAAAAATGCATTGCTCTGACTCGGGGGCCTCAAAACATGTATTTCCGGTGAAATCTCGGAATTGACTTTTGGGTGGAATGGAATACTTCCTCTACTTACTCTAGGTGAGTTAGAGAAAGTAAAAATTACAGTTGTGTGCGCGCGTGCGTATATGCTATCTTTACTTGCAAGAACGGCCAAACCGGTTGCTATGAAAATTAGTATTTACGTACCTTATATCGACCGAGGAAATAGTCTTTGAGGTGGCTTACTTTCCCCAAAGGAAATTTAAGGCCGAAAATAAAAAAAGAAGTCTCAATATCTCTCTTACTATTTAATTTGTTAAAAAAATATCACATAGCAAAAATGTATAAAATAATTGTTTTTATAAGTTTTGTTATTTATAAAGTTTCTTTAAGAGGAATATTTATCAATTTTTCGTCACTGTTATTCGCGTACGGTTATCGCGAAATCAGTATAGTTCCGATTGCGTAATAAGGATATGAAACAGGCACAAGTTTGTGCAGGGACTGTTAAATATTTTACTTGCGTTTTAATACTCTATTGACACCTCAGAAAAGCAGCTATCGGTTTTCAATACATCATATTACACCAAGTTGCACAGAGAGGAGGCGAGAGAGGTTGACGGAAGTGGAGGAGCGAATGACAGAATTGTAGAGATAGGGAGAGAAAGAGAGGTGGAAGGAGAGATTGTGAGAAAGCGAGATAGAAAAAAACAATCTCCGCATTTAACGTAATAGCGCAAGCAGAGCTACGGTTTCTGCTAGTATAATACATATATAATGCAGAAGCGTAAATTATCCTGAAAAATTGCTTCGAATATACAAGCGAGTTAAAATAAATGATTTGTGTTCCCCACACAAAATTTAATATCCGTCATACTTAATTTTGTGAACAGCACATTTGGTCATAAAAATGATGCTTTGGCCATGTAACATTGTTTCACAAGACTCAATAATAAGGAAGATATTTAGAGCTTTTGACTTCATACTACACATCATAATTCCAGTAATTACTATGGAAATGCTTCACTGAAAATACTAAATCCCATAACTTGCATTGAATTGAATTAAAATATCATAACTGTATCTGATGTAAACATAAGCTGTGTTTAAATTTCGGTTCAATATCCTTTTATACTTTTCAAGAGATTAATCCTAAAATAATGGAATCTTTTGAGAAGAGCTCTCCGAGATGTAAACTTGCAACAAAAAAAAATTAAACACATGTACAGATTATTAAAGTTCGCTTCTTCAAAATTAAGCATTATGTTCTGTGCATTCCTGACAATTTCCCAAAAAAGAAAATCTATACAATGTAATTCCATTTTAAACAAAAAATACAAATACCCTTTTATAAATAAAGCCCTAACGAAGGAACTACTTTAAAATATGGAAATAAGCATCCTTAGTTTTTCTTTGTTTACCCTTCAGAAACTTGTAGTGAAAGTTTCAAGCAGATTGAATGAAAATTTCATAAAAACTACCGAGAAGAAAAGAGAGAGAGAGAGAGAGAGAGAGAGAGAGAAAATTGGGGGAAAAAATCGAATTAAGTAGTAGGATTTAGGATGTGTTTATCGGAGGGGCACACCTCGGCTCATCTATTGTGGCTACACCTCCGGGAGGCAGAGATGAGATGAAGGAATCGAGAGACGCGCAGAAGTCCTTAGTATTTCCAGTTTGAACACCCACGCACCACTAAGGCGAGGAATCCCTAGAGAGGGCGACGAAGTGATGCTAACGGACGCAACAACGCACCCTGGCGTTGACGGGGAGAAACTTTCCAATGCGCAAGTATCCACGCCATCTGTACGACAGCGTCAGCACCGCAGGACCTGAAAATACACCGAACAGATGAAATGAGAGGAAGTGGGGGAAAGGAGAAACCGTGGTAGAATACACCACCCCAGGATTCCCCTAGACGACCAGGGGAAAACCACGAAAAACCCCATGGTCAGAGTGTGCGGTCACTGGAATCGAATCCGGGACCTCCCGAATGTGGGTCACAGACGTTACCGCCTGAGCCATCCCGCTCGATAAATTAAGCAGTAAATTCCCCATCAATCTACCAGAATGCTGACTAAGTCACACTAAAGAGCATTTAAATTAAAGGAGGTCGAAAACAAATACTGTAGGAATCTGCAAGACTTGGGGGACTTTTTTTCAAGAGGGGAACACGTATGTTGTGAAGATTTGGTCAGCATTTTAATGGAGCATTCGCTTAAGCGAGACATGGTGTATTAAATACAAAGTTGAATAATAAACGGCCAAGCTATTCTTAGTGAAAAGCTAATATGCTTACAAACTCAAACAGAAATGTTAAAATCACGGCTATTGGCTTCTTGATATCCAATTACAAACATCAACATTGGTTATTTATTCCCATCCATTTATATGCCACCATCTAAGGTCATATCGGCGACTTTACCTTCGAAACAATTGCTCATCAGCAATCATGTTCGCTCGTTTACTATTGTTTATCTTTGGTTTTGTTTATTCTGGGTTTTCTTTACAAGCATTAAATTCACGCATGCCTAAAAGCGATGTTTAAATGGATGAGCGTAAGTGTATGCAAACAGCGCGTGGATGTTTAAAGCTTGATTTTCTCGTATTCTTGTTTTTCTACGTTTCTGCCGCTTTAAAACCTTTCTTCTAATGCAATTTTTGTCCATTTGCTTTCAAGTTTTCTGAACACATTCCCTGAAGATTATTAAACACAGTCACAGAGCCTTTTTCTGATATCAAGTGTATTTTTATGTAAGATTTTAATAATTTAGTATGTGCTTGATTTTATAAAATAAAGTATTATATAGGTATACCTCATTTTTTCCAGGAAAGATTTTAATTCTTCAGTTTTACTCTTTGATTGTAAATAACTGTATTAGAGAAATAATATGTAAAATTTAAAAGTTTAGAAATTTTAAACTTTCATGTGAGGGGTGTTTCATATGTGACTCGATCTTCAGATTTTAAAACTTTTATTGGAAAGTTAGGTATACAAGACCAAAAAAAAAAATATCCATTATAACATAGTCAGCAAATCTGTGACAAAAATGTAATGAATTGGTTCAAATTTGTAGTGCCCGGTATTCACGCTCTGTGTTGAGAACTACAATTTAGACAATTTTACTTTCATGTAAGCACATGACTTATGCTCTGCATATTGCGATTTAGTCCGCATTTTCTCTGGGCATTGTTTGGTTTATCCTGCCCGTAGCACTTCAGTTCACCGGAAACTCAATCTCTCTTCTAGTCGCTCGCTAACTTGAACTTTCCTCACGCAGACACTGCTACGCTCAAGTAGGAATAACTCGCTGAGGAAACATCAAAACAACACGCAGGGCCAGAATCAGCCAATTTTTTATATCTAAGAGGAAGCGAATTTTGGAAATGTCTACTCGCGTAGCGATAGAGTTTCGGATAGTTCGAAAGCTGAGAACACACCTGTTTTTCCAACCAACCATACGCCAGCCGGCGCTGAAACCACGCCCCGCCTAAAGGTGGATAATCCACAGTTGTCACCTAACCGGGTCGCACCTGTCTTCAGCCAGGTTCCCGCTGCTCAGGCAATGTCAAACGTATTTGTATTAATAATTAATATATGATTTTCCATGCTATATATATACACGGGTCTCAGAGACCTCATTCCCTAAACATAAGACAGACATCAGTAAATTACGTATAATATGCTGGAATGCCTCTCTAAAAAAAAACAACGCCTGCTTGTACACAGCATTTTGTGATCCAGTGCCAGAACTATCTGGCCAACCTTCCCAAAATTTTACCTATGGAGACGTTTCGCTGAAAACAGGATTGCATTTGGAGCACATCGTGTTCATGCCTTAATTTTGTGCAGTTTCAACAGATGACCACTCGTTGCGGGGGCCTCATTAGATGCTAGTCAAGGAGCGAACAGAGAATAAGTTTGATGATGACAAACAGACGTCTGTTTTTCATTGCGTATTTCTTCCACTACAGTTCATACGCTATACCTATTGCTTACGATTTTTCTTACTTCTTTTACTTCTTACTTCTGAAAATTGCAGTAGGCACTACATCTTAGAACCTTGTTTATTTATTTCGATATCATGTACCTTTTGAGTGTAGAGGTTAGAATGCCCCTTTTCGCTCTTATCAATGACAAGAAGAGTCTACAGCAGGACGGACGGAAACAACTTCCTTCTCCGAATCCCTGGAAAAGGTAACCGTATGACCTTAAATAACGGCACGTACCACACAAATGGAAATCGAAGTGACTGCCATTCTAAGGAGAAGCGGCGGAAGGTGTCCAGATTACCTTGCGAGTCACTTTTTCACCGCATCTGGTGAGAAATGTCGTCTGTGCGCAACTAAGGGATAAACTTTAGAAACTGCCGTTTAGATACTGCGAACTAACTAGCTGTGCTGGGTGGCACAGTGCGAATTTGAATGTCCGCTACCTAATTCAATAGCAACTAGCGGATAAATTCTATTCCATTTTAGCGACATACAAATGACGTGGGTTTGTAACCATCTTGTTTGTGAATTACATCACTCCGCAAGTTAACCTAAAGTTGAATTTTATTCAGCTATACACAACGCTCAAGCCCGTGAACAAAGCGCTATTAAATAATATTCTTCAATGTTTTTAGCCCCAGGAGGTCACAATGAACAAAATTGATTACCTAAGCTGCTAAGTTACGACAAGAGCATTTTGACCAAGGAGTTACCAACAAGAAACGTTTTCAATGAAGCCATACAGTTGATAAAAATTTAAAATTCTGAGTGAACTTAACATATGGCTTCGCTCGAGCTGCGAGCAACGATTCAGAAAGCAAGATATTTCAATGTTAAGGTGAATAAAGCCTTACATAAGTTAAAGAGCGTCCATAAATAAAACTCAATTAATTAATTTAATTTTAATCGTCGTCGTTGACATCAAGTTCCTATAGCTATAGTAGAGTAGCACACCATAAACCCATTTCTATGATGAAGCGGTAGAAGAGCAAAAGACGCAGGTGCGATACTGAGCTGTAATTTTTCTCATGGTGCGACATCTGGAGTGGGATGCACTCATACTTATGAGATTCTCTCTTAACAACCAAAGAGCCACGTGATGAAAAATAGCGTCTCCTTGTCTAGAAAAATATGTACATGTGGAGAAGGTTCGGCATGCTGAGCACATACATTAGACTGTTCCAGCTTGATTGTGCACCAGGGAGCAGCGGAGTACTCACGCCTCGCAGGAGTCTACCTTTAGCGTTCATTAGAACTCGGCACTAGGACAAGCTGTCGTCATGGTGATTGAAGTGTTGTATAATGAATGACGCTGTACGTTTCATTTCCTCGGCGAATACAGCACATTTTAACATACAAGACACTGCGGAGTTCGCCCTTTTCGGTTAATAGAAAGTTCTTCCCACGAAATACTCAACGGGCCTCTCCGAATTGATATAGTGACATCCGACCCAATCTCAAGACTGGCAGGAAACGCAAGGACTTGTGCTATGGCCTTCGCCCAGTGGTGTATTAGCTGGCTATCGCACTCCCCCTCCAGCCGAACTCCGAGCACTGTTGCTGCATACGCGAGAGTACTCGAACTCCGCCGAGAAGAGTTGGAACAGATTGACATACACCTCTTCCTAAGCATAGGAAATGAGAGCGAATACCTCAAAAGGCTCGAGAGCTTGATGCTTTGCTGAAGAAGAGATTTCATGAACCCCTCGAGAAGTCTGTGCAACTTCTTACTTCACGCGTACCGCTACTTTTTCCCATAATATCAAACAACTTTTATCAAAGACATTTCTTTCTACAATACTTAGTTTTGGAGATTTTGTACAGTCTCTTAAATGGTCCATCCTGTATAGTTGCCTTTCTGTTTATTTTCGTCTCTCTTTCTCTTGGATCATCTTCAAAACTCAGAACATCAGCATTGCATACTCACTAGAAAGATACAATACAAAGACAAAACCTTTCTCCATCCACTTGCGTTCTCCAAAGCATTATATACATACCTGGAAACCTTTTGTCAATTTCAAGAAAAAAAAATGCTCAATGGCTTTGGCCCACATTAATTGAAGTGCTATGTTTTTTTTCTCTAGAATGTGCCTTAATGGTAAATATTAATGATCTATGAAGTCACAGCTTTACTTGGCCGTTATTGCCTATGCTGACTTTGTTTCATTTTCCCAGTTTTTGCTCATAAAAAGTGTATTTTCTTCAATTCAGCATGCAAAAAGTGCCCATTAGTTTCACAAAATAGGTACAGCATAAAAAAGCAAAAAACAAAAGCAAAGTGATTAGTTAATTGCATTCTCCTTGTGCAACTAGAAATTGCATAATTACCTACAATTGGCAAGTTCCTTATAATTCTGTTGAATAAAAGCAATGGGAGGTGTTTCTATGATTGCAATACAGCAATTTTATATATGCTTTTCAACAATTCTTTTACCGCCAGCAAAAAGATTTTACGCCCTTTTTAAGAGTATCAGTTATTAGTTTGGCAGGAGGGGGGAGTTGCCAACACTGTACAATGGTCACCACTGCATTCCTGGAATGCAAGCAGGCTTATAATTTCCACTCAGGTAATAAGGAAAAACACAACCACTGTTATATGGATCCAAGCATCCATATTTTTTCCAAAAAGTAGAAACATCCTGACAGGATGCAAAACCTCATTTGTGTCCTGGCACCAAGAGTTTGGGGACAATTTATATACTTTCTAGATCTTTACTTCAGTATAACTGAAAACAATTTAACTACAATAAATCCAAATATTTTTGCATTTTTATTTCTGTATTTTGATAAATTACATAAAACTGAGGGTGATTGATATGTAATGCTACACAGTAAGTCTTGGGTATCATTCAGCATGTTCTTCTTAAGCAAATGTTTGGCAATTTGGAAATATTTTAATATTGTTCCTTCCCCTCTAAATACTTTCCAAGAAATACTTTTAACAGTTTGATGATATGCTTAAAATTGACACATTTTATGTAAAGTTATCTAAATGTTTCACCAGGTTACAAGCTGGTCTTGTAATCTTACTTCTTACAGTAAAACTATTTGCTGGCAAAAAATTAAAAACTGTATGCAGGAAAAAAATTAACCACCTGTTGGGCTCCAAAAAAAATTATATTTTTACACATAACAAGGATTTTAAATTTATTTATAGTTTTACATTGAATCTCTCTCATTTGTTTTGCATTATCTGCACAGCAACAATAATAATGACTCTTTTTTTAATTTATTTTCCTTTAAAGTCACTTAAACACTTAAGTCATAATACGACTATTAACAACATCATAAAGAACAATTCATATATTAATTAACATAATGCTGATTCACAGTATTGATTAACATGATACTTAAAGAACAACGAAGATTATAAACTATGATATAAATTTATGTCGTAATAATTATTCTTGAAAATACATATAATAAAATAAATGATTCAAAACTATGGCTAAACTTTCTCCAAAACATTTTATCTTTTCTTTTATATAACTGCAAAACAATGGTACAAAAGTTTAATATGCTTCCAAGACATTATGTTATTGTCAAAATTTCAAAACACATACACAATGTAGAAAAAAAGCTTGAATGTATTACTGTTGCAACTTATCTTAAGAGATATAGGTTAAATACTTATCAAATAACATAGCTATAGTTTACTATTCAATAATTGGATATTTTACTCCCAAACTTTATAGATGTTGTGAACCTAAGAAAAGAGAAAGACAGAAACATTCTGATGCTGGGTATACTTTACTGCATTCCATTGTTCTCAACACATTATATTACATAAACTTTTTAAGTTGCAAGTGGGGCTTTAGTTGGACCAGTAGTCACTGGACTCAGAACCATAAGCGTTGCTGAATGATAGGTTTTGCAAACGTTCAAACTTACAAATGGGGCATTATGCATAATTACTCTATTCACCCATTTTGAAAATTAGTGTTGGACACTCCAAGGTTTGAAAAATGAGTACACAATGGAGGCTCAGTGTTTGGTGGTTTACAAAAGAAAGTAATTCATTTTCAAGCATTAAGCATATGCTGCATTTCTATTTTACATACTGTTACACCAAATAAAAATCAGTTGCAAGGAAAGACAATTTAGAGAAGAAACAAGTTATGAGATTAATATTATGGTTAAAGCAGTTTATAAAACATTGCACTCATATGTTAAAATATTTAGTAAATGTCTTGCTTTACTTGTGCTAATAATTCAATAACCTCCAAAAGTATTAAATACCTTGGTAAGACTTGATAGAATGTCAATATTTGAATAGATCATAACTTGGAACATGGAAGGAAGGTGGGACAAACAAATATGAACAGGCCTTAATTTTGGTCTCTGATTCTGCACCAGAGTGATTAAATCGATATTCATCAAAATTATTTTGCATCTATATTTAAAAATGTTTAAAATATCAGAGCCTCAAACTAGCACTTTCATCAAAAGTTACACAGTAGCACTTGGCTTTCTTCTGCATGACTGTGTGTAGATGTTTCTTCCAAATAATGAGGCAGGAAAGGAGGATGCACTAAACTTCAAACTTTAACCTCTACATTCCATAAAAAATTACAAAATTTATATGAGCACTAGTTCAACTTTTTTTCCAAAATTTACTCTGCACTATTATTAACGTAAGTAGGTATTTGTTTTTCCTTATTTATATAAAAGCAAAAGATGCCTTTCTGAATGAATAGCTGTAGAATATCTAGTGATTTAAGAGAAGCTTCATTTACCAAACACAAACTACAATTCTCTAACTCCTTGCAGAATTTTGTTGTCATGTATTGTCCAATAGTACAGCATCTTTGGCAATGGATTTATATAAAAAAAACAAGTTTTGTGCTCAGCCAATGATGCCATGTTGTTGAAACAATCTCTCTCTCTAAAAATATCTGGAAGTATTTTAAGACAGTGTGCGCAAAAACTATTGTTGAACACAAGAACGACAAACATGGAACCAAAATCTTACAAAAACTATACCCTTGTTTGTCCAAAAGAATATTAGTTTCTTTCCAAATATAAACTCTGTTGAGCTTTAAGTATGAAGACATTTTCAAAAAAAATCATGTATTTGCTTCAGAATAATTAACGATGATTGCAAAGATACATTCTATATAACATAAAATACAACTTTTAAATTCATGTACTTATGTTGTTCTTTAGAAGGCGCATTAGCTGACTAACAGATATTTCCACTGGTTTTTGCATGCAGTAATTCCTTCCATATATTTTCCGTTTTTTTCCACTTGAAATAAATGTGTGATGTCTTGGATTTTTTCTCAAAACTGTGAAAACACAAAAGATTAATGCACTAACTACTATGACATCACTACACCATATTCTTTGTTTATTTGCACATTTTATAAATACTAAATGATTATGCAATAAATTTTTTTCATGTTTACTGTCCTTTAACCAGTTAGGTCATATCAATGAATAAAATGGTGAAATGATGCTCAAATGAACCTGGGATCCATAGAGCTTAATTTACTTTACATTCATCTTTCAGGACAAGGAAAAACCCTGTAAAAACCTTAGTAACTCACCTTAACCAAGATTTGAACTAGAGATCTCTTGAATGCAAGGCGGACATGCCACCCGCACACTAATATTTTAGCTAAATGTCCATATTTTGTTAGAACTATTGTATTTTTTGTTTTATATAATAACAAAATTTATTTATTTATTTTGGCAAAGCTAAGGCCATTTGGCCTTCTCTTCTGCTCAACCACAGAAAAGCCCTGAATATATCATGAACACATTGATGATATACATAAACAATACCCAAAGGAACACAAAACAGAAATAACACAAATATTAGAGAACGGTATACTTAAGTTAATTGAAAATATTGAGAAACCAAGTTAACAGTAATCAATATCTTAAAAATATGGCATTCACTGTATATACAATGAAAATGAGGTTATTTCCTCTAAATTAACAATTATTTTTAACTAAAATCTGCAATCTATGATGAAGAGCATATAAAGTATGATAGCTCCTGACGTCCAGTGGCAGTGAATTCCAGAGCCTAGCAACTTTCACAGTAAAAGATGAGTATAGAGATGTTCGATGAAGCGGTATTGAATGTATGTGACAATTTTCCGAACGTGTATGAAGGTTGTGAGATGAGCACAAACTTTTAAAGCAAGAAGCTAGGTATGTAGGGGAAGAAGTGTGAATAAGTTTAAAAGAAGTAAAGCACAATGAATGTTTCTACAGTCAACTAGATGGAAGCATGGCAACTCATGGAAGGATGGTGTTATATGATCATAACGACATACATCATAGATGTAGCGTACACATGTACTATGAGCCAGCTGTAACTTCCATGACAGACCAGATCTTAAATATAAGAGGAGGGAATCACAATAATCGAAGTGGGGCATCACCATTCTTTGTATCAAAGTCTTTCTTGGGTTCCTAGGCAGGGGCATATTTAAAAGCTTGAGTATGTGGATTAAAGGATTTACTTTTTACAATTATAGCAAAAATTATCCCTAACTATTTGAATATTCATTGCTGGAAAGTGTAACACTGGCACTAGTAACTGACTCTCTCTCCCCTGCAACAATGTCTACTACTTGTCATCCTCCATGTTAGTGGTTCCATGCTAACCTCTAGTTCCCAAGGTTGCGGGTTCAAATCTGGTGGAGGACGATTGATTTTTTGGGGCATAGAAATCCTTAACATAGCTTCCTTCAGATGGGAAGTAAAGTCAGTGGTCCCATGTCATAGATTTGTGGCATGTAAAAGAACCTTGAGCCTGATAAAAAAAGCCTCTGAGCAAAATTCACAGCTTTCACGCCCAATATAAAATGGGGCGCTAAGAACCAATACAGTTATAGTGTGTCCATAAATAAAACCCAATTTAATTTAACCATGCCTCAAGCATGGACTTGTGGTTCAAGACCAACTTATAAAATACAGCTGGATAAAGGATGCTGGGAATTCTGGATTTTTTATAGCTTAAATACCTACACATCTCTCACCAGTTAAGAAATTAGATACAGTATTAGAAAAAAATTTAAGATCACCAGAAATGAAGTAAATTTCTTACCAAATTTATAACTTTCCATTTCACTTTATTCATATTAGTAATAATAATAATAATAATAATAATAATAATAATAATAATAATAATAATAATAATAATACTGATGATAATAATAATAATAATAATAATAATAATAATAATAATAATAATAATAATAATAATACTGGTAATAATAATATTGGAAAGAGATATGTGAATAACGTAGCCCAGAAAACAGTTCACTTAGTATCCAAAGGTAGCATATTTTGACAGTCCAATTTAGCTTTTTGTTTTTTTTTAACACCCTTTAACTGGGTAGGTCATATTGGAAATTGAAATTAAATCGAGTTTTATTTACAGATGCTCTTTAAGTGCTGTGATCCTTATCATCCCATTCTATATTGGGCGTGAAACACCAGTAATTTTGCTCAGAGGCCTCTTTATCAGGCTTGAGGTTCTTTTATGTGCCATAAATTTATGATAAGGTCCAACAGCTTTACTTTCCTTCCAAAGGAAACCATGCTAAGGATTTTTATGCCCCAAAAGATCCATCGCCCTCCATTGGGTTTGAACTTGTGACCTCAGGTCATATTGGAGGACGAATAAATAAAATAGACGAAATGATGCTCAAATGAGCCCAGGGTTCATAGAGCTTTAAGTTTCTGACATTCAGCTTCACAGCATAAGGGAAAACCCCAGCAAAAAACGTTATCTGGATAACTTGCTCTAATGAGATTCAAACTACCTTTTGAATGTAAGGCAGACACGCTACCCCACATCACAGAGGTGGGCACATTTAGTTTGTTAATTTCTGGATTTTATATTAGGTACCTTAACTCTTGCATCTGTTTTAAGTTGGCAAGTATTTTAGAATGCAATAATTCTATCCTAACTTCTGCCAATTAACCAAAATGCCTGTCTGTCCCCTTTACTTTCTCTGCTATCTGCCTATAGTAAGTAGATGCAGCATTCTATTTCATCCAAAAATTTGACATGGAGATTCCACTAGAAATACACGTTTTGAGGTCCCCTGAATGAAAGAATTAATAAATAAAATAAAAATTTTAAAAAGGCACTTTTGGAAACAGGTTTGTGCCTATGAACAGCATAACTTAAAAACAAAAAGTTGCTTAAACATCAAATTTGGTATTTCAGTTATCTTCCAAGCATACACCATGAAGATTTTCAAGAAAATCTCCCCATGACATATTTACTTTGAATGGAAAATTCTTCATTCTTTTTTTCTCAAAAAGGGATCTTAAAGGTTTTTATTAAAATACCTGCTTAAGATATTTTCATAGCAAAATGTGTATCTTGAATTTTTTGTGAATAGCCTTAAGTCCTCTTCATTCTGAATACCTTTGTATAACTGGTAAATCACAAGAGATACATAAAATCCTACTACACAAAAACTGTAGATCTCGTTAAAACACACAATTTATGTCAAAATATTTTGTGACATTAACATTTGCAAGATATTCTTTGTTATCACTTTGAATTTTCAAATACTTGTATTCTTTTCAAGTGGTAAGTTGCTACTCATCTTTTCTCATGGTCATGCAAAGAGCATAGATTTTCAAAGAGATCACATAGCAAACCACTTTTTATAAATCTATCACTTTAGTCTACTTCTTATATCTACAATAAAATTTGTAAATATGTAATCAAAATCAATCTTGATTAAAAAGTAGTAGACAAAAGAATAAGCTTTAATAAGAATAGTTTGAAGAATGATTACAGAAAGCCATATAAATGCAACATAAGTTTTTTTAAATACAGGTTTAGATTTTAAAATTTACATGAATATTTCGCTCTCACCCCTCTTTTGTCATTGGAAATGTATGCTAATGTACATTCTCTGCATTTGACA
Source organism: Deroplatys truncata (assembly GCA_030765065.1). Lineage (NCBI taxonomy): Eukaryota > Metazoa > Arthropoda > Insecta > Mantodea > Mantidae > Deroplatys > Deroplatys truncata. The sequence goes on along the minus strand of CM060976.1, from coordinate 166,074,434 downwards.
AAGTGGAGCTCACTAAAGTTATGCCCCATTTTAGGCAACTCATCTGGCTTTGCAATGTTACTTTAACAAATAGAAGAACATATGTATCTCTAATTCAGAAGTCTTATTTTTATTGCACTTTGAAACCTTGATCTCAGGTTTGCAAATCTTTTGTTACCACACTTTATAAATAGTTGAGAAAACAACACAAGCAAACATATTAGCAATTAGGACATGCTGCTAACTGAAGAAACTCAAGAGTAGGAAAAAAATGCTGTGAAAAGAAGCATCACAGCAAAACATTAATTTGAGTAGAGCTATTTTGGAAATGCGGACGCTAATAATGACAAATAAGTATCTTTAACTATACATTATTTTCTAATGTAACTTGGACTTCAGAATATACATTTTCCTGAAAACTTAGTTACCTCTCGTTTTTTCAGATAAGCAGGATAATGATCATACTAAACTTCATAGAGAAGTGATCGAGATACACAAACATGCCAACATCAATAAAAATGAATCATGAACTGCTTCTCACCTTGGTCTCAGATATAAAGTGTGAATTATTTGCCACCTTTATCACATCCATTGTTAAGCTCCTCAGGGTCTTATCCTTTGAAGATACCAACCAAAGAGTTGACTGAAATGTCAGGTGCAAATAACTTTACACATAAACCATGGCCTTCCAGCCCAGAAGCTAATTTATCAATTCGCTTCAGCCATAAAAATCTTTTCATGTATTAAGGATGGATGTGAGAGTTAATGTAAATCTTCTGCTTCAGGCATTAGACCTCACGATCTGTTGCATTTCGTTGGTCCGACCATCCTTCCTTGGGTCTTCCAACTCCTCTTTCCTCTCTCGGCTTGTACTTTAAAATCTTCTTTGGCATTCTTTCATTACCCATTCTATTAACGTGGTCTTCCCATGTCTATAATCAGCTATTTCATCATTTAATTCATATATTTCCAGACGATTATGAATGTCTTCATTGTATAATCTATCTCTTTTTGTGACTCCCAGACATCCTCTCAAAAATTTCATCTCTACCGTTTGTATCCTACTACGAGTTTTTGTATCAAGGGTCCATGTCTCACTGTCATATAATCCACATTGTACCGCCATTGTTTTGTAAAATTTCATATATGTGTCCCTCCTGACCTTAACATGCGATTAAATTTTTCAATCTTATCTATCTCTCCTATATATGACAGGTCACACCCTAGGGATTTGAAGGAGCTTCCTAGTTCAATGCTTTGGTTCTGTATCATTAAAATGTAAATCTGAAACTGAAATTTAGGATTGAAATTGAGTTCTGAAAGAGTCTGTATTGGCACCCTTAGCATGATTGTTGTGTCTTGTTAAACGCTGTTGGCTGTTACTGCAAAATATGTGCAATGATTATTTCACTGTAATATCCTGCACACATGCAGTACTCAATTTGAAAGGGTGTTTTTGTGCTGAATAATAAATTTAAACACAAGTGGCAATATTCCAACCAAATCTGCAATTTTCTTCAATAGTGAGAAAGTTAGCTGACTTCTTATAGAGTGAAAAACATACACCTGTAATGCCTCAAGCTTGCATGAATAATGTTCAAGATCTTTTACTGAAGTCACCAAACAAACAGCTGCAGCAAAGAGAGAAGCCACTCACTTCGGTGACAACAAAGAAAAACATCCCACTATACAAAATGCATGCAGTGCAGAATTCAAGGAATCAGAATTGGAAAATAAACTACCTTATTGCCAATTTTTCCAGATTCTTTTTACATAAGTCCAAGTATTTCTTACATTTACCTTGCCGAAGCAATGCTTCCATGGTAACTCTTCAGTTCAGAATTAATTGCCTGTGTAAATTGTTTTTACATGGTAGTCATCAATGATTTAAGTGACAACAATTTATACAGATCATCCTGTATAATACTCGAAGGAATGTGACTTTTCAATGCATAATAATATGCATGGTAACTGTTGCTTTATAAATCTAGAGGTGCATTCCCTAAAGGAAACAATTTATGATTTAATATTGTGATACAGCAGCTATGGCTAAGATTATTGGGAGGTCAGTTCCTGGCAGTTGGAGGGGTAAACAGAGATAAATGATGCAGTAGCATTCTTACCCAGCTTAAACACCAGAAGCACTATCAACAGATAACCAGAATCTTCTGGAAGTTTCCCTTGCACCGTCCCCAAAATGTGTGTCCAGAGCATTCTAGAATGTTCTGCAGAAACTTCCATTGCCTATATAAAGCAGTGGGTTTGCCTTAGTCAGTAAGTGAGCTGGTGATTTGTTTCTACTGCAACATTAAGTGCAGTTCTACAAACAAGTTTGTGAAGACTGCTGTGATCTACAGTAAGTGCTGTGACTGCAGGAGATTGGGGACACCTTGTTTCAATTTTCCAGCGAGTGAAGTGGACTGAAGAAGAGGCTGCTTTGCACTGTAATAGTTTATATAAGACCTCAAAGAGATGAGTAATATCTCATATATATTTTTTATTATTGGATTGAGATGTTTCAATGTGTTAATGGGAGATTTGTTTTAAATGAATATGTGATTGGGGATTGTGATTTATATGAGGATTGTGATTAATGCTTGCCAATGAAAATATTTGTATGTTAAAACATATACGTCTGAAAAAAAGATACAAAATAAAATAACCAGGAGAAATATTCAGGAAACATAACCAAAGAAATACTAAACTCTTAAGAATTCAAAATTGCATAACCTACCTTAATAGTTACTGTTAGTGTGAAGAACTCAATTCATTTGTTAACTTAAGGAGAAAATAAAAAACAAATGAAATATCTATTAACCATCTCTATAGGAACAGTTGTTATGTACAAGTAAGAAATGTTGTTTTACTGACTAATGATTAACATATACATTTTTGGACATCCTCACAGAAAAGAAGAGTATATTTTTCCTGAAGAAGAGGGCATGTTTGTTTATTTTGTTTGTTTAAAACATATACACAAATTGATATACAAATAAAAAATAAAAGTGGTGTAATCATTTAATAATTGTCTATCCATAACATGCAAACCCTGCAGATATAAGGACTCAATGCACTATCAACTGAAATAAAAACCACCGCAGTGTATATTTCACTATGCAGTTACATAAAAGTGAAGTGACATAAAATTGAAGCAGTTCACATTAGTGAAGTGATAGTGTGAACTAAGTAAAGTCTCAGTGAAAGTTGTACTACGAGGATGGTCTGAAAAGTTTCCGATCTCAACATGAAGATGGCAGCACTCGTAAATAAAAGCTAGTGAATTTCATTGTTCATCTGTTGACAGTTACTCACCAAAGTTTCAGCCATTTTGGATGCTCAGTTGTTATGTAACAGTCATTTGAGTGAGGTGATGTGAGTGTTTTTATGAAAATGGACAAAATCGAGTACAGAGGACAGAGATTTTCGTCAAATGAAGAGGCAATCACCTTCGTGAACAATTATTTTGCAGAGAAAAACACCGAGTACTATTTGGACGGGTTACAGAGATGGGAGCATCTCTGGGAGAAGTGTGTAGAGTTACAAGGAGACTATGTTGAAAAATAAAAAAAAGAATTCTGAAAAAATGTCTTGTCTCTTTATTAGGTCGGAAACTTTTCAGACCACCCTCGTACACTAAAACAGTGAAGTGACAGAGAAAACGTAGTGAACTGACAGTTGAAAATCAGACAAAGTCGCAATATGCTGCATATTCTAGCATACAACTTCCAAGTCCAAATTCTATTCATACAGTCTTTTTCTTGTGGCATGCAATCCGTGTAATTCAAATACACTTGACTTGAGCAGTAATATTAAATAGCGTAGAAGATTGAAGCATTATAAAATATTTGAAAAGGTGCATTCAAAATTAATACAACTAAAGTGAAATTTCTTTTGCCTGTGATGTATCTCTGCACTGAATTCAATCAAACTCTGTAAGACATATCATCCAAGACATTTTGCTTCATTACTTTAACCACTAAATTATTTTAACATATTCACTATCTGTGATAGAAAGTATATATGCTTGAAGAAACTGTATATCCCAACCTTATATGGCAACTTTTAACAATTACAGAATATAATAAATTTTCCAACTTTAAATAACTTTTAAGCATTACAAAGCACCCTAAATTACGAAGAATAAAATAGAGGCAGCACTCTTATTTGATACAATAAAGTAAATAAAATAATCAATCTAAGGTAACAATTTACTCCTTTTTCAAATACCATTATTTTTTATTCAAACAGTGCTATCTGTTCACTAACCAGTAAATGCAGCTTTCAGCTGTTTCTTCCCTTATCTGTATCATTTTAATAACAAAATAAATCAGTCTAATCTTTCCATACTAACCTCTTATTACTGCTGAATAATTAAATACACAAATTTCTTTCAGTCCTTTTTATTTTTAACATTAGACATATACTTAAAAAATGTATACAGCAGGCAGCTTTGTGCATTTAAATACATACACATTTAACAGCAAATACAAAAGATTTTTTTTTCACTAAAAGTCACATGCAATTTAACACTGCTGTTGCTTGTATCAGTTAAGTCTTTCAGGAAACATTCTCCTTCACAACTTTAAAGCGACAAAATCATCACTGACAGGGCTTGCTCTGAATCCATGCTAGATTCTGTATATCCTGGATATCCCATGATTTCAAGCCATATTTTTTATGCCAGTAGGGAAAAAAGTTCTGCATTTAATAGATAAAGATGTATTTCATCTGTTTGGGCCTTTGGGAAGTTGAATTGGATTTGCACACCCAAACAGTGCTCGTGCCTTTCTTTTCTTTTCGAGCCTTTGCATGGCCTCCAACCTTTTTCTTTCTATTTCTGCTGGAGTACACCTCTGGGTGCTGGAACTAGTGTTATCTGAAGAGTCTGAAACAAATTTCAGTAAAAGTATTATAGTTTCACATGCTTCTTTCTGAATTTCCAGTCTTCATATTTTCAAAAAATGAACATCTGTCTTTGGCAAAATCATATACTATCACACATATATTGAAGCCAGGTATACGCTTTTTTCTTGTAACCAGCATAATAAGAAAACTGGCTTTGCCATTAATCTTCGGAAATAAAGCATAATGCGTACAAACACAGGTTAATTTTCTGGTAAACTGCTGCATCTCAGATAACACAGGAGCAATGATCTCTCATAAGATTTACAGAAAACGCAATAAAAATGTTCTATTTTCTTCAGCTTTCAGTATGGTCTCAGTTTAGTTGGTTCTTGAAAGTTTCTGAGGATGTCCTTGGCTTTTCAAAGTCAATATTTCTTATCTGTTATACTGAATTAAAATGTGTGTGATCCCTCCAACATAAAGCTAGCAATGGTCTCAAGAGTTAAGGCACATGATATCAAATTATTACCTGAGTGGGCATGGTGAAATATGAATGGACAAATACTTTGATTATTCTCTAGATCACAGGGTTTTGTATACTTAATCTGAGTTTTAATTAAAAAAAATGCGCGCACCCACGCCCATGCACACGCACGCACGCACACATACACCTGCAATAATTTTTTTTCTGCATTGGTACTGCGGCTGGGATGTTGAAATTTCACCAATATAGTTTGAAGCTTTTATTACACGTGCTATTTTGTTCTCATGTGTAACTCTAGCAAGAGAAGCGTAAACTATGCAACAAAGATGGCACACATATTACTGTCATCTGCTTGTGAAGAGCAGCAAGGTGTAGTGCGATTTATGTGGGCTAAAGGGCATAACTGGAGTGAAATTCACAGGGACATGTGTAGTGTGTATTGGGACAACTGTATGGACCATAGCAATGTCTCCAGGTGGTGTGTATTCTTCAAAGAAGGCCATGATAATCTTTGTGATTCAATACATTCCAAACGGCTGGTTACAGCTGCAAACCCGCAGAATGTCACACCCATTGAGGAGCAATTCTGAACCAGCAGATGCAACTGCAAACCTTATCTCAGCAGCTCAACATTTCATACAGTGTGGTGCACAATGTTGTGCAAAACACATTGAAATTTTGTACAGTTAGTGCTTGCTGGGTGCCTAAGAACCTGGCAGAGAACACAAGGGCCAACAAATGATGACAAGCTTAGATCACTATCACGTTATGCTGCAAAGGGGCATGACTTTCTGAAGGGAATCATCACTGGTGATGAGTCGTGAGCATACCACTATACACCCAAAACAAAGCAGGTCTCTATGGGGTGGAAAAATGCTGCTTCCATGGTAAAGAAAAACTTCAAAGTGATTCCATCCGCTCATAAAGTGCTTGTGAACAGTATTCTGGGATATGAATGGTGTTTTAATAGTGTTTCATTGGTGGAATTTGCTGAACACGGGACCATTGTGAATGCTACAAGCCTACCTTAAAACTTTGGTAAAGTTGCATCGTGCCCTTCGTAACAAACACTGTATCATTAATGCTGATGATCCTAAACTTCATGACAATGCTCGCCCCCATATTGCTGCCGTTGTTCGTGGGAAAATCAACAAATTTAGTTGGTAGGTGCTCCAGCATCCACCATACAGTCCAGACCTGGCACCATCGTACTTTAATTTCTTTGATCCTATGAAGAAATTCCTGGCCACTCAACACTTTGTGTGAGATGAGAAATAAAAATAGCAGTCTGCAGATGGCTATACTCCAACCGGTGGAGAGAGGGGGGAGGGGGGGAGGGAGGGGGGGAGGGAGGGAGGGAGGGAGGGAGAGAGAGAGAGAGTGTACTGTAATTGGCTAAAATTCAGAATGCCAATTTTTCCCCAACCTTTCACAACTGTAGTTGCATTTACATTCCACCAGGTCCCTGCTAACATCTGGATACCCTGCAGAATATTGATGTTGGTAGGCACCTTAAGTTTTATGTTGATAAGCACATGCTGCACCAGAAGTTTGCAAAAGTGCACTTTGACATTCTGGATGATTTCTTTGTCTAGTGGCTGTAATATCGCTGTGCAATTAACAGGTAGAAATTCAAGCCTGATATTTTCTAAGCTGCAGTCCACTTCATACGCACATCAGTTGTCTATGATGAGGATTTTCTTCTTGTCTCTGACCATCTCTTTATCCACCTCAATAGGCAGTCTCTGAACAGACTTTTTGTCATCCATGTTTTGCTGTTGGCTATATATTTCACAGGCAGAGATGCAACACCTTTAAAACACCTTGGCTTAGCAAAGTGCCCTACAGGAATGGCTTCAGCTTCCTTGTACCTGTGACATTGTAACAGAATAATGTTGTCAGTCTGTTTTGACTGTTTACCACCAGTGCAAGTCTCATCCTTGTAAACCTTTGTTTTATTTGGCAACAATTTATAGAAAAATGCAGTTTCATCTGTGTTGAAAATGTCTTCTGGCTTGTAATTTACGACATCCTTCAAATATGTTTCCTTCCATTCCCGAGCTGCTTCTACGTTGACATCTCTTGCTTCTCTACTGAACGGTTTTCCAGGAAATGCTGTACCTCTCCCAAAAATGAAAAAGCCAACCAGCACTTGCTTGGAAGTTTTGACGTCCAATAATGTTGCAAACTCCTTTGCTTTTGCTTGGAGCATTGTTCCAGAAACTGTTACACCTTTAGACCTAATATCTTTGAGCCATGTGTCCACTGCGCTTCCACTTGATGGAAATCGCCGACACAAATCTTCTTTCTGTTAGGACAGATAATTGACCTTTCATATGCCTGAAGTGTTTTCTATTTGTCACAAAGTATTGTTGAAGGAGTGGTGGGTTTGATGTTATGCACACATGCTACTTTGATCGACTTCATTCAATTTTCTACCTTCTTTATCAGCTCAATTTTCTGTTCTATTGAAAACTGTTTCCTCTTCTTCGCCTCCATTATGTTGTCAAAGTTAACAAACAGCTCTTTCGTCAATCATCAACAAAAATGCAAGTAGCAAAATTTAATTAATAATGCTTTAACCAACAAAAATACAAAATGCAAACTTTAACAAAAATGTAAGATACAAACTTTAACAAAGAGCTCTTTAACGATTAACCAATATGCAAGATGCAAAGTTTAACAAACCACTCTTTAAAAACCAACAAAAATGGAAGATGCAGATTTTAATAGCTTTATCTCCCTGGTTTAACAACGAAAACCACGCGAAAACAAAACCATCAGATTTAAACGAAATCGGAAATGAAAATGCATTTGGGTTTAACCACCTTCTTTAAAGAAGGCTTATGGTTTAACCAATACCATATCACTAAGCAAAAATAACAGATTGCCAGCCTTAGAAAGTGGTTAGGCAATTGCTGGTACTCCTAATAGATTTGCTCAGAGAACAAAGAACTTAACGCGGCAGATACTGCGCAGTTCATTTCTGGACAACAGTTTGAAATTGAAGCCAAAATGTACTAATACACCATATGTAATGGCATTTTTGTTCAAGTATAGATGAAATAACACTATCAAAGAGAACATATTTAATAAAAATTTTATACGTAATTTTGAAATGTTCATAATTAACACATATGTAAAAATGAAAGTTATTTGCATTATATTGTATGGGATTTAAGCATGGGATTTAAAATCTATATGTAAAAATGAAATATACGCTATAGTGAGGTATGTTATTTTGAGATTTCATGTGATGTACAAGCATGCTTAAATTCTCCAGCCTACTTTTTGAACTATCAAAGATGAAGAGAAAGAATATTTTAAAATTGAATCTAACTCCTTTTGCATTTCTATTTGGGTTAAACCCTTCAAAATGAAGTACTTCATTACAGCTAGTATTTCAGTTTTATCCATTTTCCAGAAAATGTTAACACTAGTTTGTTTCCATAATTATCACAAAGAAGTTACTATACTTAGACATGTGAAACTATACAGCACACCATTAAAGGATGATACTTAACAACTATCAGGGTAATTTGGTCATCTGAGTCAAGCAGGGAACTTGAAGTGTCCCTCGTATAGAAGCTACAAAATCAAAAAATGGGCAAGTGAGAGGGGTCTAAGGATGAAACAGAAAATTAGGAGAGGTAAGAACAACATGGTGTAGAAGAAGACAGATGATGATACCTTAGTTTCTATAATATTTACTGTAATTAAAGAATATATATCGTACACACTTACCACATATAGTATCCAGTATCGTCAGATGTGACTGTTGAGGTGGATTGTTTGACAATGGTTTCTCTTTTCTGTTTGAATGAATCTCCATTTGTGGCTTTCGGTTATAGAAGTTTTTGTTTTTGGCAAGAGTACCCATATGATTTGCACCTGGCAACATTTTACTGGGTACGGCACTATTTTTATCATTGCAAGGCATTCTGCAGTTTGCTAACCCATTACTCTGAAGTAACTTCTTATCCTCATTATAATTGGAGGATTCTTTGGGCACAAAACCTTGAGCAGTAGAAGGATTTGGTATTATCTTATTTTGTTCATTACAGGAGTTGTTTCTAGGGACTTCAGCCTTGCTGTTTTTATCACTTTTGTCTTCCAAACCTTGGCTTAACAGCTCAATATCTTCATCTTTAAACGTTTCCAAAATAGCATCAAAGGAATCATCAAAGACAGGTTCCATTTTGGAAATACTTGATTCTGTTTTAAAGCTACCAACACTTTTAGTACTGTGGTCAGTCTCCTTACTAGAAGTAATTGTGCTTGCAGGTTTATTCACCATGGTATTAGAAACTGATTTAGATATTATTTCACTAATGTCCAAACTATCTGTGCAAGAATTTGTACTTGATTTTAAAATGTCTTTACTATCTTCTTCAAGTGGATTTTCTTGCTTTTGCTTAACAGATTTCTCACACAAAACCGAATTTGGCAGATTTAGCTTATGACTTGCATTTTGAAATTCATCACTTGAACCCACAGCTTTCAGACTGTTCTCAACTTGTTGGGAGCATTGCACCATACATTCGTCGTCATCATCATCCAACAGTATTATAAGATCCTCTCCATCAATTTCATACGAAGGTTTTGAATTTGGCACTTTAATATTATTTGAATGATTTGCATTTGATACAGTTTTTTCCTCCAGCATCAAAATCTCATCTTTTTCCTGTTGAGGATTTATTACTGAGGTACTTCCATGTGAATCCCAAGATGAATTTTCTGTCCCAGTTTCATCTGTGTTGCCCTCTGCATTTACTGAAAATAAACATAAAGAGAAATTTAAAACTTGCCAAAATTATTAATAATATTTATATGCTTGTTAAGTATCCATCTATCACGATAAGCTGGAAAAATGATTCAAGTAATCATTTTATGCATATTTGCAGAGCAGATTATGGGGAGTTAATTTGCAAATGAATTGCATAAAAAGACTATCATATATCAGAAAATGCAGAATATTTTCAAATTTAAAACAATGTTATTTACCAAAATGTTTAATGAAAATCTGCAGGGGAAGAGAATAATTAGTTTACAAGTTAATGCAATGCTCTGTCTAATGGGCATAAAACTATCATTTTAGAGCTCTTTTACATCAATTTTCAACAATACTATGTCACTCATCTCATACAGGATAAATAAATATAACTCCTCACCTGGTTGAGGATGGCAGTAAACACTTTCAAAACATGTCACATTAGAAAATATGGTAAGCGATGTATATGTATCTAATACAACTCAATTTTTATTTAATTGCTTATAACATCTGGTTGCCTGTCAGTCGTTATTTGGATAAAAATCAATAACAGATTTTTCTGAAATTCCATGCTAACAAATACTGCACAGCCCCAACATGGCATAGAAGACATTCGAAAATCACTAGCAGTGAAACCTGGTGATTCTACAACCTAAAAATTAACAGCCAGATAGAAAATCACAAGAATTACTCAAAATATTCTTTTGCAGAGACTTGATGAAGATAAATTAAAAGATAAAGATTATAAGAATATTAAAGATAGAGTTGATATACAAAAAATGCCAAGGAAGACTGCAGTGGGCTTATTTAGGTTGGCAACTGGTCACGATTGCCTTGCAGAACACCTCTACAAGATGCGATGCCTGCCTACACCCAAGTGCACTCTCTGTGAAGATGATGTCATCCTGAACAAACAACATCTCGCCAAATGCAAAGGCCTTAAAAGTGATAACTTACAGACTTTATATTGGGAAGCCAGAGGGAAAATGATGCAGATCAATTAATACCCAGTGCCATTGGTGAACAACAACAACTACTTTTGCATTTCTTTCTTTGCTGTTCGTGTCGTATGTATAAATTCATTTATACTGTTTACCTTTTTCTGTTTAAATTAATATATAGCTAGCTCACTACATCACATTTGAACAAAATATCATAAAGCAGACCCTACATCAAAACAAAAATATTTGAATAATATAATCAGAAAACTAATACACAATCTCCAGATTCCAACTTATCCTTATTTACAAAGTAGAAATACTATTTCAGTACCCTGGTAATGAATGATACCTACAGTCAGAAGTAACTGTCTCTATTTATATACTAAATAGAGTATATAACTATACTTACACAGCATTACACAGGTATATTTTAAATCTTAATGATGATTTAATTGATATCATCTACCGCCTTGTTCAATAATCTAGAAGATTCTTTTCTACTGAAAATGACCCTTTGCTCCTTAGAAATGTAATTCCATGAAGTCCATCCCATAATATTTGCAATAATGGGTCAAATACCCTTATACACAGAAATGGGAATACAATATGCTCCATTATCTATGGAAGACATATAAATGTATTCTTCCATGGCATTCTAAATGAAAACTTAAAAGACATCTTAATAAGCTTGTTCTATTATATATTCAACATTTTCCAGACCTTGTAAATCTATTTTAGTGTTTTATTTATTTAGGAGCTTAAATTAGAAGTTGTAAAATACTTTGATAGTTTTCCCTTTCAAAGTTATTTATGTACTTCTTTTTAACATTATGGGTTATGTCATTTAGACGTGCATCGCATCAGGATAGATAAGCAAACAGACAAATTTACTGCTGTAAATCAATTGAATTTATGAAATTGCAATCAATTTGAGTGATATATTGGATTTTTGCTGGATTTGTGATTATGATAGGCAGCTGTGTATGTATGTTACATTGAAATTATATTTCACTGAGGAATGAGATATAGCAGCATTTGCATCTGGAAAAATGTTGCATCTTGACAGTCACCCTCAGTCATAGAAACCATAAGCATTTCTATTCTTATATATGATACAGTATCATTTATGCATTTTCATTCAGTAATTAGTCACCCTCAATTATTCATCCTGATACATGAAGTCATCTATGAGTTCTTGCTACAAGTAAAAAAATCTGATGTGTTACACTCACATGACTTTCTCTACTCTTGTACAATCTAATTTTACAAACGCCTATTCTCCATATGCTTCATGTTAATCGAGATATCGAGATGTCAATCTTATTGGTAATTTTCTTGTAGATGCAAGGGGAATATGGTAGCTTTTAAGCGATAGTCAAATATTTTAACGCTGGTTGCTATGTAGCGAATTCCATTCTCTTTGCATGTTCAGGACATAAAAAAAAATGAATAACGAATTTGAGAAAAAGTATAAGTATTGGAAAATTTAAGGAAATAACAAGCAATATCTCGAAAACGGTTCACTCAACAAAAGAAACGTATATGACATAAGTTGTGTATTTTAACGCGATCTACATTTTTTGTGTAGTAAAATTTTGTCTATCTCTTATGGTTTACCAGTTATGCAAAAGTCGTTCACAATGAAGAATATTTTTGGAGATATTCCCAGAAAATTCGAGATATACATTTTATTTGTCATGACAATATCTTAAACATATCATATTTTAATCAAAATCGTTAGAGCCGTTTTTGAGAAAATTAAAATTTTCGAAAAATGTTCCATGTAAAGGGTAGTCTGGGGTGGGGGGATTTTCTTGAAAACCTTCGTGTCGCATCTCTGGAAGATACTGAACCTAAATACCAAGTTTGGTGTTTATCCGACTGTTCGTTTTTGAGTTATGCTGTTCACAGACACACAGACACACAGACAGACAGACACACAGACACACAGACACACAGACAGACACACACACGGACATGTTTCCAAAAATGCTTTTTTTGGATTCAGTGATTCTCAAAACATGTATTTCCGGTGAAATCTCGGTATCGAATTTTTGGGTGGAATGCAATACTTCCCCTACTTACTATACGTAGTAGAGAAAGTAAAAAGTTCATGTGACAACGCTTATAAGGCATTTATGAAATGGTGTTACTGTTTAGGCATCAGTGATAACCCAGTACACCTGGAACTTGGTGGAATGGGGTGAGAACATTCTTTAACCTATACTATATCTCTATTTACATCACAATATTTACCACTGTTTCGGATTAAGCAAGCAAAAAAAAATTTAGTTTTATTTATGGACACTCTTTTAACTGCTGTGGTCCTTAGCATCCCATTCTATATTGGGTGTGAAAGACCAGTAATTTTGCTCAGAGGCCTCTTTATCAGGCTTGAGATTTTTATGTGCCGTAAACATACAACGTAGGGCCACCAGCTTTACTTCCCTACCGAAGGATTTTTACACCCGAAAAAATCCATCACCCTCCACCAGGTTTGAACCGTGACCTTGGAAACTAGAGGCTAGCATGGTAATCAATTACACCACAGAGGACGCCATTAAGTGAGCAAGGTTTATCATTTATATAAAAAAGAAACTATAATATCTTGATGTATCATTAATGGGAGGTCAAAACTTCGGAACATTTATATGATTTATAAGCAGCTTTAGCGTTCTGAAATTTCAACTCATTATTAGTACAAATTTTATCATTCTGAATAATAATATCACTAGGTTAAAAATGAAAACTTTTTTTCTGCAGTACGATTAAAAATGCACGACTTTTACTCATTTCGTTGCACAGAATTCAAAAAGGCATTCGTTTTTTCCATAGCACATCTGGTTTTGGCAATATGACTATGTTCAATTAAAATATAATTGTAAAATTCGCAAAAATATTACACACTGATATACAACTTTTAAGAAAAATAAAAAAGAGTAATAACATGAAAGCGCACTTGAATTTGAGAAAGTATTTTAGTTATTCTTGTGTACCCCCTTTTTTTTTTCTAACTTCAGTATACATTATTTTCTCAGGTGTTCTCTGATAGGTTTGTCACGTGCAAAATACCAGCAGTAATTGGCCATATATGTACATCCCAACATCCCTGATAATGTCATTCAACAACTTTCAAGTCCTGGTGAAACCTTTCACCTTGCTCTTCACTGACAGCTCCTAAATTCGATGGGAAGTATTCAAGATGTGACTTGAAGAAATGAAAGCTTTAAACTCATATTACAGTCTAGCAGTCTGAAATTTTCCAGCATATCTCTAACACTTTCTTTGTATTGCGGGTCTTTCACATTGTCCAGAAATTTCTTAACAACCTCTCTGAGTCCATTTCACGCATCTTTTTCAATTTCTTCATAGAGCTGATAAAATTAACATCTTTCATCAATTTTCTTATCTGTGGTCCATTAAATACTCCCTCTCTGACTTTAGCCTGTGACAATGATAGAAACTTTGTCATAAGTACTGAAAGCAAGGGCAAATTTGCAAAGAATACAAGGGAATTTTGGATATCCTCCCTGTTGTACTAGTAACAGACCAATGACTTTCAAGTCATCACATATTTGCCACTCATAGTCACGGTACTTAATTTTCTCAAGAACACGCTTCAGAGTTTCATAACTCTCTTACGTTTGTAGAAAGTGCAAGCAGTATTGAAGCTAACTTGTTGCCATTATGAAGTAACACTGCCTTAAAATTTCATTTGGAAGAATCAATAAAAAGATGCCAGTTACTTGGCTCATATGCTTCCCTGCCCAACTGTTGAATAAGAATACACACATCCTCAGAAAACACAAGTTGATCTTCTTCTGTGAAGTACCAGTGGAACTGTATTTCACAATTCTAATACCACAAAAATGTAATGCCAGGCGATAAATTCTTTTCCTGTAGTCTTGAGCACAGTAATTCACTTTTTTATTATGTGAGACCTAAATCCCTCACTAAATCATTTAACTTAAATTGATTAAACTGCTGTGGTGAATTGTCAAATTCTTCTAGATCAGAAACCAACTCATTATCAGAAGTCATGGAGCTGCTTTCAGATTCACTAAAATTGAGGTCTGCTGGTGGTGTAGGTATGGGTAGTTTAGGTCCATGAGGAATAGGCCATGTAGCCGAGTTCAGATTTGGATACTATTCCTGCCCTTTTTGTTGTTGTTGTTGTTGTTGTTGTTGTTGTTGTTGTTGTTGTTGTTGTAACCAGCAACTTTGCACATGCAAAAGTAAGAATTGTTATGGTGATTCTGCTGTTCTCTCCATATCATTGGTTTGTCAAACGGAATTGTCTTCCGTTTTCCTTCATACCAATAACGTAATCCCTCAACACAACTGTTACACGCAATATGAAGTGCGAATGATTTATCCTGATCACCAACTTTCTCTTTGAAATATGAGTAATATAGTTTGTTTGTTTGCGAGTTTATTTTACGTACCTTCCCATCAAACATGTAACACCCACAAATGTAACAAAACTTCTGAGGACTTGTAGACACTGTCTCCTGCGTAATCCTGATGTAGACGTCATACTCAAACTTTTATTTCAGCACTACACATATAGAAGACGAACGTGCATATTACCACAAGTTTTCAGCTCAACTGAAGCTGAGATCAATGACAGCCGTAAATGTAAACACAAATACCTCACAAGAAGACAGACCTGACAAATAGAACAAAACTGATGGGTGCTGGGAATATAAACATCTGGGTGATAAAGGAGGAGAGAAGTGAGCCGATTAGGAAGAAAACCAACTACAGATTTAGAAGGACACAACGAAACATAGCAATAAACTGTATAAGTTGAATGAATTTAGCACCATAGACATATAACATATCGTAAAAACTAGATGTGATAGCCAAAAACAGACCTCATTTTTGAAATCAGGGCACTGATTTCCATTAAAGTCACATATTTTCTTTTATACCACAATATCAATGTTGACCAGTGTATTCTGTGTTTTAGAATACAAACCATAAATATGTATAAAATACTTGTACATCTTAAAACAATGCACTGCAGGAATGGTTTTTCTTTATATTTTTTGGGGAAAAAATTTGATATAGATGGATCATTTAGGCATGGTTTAACACCTATGTATCCTTTGCTATTATACCGTATTGTAAACAATCAATTTCTATTTACTCTTACACCTTTTCAGCACACTTTGCAAAACATAACATTATATCTTCTTATAATTAGATATTCCTTATTGGTAAGTCTGTTATTTTCAACATGCTTTGGCTACTGTTTAACAAGTTAGCACTGTTTGCTCTTGGGGACTGCAATGTATCTTGTGAAACTTAACTTCAGGTAATGAGATGATCTGTGCACGAAGCTTGCTTATAATTACTCCAATGTTCCCATTTCCCAATTAATGTTCCCAATTAATCTCTGTGAACTCTGTACATTTATACAACACTAAAACAACCTTATTTTACTGCATTCAGTTGTTCTTACGAATTTTCTACAGATAATATGTTGTAACTACTTTCTTAGGTGTCGAATTACACTGTACTCACATTCATGACTTTTTATCTTTTTTGTTGCTTCCTGGAAGACCCTGATAGCTTCTGACATGTCATCAGATACTGCTTTCTTAGGAATTATTCTTCTATTTTGTTGCAATGGAGAAAAGAGCTTTGTTTTGTACTTTCTTCTCCTCCCTTTCCTCTTAGATTTGTAATCTGAAAAATTGGACATTTCTTATTTAAAACAAAGCAGAAAAAAAAATTCATTTTAAAAAAATTTGATGTTTTGCATTCATGTGACTTTCTCCAACCACTACCATTTATTCTTACATAGCGTCTACATACTATTCGTATAAAAGCTTATTTTTCTATTTCATGTTAGTCGAGATAAAATTTGCAGAAATAGTTTACTCATTTTGTTGTGGGTAAAAGGTGGATACAGGAAACCAAAGCAATAGTCAAATGTTTAAAAGCAGACAGCTATATGCATACTTTTTCCATGACTTCATGAAAAAAACTTAATAGTGACCAGTTCAAAAAATAACAAAGCATGAAAAAGTTATACAAATAACTACAGATACCTTACAAAGGGCTAATGCCACAAAAAACTTATTTAATATAAACTGTTTGATTTAAAGAGCTATACATTTTTAGGGGAATAAGTTTTTGACTATCTCTTATGGTTTACCAGGTGTATAAAATTGTATATTAACTAGCAGCTAGAATTAAAGACTGTAATTTTTAAAGCAGAAACTATCAAGAATGTTCATATACTTAATTACACATAACATAAAACACAATATTGTGAGTCAATTTCAACTCTGAAATAGAGTTTTCATTTTGAATAGTGTTGGTACCTAAGAGACTTGCATGTCTCAGAAATATTTTGTGTCATCATTCATACTCTGGCTCTTGCTGTTGAAGAATCCCTTAACACTATAGTAACTGCCTTGGACGTCCTCATAAACAATAACTCATTATTAAACAAACCAATATAACACAATGACAGAACAAATTAACATAACACTTTTATGCTTGTAGCATCGTCTTCTTTTTAGCATATAAACATTTGGTGACACAGTTACCAATGCTGTGATCAACATATCAGTTAGAATTTAGTATTTTTGCGACACTGTAGAGACTGAGCAGCTTCAATTTCTATGATATTCTTAGGGTGGTGTACACCAACCTAGAGTAAGCTCTACTTTCATAGTAAATTACTATTCAAGTCAACACTCGACAACTTCCATACAAGAGTAAACTACTTCTGAAGCATTTTACTCCTTTCAGAACTCCCAGATTAAATTAACTTGGAAGTAAATGTTGGAGAGCACCAACATGTAGTATGTTACTACAGAATTAAATAGAGCACAAATATAGGTTACAATTTACTCCCGCGATCTGGATGGAGTAACCATTACTTTTGTATATTGAACTAGAATACCGTATCATATTTGGAGGAAGATATTTTGACATGTTCATGGATTATTTAGATTACATTGATGACCTTGATGAAGCAAATAGCAATTACTTATGTTACATTGATGATCTCGATGAAGAAAACAATGGGAATGCAATAGTGGTAAGAGAGAGAAAGTTCAACGAACATTTGGTATTACAATCTTCTACATGCCTTTTGAACCTGCTTGGATAGCATTTACAGCAAAACTCAGACAGCAATTCAACTCTATAACCCAATTGACTAATTTTGAAGATTTAGAAGCTAGTAACACGATGTGTCATAATTTAATGTGTCATAATGTTAATATTATAGTGATGTAGTGTAACAACCCTCAACTCTCTATTTTAAATCTATAACCCAAATTGCAATTATTACTAGGCATCCTGCATGTGTTTTATATCAGAACATTTCAGATTCTTAAGTCAGCATTATGATGAATTTAACATAACTGACAGTCTAACACTATATTAAATGGGGATATTTAGGATTAACTTAATGCGACGTAACTTAAGAGTGTGGCAGTGTCAAACTTTTTCCTTCTCGTTATGTCAACTTTGATGTCACATGGTAATTAGAATCAATCAGCGTGAAGCACTAGCTCGAAGTAATAAAAGAATTATCAATCAAGAATCATTCCCATTATATTAAGTGCATGGCAATTAGACTTTTAGTTTACCAGCACTTTTTAACTTCATGTCACATTAAGTAAAGATTATCGTAATCCCAGCATTATAGGCATCTTATAATTAAACGTTCACCGTGTCTGCTGGTCGTGTATTTCATCGCATTGTTAGATATATAAATATACATGAGTGTTCAGAAAATAAAAGGCAATTCTTCTTCACTTTTGCAAGTTTCCCACACATTATGGGTGGAATTGACTGCATGCATGTTACAATGAATATGGTGAACTTTTCCAAAATCAGAAGGGGTATTTCTCCATCAACACGCAAGTGATCTACAATGCAAAATTAAGATTACAAACATTGTTTCCAGAATTTTAAGCTGCTCTTCAGTACATTTCCCATTGCTCGAAGCATTAAACTCATTCGTCATGCCTTTCCAGCATGTCTCTCAGCATCTTTATAACACATTTTTTACACTCGTATAGTTTAAATGGATTTTCTTTCTCTCTACCAACAAACATTTATCTCTTTCGCTGACAGCGCCCCCCCTCCCGTTTCCTATCACACATAACCTTATCCATGATCATGTCAAGTAAATCGTGCAAACAAAACAATACCTCCGGTAGTAATGAGCTCTTACTTCCATAGTCATAACTAAAAGAGTACATTGTAATCGAGCTCTCCAACATTATTTCCACAATAAATTTGCTCCCATAGTAACCTACTTCCATAGTATGAACTTCTTTAGTAAATGTTACTGCCGAAGCAATTTATTCCAACATGGTGCATGCTGCCCTTCATCCGAACTTTCAAGATTAAAAAATAAAGCATATAAACCAATATATTAGAATGATATGAACAATATAATTTAGTTTAAGTACATATTTAGTTTTAAGCTTTTGGCACCATCTTCTTTCTAGCGGATAAATATCTGGTAACATGATTACTAACACTGTGATCAACATATTCTTCTATTTGATTGCAGCAAATATAGGTGGCTATGAACTTAAAACGCCAATTGTTGTAAAATCGATGCATATTTTGCAAATATTTTGGCAATTAATAAAGTGATTTTAAAATTTAATATTTTTTGAACATTGTAGAAATTAAACATTTAAAATGAGTTTTATTTATGAACGCTCTTTAACTGCTGTGGTCCTTAGTGTCCCATTGGCATTGTAGAGACTAGCCATTTCAATTGGTATCTACTCTTAGTCCGTGTTTTCAGGATTAATGTGTAAACTCATGTACAGTTTCACCAAACACACGCCACACCTTTTTCTACAAGCGTTTTTTTTTGGGGGGGGGGGATTCAGGGGCCTCAAAGCATGTATTTCTGGTGGAAATTCAATATCAAATTTTTGGTGGAACACTTCCTCCACCTACTAGGTTCATGGTAGAGAAAGTACAATTGCACTGATGGAAAGTTTGTGTTGCATCTGTGCTTAAATTGTGAATTGTATATTAAACCTACTGATTTTCCTATAATAACCCATCTACAAGTGACTTGCTGTTGATAACAGTTTTTCCTGTATAAGAAAGGAGTGTACACATGTAGAAATTTGAGAAAGAACTGTGGGGAATTATTTGTAACATACCATCTGTATGTCATAAAACTAAAGCAGTAAGATTGATTTAAAACTATACTTGACTTACCTGTGAACATATAAGCGTAGGATGTGGAATTTATTTGTTAGGGTGTTTTATGTATTGTATTATTTACGCATCTTAGGCATTATCATCATGATTATTATATTACTATGAGATTATGAATTTGTTCCTTGTTAATATATGTATTCAGAAGTTAAATTTATTTACTGAAATAACAGTCATGGCCAACTTCAACAAAACTTATAAATCAGGAAAATTTGTATAAATTACTCCCTTTTACCATGGAAAAACAAACTTACATATTATACTTGTTTATTATACAAAGAAATGGTAAGAAAAAAAAGATATTGCCAAGCAACAATAAATATATTTTGGCATATATTTATACCTTCTCCTTGTAGGAAGAGTTATCACCACATCAGCATTCAAGCTGCACAGAACAATATTTCATCAGCACTCAAACTGTACATCAACATAATGTATTTTTGAGAATATGTATCTAATACAGTAAATCGACGTGACATACAAACAAAATTATAAATTAATTTAAAGAAAAATGTAAAAGAAAAGAAAATAATTGAGATATAAATAAAAAAGGAATTTAAGTTGGGAAATAAAATACTTTGTATTAAAGTTATTCAGTCAAAGAAATAACCTGTCACAGTTCCCTGTAGATAAGTAGAGTTCTCATTGCTAATATAAATACTTGCTACAAAATCATTGTCCATACTTAAATAAATTCTGCCGCAAAATGATGCTATGATTATTATATACTATAGAGTTTTTTAACATATTCAACTCAATTATTGCTATCATTTTTCACTCGACTTACAAATTCTTTTCCATATGATGAAATATGAAAATGCTGTAACATAAAAGAGTACTTAATAATAAACACAAATTTTGCTTCTTACACGTACCTGGTTTGCTTGATGGCCTTGGAGAGCCATAATCCCAGCCCACCCCATATTCATCCTGTGTACACAGGAAAACTGTGGGACTTCCATCATCCTCAGAACCAGAGCTACTAGCCCTTGGAGTGTGGCAAACGGGTGGTGTCTCCTTAGATGCTGCATTTGTTGGGTCAACATCTAGAAGAAAACTGCAGTGTAAGGTTACATTTGCTTATTTGCTCACCTTAAATTGAGGCAGTATTTTTAATATTTAAATGATATCAGTCTGATTATGTAATATAAAATATAATAACAGCCCGCCTTAAACCAATATGTGTATAAATAATATATAACATGTATGTAACAGTCATTGTATTATGTTTATATTATTGTGTACATGTATAATAATGTTATGTGAATGTAATAAGTAATTTAATAATATAGGAGCTGTGAGAATAGAGGCCGAAAGTTGCTAACAATGAGGTAACAATGAGGTAACCTTGAGGCAATAATGAATTGGAAACTTTAATAATGCTACTAGTAATTCTTGGAACAATAATGTAATATTTAAAACAGTTTATAAACAGCCAATCAAAAACTAGAAAAGCTGAAAGTTAAATAAAAGTATTCTATTGCAGTAGGATTAGCCAATCAGAGACTTGAAATTGAGAAATTTATAAATTTAAGCAGTAAACGCCAGACGCTAGGCGACAACGATCCTGAGCAGTTTGCTCGGTATGTATTCAGTGTGAGACACATAAAATTCATTACGGCGAGAATATTATAAAGTTTAGTGTTAAAAAGAGCAAGTAATAATCTCACAGCTCTCTATACCAGTGAAGTGTTAATTAATCGTATGAAGGATTAATAAAAGGAGTGAAGTAAAAATTATAATTTGTGTAAGCCTACATTCTTTAGCAGCATCACCCCCTGCTAAGAGATACAAGTTTCTACAAATTAATACTGACGCAGGCGAGGCAAACATAAATATATATAATATGTATAGAAACATTAAAATGCAAAGTTGATTCCTAAACGTTGGGGCAAAGGCCCCGGAAACTTTATACCATATGTGGGGCAGTTACTTCATCAAGTTTGGCTCCGCAACAGTGGAACTACAATACAAACCCTACTTCAAAATGTTGTCTGCCAATTGCTTAGTATTTCTGGTAAATTACAGATTTAGAACATGCTCTGGACAAAAAATCCTGTCAGATAACTCTGTGTTTGCTAAAATAAATCCCAGAAATAATGCACACTGCACAAACGTTTCCATTCCATGCAGAGAGAGTGTAATTATCTAATAAATTTTTAGTGCAAGTCCTTCTAAAGAAGCCTGTGTGGATTCAACCTTGCCTAAAAAATAACTTCGTCTATAAGCAATTTTAATGGACAAAATCAACCTGTAATCAATAAATACAATGAATAAATGATTTCATGATTTATTTGCAGGAAGGCGTATGTCTACAGGAATACGCTTAGATCTTCAAAATAATCACCTCCCATGGTTATATGCTTCTGATACACGTGTAGAGGCCTTGCATACCTTGGGCGAAGGCAGCCTTGGGATGCAGTTGAGTTCAATGTACACATTGTGTTGGATGTCAACAATGTCCGAAAACCGATGTCCTTTTTAGTGTTTCTTAAAGCGAAGAAAAAGAAAATAATCAATAGGGGCCAGATCTAGTGAGTAAGCAGAGGGGGGCACTGCAGCACAACCACCTCCACACACACCAGGAACTGCTGTATGCTTATGGCGGTATGGGGTTGTATCGTGTAGCAGATACCAGATCCATTTTTTGTATACTGGGGATTTCATTCTATTCAGGAGGCAATCCAAGATGTTCACATAGGTGGTCACATTCAATGTCATGTCTTCTAGTAGGTATTCTTTATGAATGATCCCTGCAGCATCAAAAAAGGTGATCAGCACTGTTTTGAAGTGCAACTTCTCACACTTAACCTAACTGGATTTCAGTGATCCTCAGCTGCACCACTCCATGCTTTGCCTCTTCGATTCTGGGTCATACTTCCGACACCACGACTCATCGCCATAATAATCAGTTCAGGAAAGGTGGAGAGTTCAACATCAGCAATGTTGATAAAATTTCCGAAAGTCTCCATTCTGTCTTGTTTCTGATCAGCAGTCAAGTCATGTGGCAGTAACTGTGTATACAATTTATGCTTACCCAACTTTTCGGTCACTATTGTGTAAACACTCCCATATGACACTCCTATGGCCTCTGCCTAAATTTGAACCGTCAGTCAACGATCTTTGGTCAAGAGTTGGAGAATTTTCTCTATGTTTTCAGTCAGTGCACGACATGGCAGACCTACTTGGTCATTGCACATCTTTCACATTGTCCAGCTGTCAAGGAACACCTTGTACCACTCATACACACATTATTTCAATAAAGCACATTTCCATACGCCTGGTGAAGCATGTTAGGGCACTGCTTTGGTATTTTCCCAAGTTTGAAGCAGAATTTCACGTCCATCCATTGTTTCATTTCACCATTAACAGCATCACTGCACTGCACCTAACTTCCACAATGCACATGTACACACAAATTGCACATCTGAACAAGCACACAGCTTTGCTAACAATAACTGACTGAACTGAGGTTTCACTGAACTTACCATCATCCAGTAGCCATCAACCATTCCAAACGCCAGAAATTCATTCGCCATATTTATTGATCACAGGTTGTACCCATCAGGACATATTAGGTCTCGAATCAAAGATCTTTTATTATGCAGGCAGAATCTTTCATTTGGGAGAGGAAGGGAGTTATAATTAGGGTGAGTGCCCATGTTTATGCTGTAATAACCAAAGTTTGTAGAAAAATATACAATATATAAATTTAGGGCATAGTAATTATTAAAACTATTTTTTAAGTCATTGTGCTCAGTTACCATGTCACATTAGTTGCAGAAGCCAAAACTATAGTACTAATTTTGAAGATGGTTTATTACCTCCACGTATGGATGCCAATTTGAGAAAGGTGTTGTCTTTTACCTATGGAAAGTCAGTTTGAAGATGATGTATTGAAGGAGTTGTATTATATTTCAACTGTTGGGGAGCCAAACTTGAAGTAGTTGCAACTGCACATGTGGTAAACAGTTTCCGGTAGCCTTCGCCCCAAATGTACTTTCAGGTGGCCTTTGCCCCAAGTTTAAAAAAAAATATTAACTTTGTAATTTAACTGTTTCTTTAAATATTATATATTTATGTTTGCCTCAGCTGCATCAGTATTTGTTAGAGACACGTTTCTCTTTTGGTGCGACAAGAATGTAGACTTACACAGATTATAATTTTACTTCACTCCTTTTATTAATACTTGATACGATTTAAATAACACTTCACTGATATAGAGAGCTGTGAAATTCTTTTTATTAATAAATTACACTTTTTAACACATAAACTTATTTTTCATCTCACACGAATACGTATTAAATCTCTCGAGGACACTTTTTTTATCTGATTAGGAACACTGTTTGCAGCATAGGGGTGAAACTTGTATTGGCTAAGTGGAAACAGAGGACACTAACTCCCCACATGAACACGGTGTGTCACTAGTTGTACTTTTGCGGGAAAGGCGAATTTTCTGATTGGCTGTTTCAAGTTTCGAAGTTCGTAACGAACTAAATGGCAGGTAAAGAAGAAAGGGACCATCTTGGATTTTTATAGCTGGAAGTTTTCGTCCGAAGTTTTTTCACCAGGAACAAAGCAGAGACGGTAATCATACATTTATGCTATTTCTGATTGAATGTATATTTGTTGTAATATTGGTATTTTCTATTAACTTAAGTGATATTCGTAGAATGAGGTAGAAAACCGATAGGTTATTGTGTGTTGCAACATTTTTATATAACGAATTAATTTTCTGATACATTGAGCCGTCCAGACAGAGGGGATACGCCTACGATTTACATTCCTTCCAGTGTTGTGGTTCGAGTCCCGAATGGTGACATAGAATCTGAAGGTATGTTATTAAGTTTCCAGCATGAGAGTGCTGGATGAAAGGTTAAGTTTTTAAGAGCTTCTTAGTGTTGCTGAATTTTATATTGTCCTGATTTACTTTTCAGATATTGTGAGTCATCCAGACAGTGGAATATACGATTAATTTTCGTGTTTGCACTTCATAATTGATGGGTGGAGATCACAGCCAAAAGTAGGTAAGGTAAAATCAACCTTTAATGCAAATTAATTAGCATGTTACTGTGCTAATATTCAAACACATAGATGCAGATCATGCGAGTGATACTCTTGTATAATTAAAAAATGTAGGATTATTGGTGGACTGACACACTAACTGCAAGGATAGCATGCCAATGATATTATAATTCTTTTAAGACAGTGCCCAAATGAAATTTTCTAATACAGAAGGAAGAAAGATATTTGATATTCACATATATTTCAGTAATTCACCCTCTTTTGGCAGTTTTATCTAACTGCCACTATGTCCTTTTTTGAACTGGGCATGGTGTATGAAAATAGAAATTCTGGTAGCTTTTTTGACAATTAATGTCCTTGTAATCTGTTAGTACAGATACTCAAAAGGATTTGTTTTCAAGAATAACTGAAGTGTTTGTTTTGACGCAGTAATTTGTATCACAAATTATGTAAATGTAAAGAGTGATTATAGTGTGAATATGCATTGTTGTATGACATTGATTTGAGATGTTTGTTGATTGTAAGCATTGTTGAGAAGTGGGTTTATACGGCCTTACTGAAACTGACAATAATAGCAAGCAATAATGTAGCGAGGGGGTGAGCTGTTTATCATTATTAGAGACGAGCAAATGACGTAATATTGGCGCGTTTTTCTTAGGAATTTGCGGGAACATTTTCCCTAGAGCATATGTTTTCGTAATTTTCATTGGATATAAAAATAGACGCTAATGTTGGCGCGTTTTATTAACCAATTGCAGCTCGGTTATAATCTTTAGGCATATCGGGGTGTGGGAGTATAAAAAGGGCTAAGTCAGAGTCAGATTCCTCCAGTCCATCGGAAACATTTGTACATTACATGTCGGCTCCTGTCCATCGGAAACATTTGTGCATTACACGTCGCTGAGTTCAACAGAAACAGTCATGGTGAATACATAGCATAGTTTATCGATTCGCAGGTTACGCGTAGCAAAGTTATGAAAAATCTCAAGTGTCATAAAGTTAATTACATATAAAGTTGAAGTACGCGAATTAATAATGTGCAGTAAATAAGTTATTATAACAGTTTCAGTTTGGCGAGTGTCACGATTAATAGGTGAAAGTGAATGATGTGTTAAGACAATAAAAAGTGTAAAGCAAATTCATGCATCAGTGTTATCTTTGGATAAAAACTCCTTTCCGTTTACACACCAGTATAAGATAAGTGCTTGACCGAGAGATCATAGCTAGCCGGAGGACAGTGAACCCAAAAATAAATACAATAACAGGCGCTCAGTAAAAGATAACACGAAGTGACCGCGACAAATTGTCTTTTATACGTGCGACAGATAAACAGTAGCACTTTTTCAAACAAACCTAACAAAGAATATCATCGCAAATTGGCTCCCAAACGTGGGGCTAACAAACCTAAAAATAAAACATCGCAGTTTTGAGTGAAATTAGCAGCTTCAGTATGTGTTCTGAGGCTTTGAAATTCCAAAGTGGTTTCAATCTTTCGTGTCTGTTTTCTACCATTTAAACTTTGTAGCAATTTTGATGATACAAAATCCTAAAAATACATTGTGCAGTAGTAATTAAGTTGCAGGATATTATAAGAAATGTATAGGCATTTAAATGATTGTGTTGTTTTTGTGCAAAAATCAAAGGTTTTGAAGTAATGGGCATTTAATATTTTTTAAATGTATTGAAGCCTTTTAAGTTAACACATGTGATAAACATGAAGTTAATCACAATATATGATGAATCATTTGTAGAATACTTATGAAAATAGCTTACTGTGAGTAGAGAAAGTCTTAGATGGCAGAGCAGTGGTATGGCAAGTTAAAGATTGCTGGTTTGAAGCCCAGGCATGGCATTGAATTTTTTGTCTGATTGTATATACTCATCCACTATTGTGTATATTGACGCAGTAATTTGTATCACAAATTATTTAAATGTAAAGAATGATTATATTATGAATATGCATTTTTGTGTGACATTGATTTGAGATATTTGTTGATTGTAATTATTGTTGAGAAGTAAGTTTATACGGCCTTACTGAAACTGACAATAGCGTGCAATAATGCAGCAAGGGGGTGAGCTGTTTATCATTATTAGAGACGAGGAAGTTACGTAATGTTGGCGCGTTTTTCTTAGAATTTGCTGGAACATTCTCCCTAGAGCATATGTATTCATAATTTTCATTGGATATAAAAATAGACGCTAATGTTGGCGCGTTTTATTAGTCAATAGCAGTTCAGTTATAATCTTTAGGCATATCGGGATGTAGGAGTATAAAAAGGGCTAGGTTAGAGATAGACCCTGCCAGTTCACCGAAAATATTTGTATGCTACACGTCGCCTTCAGTCCGTCAGTCCAGCAGAAATATTTGTAAAGTATACGTCGGCTATCGATTCACAAGTTACGCGTAGCAGAGTTAAGAAAATTCTCAAGTGTTGTAAAGTTAATTATACAAAAGGTTGAAGTACGTGAATTAAAAGTGATCAGTAAGAAGTTATTATAACAGTTTCAGTTTGGCGAGTGTCTAGATCAATGTGTAAATGTGATAGTGAATGTGTTCGACAATAAAAGTATAAAACAAATTCTTTCATCAGTGTTATCTTTGGATAAAAGACTCCTTTCCGTTTACACAACCTGTATAAAGAGATGTGCTCGACCAAAAAGATCATAGCTAGCCGGAGGACAGTAAACAAAAATTAAAATTAAATAACAGTCGCATTCTTTCAAACAAACACTAATACTACCGCAAATTGCTAACACCAGATGGAGCTACAAACCTAACAAAGAATCACATCACAAAATGGCTTCACCACGTGAAGTAAACACACATACACAAACATTATAAGTATACCGCCGCAAATTGGCTCCCAAACGTGGGGCTCAACAAATTAAATAATATTACAAGTATACCACTCCAAATTGGCTACCACAACGTGGGGCTAACAAAACCACAAACTATAATGTTACTTCAAATTGGCACCCAGAACGTGGGGCAGAATGACCAGGAAAGGAGCAGAATAACCAGGAAGGGGCGAAGGAACCAGGACGTGGAACGAATGGAGCAGTGAACTGAACTACAAGACGCAGATTCCAGAAACAACTACAGGGACGACAGACGACGCGGATGAGTGGACATCGTAATTCCGAGATTAAAAGGCAACAGGGGAATTCAACTATAGGACACCAAGACGATGTAGATTCATCATAATACGACGCAGAAGCAACATATAATCTAGGAGAGAGGGGCAGAAAGCTGGACATCAAAGCAACATCAGCAGATAGCATCAGAAAGGTTAGAAAAGTGTTATGTTAATTCTAAAAAAAAGTGTAAAAAATTTAAATGTACCTTAGGAGCGGTAGGATAAAGAAAACAATGGCTACTAATAGTATTAAAGAAACAGTGATGGAAGGGGATAGTGTAACAGTTAGCTGTAATTCAATACAGGTTACAGAAAATAGCTCAAACAATGTAGGATTTGAGGGAGGAAATGTTAGTGCAGAAAGTGAGAATAGAACAGCAGGAAATGTTAATTTTGATGCTAGTATGATGATGGAAATGCTGAGAAATATGAATGATAATATGCAAAAGAATAATGAGAAATTAGAAAAATCTGATGTGTTACACTCACATGACTTTCTCTACTCTTGTACAATCTATTTTTACAAACGCCTATTCTCCAAATGCTTCATGTTAATCGAGATATCGAGATGTCAATCTTATTGCTAATTTTCTTGTAGATGCGAGGGGAATATGGTAGCTTTTAAGCGATAGTCAAATATTTTAACGCTGGTTGCTATGCGGCGCATTCCATTCTCTTTGCATGTCTAGGACATAAAAAAATGAATAACGAATTTGAGAAAAAGTATAAGTATTGGAAAATTTAAGGAAATAACAAGCAATATCTCGAAAACGGTTCACTCAACAAAAGAAATGTATATGACATAAGTTGTGTATTTCAACGCGATCTACATTTTTTGTGTAGTAAAATTTTGTCTATCTCTTATGGTTTACCAGTTATGCAAAAGTCGTTCACAATGAAGAATACTTTTGGAGACATTCCCAGAAAATTCGAGATATACATTTCATTTCTCATGACTTTATCTTAAACATATGATATTTTCATCAAAATCGTTAGAGCCATTTTTGAGAAAATTAAAATTTTCGAAAAATCTTCCATGTAAAGGGTAGTCTGGGGTGGGGGGATTTTCTTGAAAACCTTTGTGTCGCATCTCTGGAAGATACTGAACCTAAATACCAAGTTTGGTGTTTATCCGACTGTTCGTTTTTGAGATATGCTGTTCACAGACACACACACAGACACACACACAGACACACACACACACACACAGACACACACAGACACACACACGGACATGTTTCTAAAAATGCTTTTTTTGGATTCAGGAGGTCTCAAAACATGTATTTCCAGTGAAATCTCGGTATCGAATTTTTGGGTGGAATGCAATACTTCCCCTACATACTATACGTAGTAGAGAAAGTAAAAACTAACTCAGAAGATTGATAAATTAGAGCAAAATTCAGATCAATTGAGGGAAGATATTAGTAAGAGTATTACATATCAATTAAGGGAAGATATGCAAAAGAATAATAGGGAATTGAGGGAAGATATTGGTAAGAGCTTAGAACAAAACAGGGAAGAAATTGAAAAGAAATTCATGGAGCTAGATAGTAATATAATGAGAATGAGAAATGAAAATCAGGAAATGATAGCAAATGAAATAGGTGAAGTTTTGAAGAAAATGTTAGACATGAGTAGGGAAATAGGTAACAAAAAATGTGAGGTTAATACTAAAAGTGAACATGTTGATGTAGAATATACAGAGTTAGGTAGAAGAATGAGTAATATTTCAAGTGAGATAAGAGAGATGAAAGAGGTTATGAATGTAGATGTAAATCAGGCGCAAGTTAATTTCAGAGGGGAGATATCAGAAATACAGGAGGAGTCAGAAATGCAAAGAAATAAATTGTATGAAGAAGTTAAAGTTTTGCCTGTAAATAATCAAAAGCTAACTTCTGAAAATAACAAGTACCAAGCTGTTCAGAATTAAAACTCCAATCCAGTACAGTTTGGTACAGATTTGTCAGAGTATTATCAAATTAAAGAGATAGTAGAAGAATTGAAAATGACAGTTGTTAAAAGATGTGTTGTTCAGGAAACTTTAGATTGTTTTCAAATGTTATCGGGGGACGAAATTTCATATGAATACAAGAGGTTATTCATGAACAAATTTTTAAAGGTTAGGATACGGCTACAAGTAATGTTTAGCCAAAGACAATTTGATCCAGGAGGGTAAATAGCAATGCGATGTAAAGTAAATGCTGGATAGTTAAAGACGAAATGCAGAGCAATGTATTGGAACGTAAGAGGGTTAATTATGTATGTATGTCATAAGAAAGGAGAAATAAATTTTGGACATAACTAAATGTTTAAAAGGAAAATAACATTTTATTAGTAACTGTAACAGCATTTGAAATAAAGCATGATGTTATATTAAAGTAAAGTACGTAGATATAATTCCAAGAGTATTGTGAATATACAGTACAAAACAACAAAAATGGGGTAAAAGTAATTAAAACAAATATTTATGTAGCAAACAGAACATGTGAAACAGTGCCTAGATTTAAGAGATGTAAATATATTTGTGTAGAGGGTAAATATTTTTGGTAAATATGTTTAATAATTACAAAAATTCTTGAATGCATAAATTTTTGTCAACAATATAAGAGAGTAAACCATTTTTGTAACAGTAACTAAATAATT
Source organism: Deroplatys truncata (assembly GCA_030765065.1). NCBI lineage: Eukaryota > Metazoa > Arthropoda > Insecta > Mantodea > Mantidae > Deroplatys > Deroplatys truncata. The sequence goes on along the minus strand of CM060976.1, from coordinate 166,043,387 downwards.
CAGGGTACAGTATTTGCTATAAAAAAAAAATTGTGATGTCAGATTAATGTCTAAACACATTACACCAGAGCCAGTAAGTAGTGGCAAGATAAAGGAAAAACATATGTCGTGTGTTAAATACGTGTGAAGTGTTATGTGAAAGTGATAAATAGCATGTGTTCCAAGATTTAGGAGACTAAAAACCCAATTATAAAATTTCCAAACAAGTTGTAAATATTTATAATTATGTTTCTAGTGGGGCATATGACGCAGTAATTTGTATCACAAATTATTTAAATGTAAAGAATGATTATATTATGAATATGCATTTTTGTGTGACATTGATTTGAGATATTTGTTGATTGTAATTATTGTTGAGAAGTAAGTTTATACGGCCTTACTGAAACTGACAATAATAGCGTGCAATAATGCAGCGAGGGGGTGAGCTGTTTATCATTATTAGACGAGGAAGTTACGTAATGTTGGCGCGTTTTTCTTAGAATTTGCTGGAATATTCTCCCTAGAGCATATGTATTCATAATTTTCATTGGATATAAAGATAGACGCTAATGTTGGCGCGTTTTATTAGTCAATAGCAGTTCAGTTATACTCTTTAGGCATATCGGGGTGTAGGAGTATAAAAAGGGCTAGGTTAGAGATAGACCCTGTCAGTTCACCGAAAATATTTGTATGCTACATGTCGCCTTCAGTCCGTCAGTCCAGCAGAAATATTTGTAAAGTATACGTCGGCTATCGACTCACAAGTTACGCGTAGCAGAGTTAGGAAAATTCTCAAGTGTTGTAAAGTTAATTATACAAAAGGTTGAAGTACGTGAATTAAAAGTGATCAGTAAGAAGTTATTATAACAGTTTCAGTTTGGCGAGTGTCTAGATCAATGTGTAAATGTGATAGTGAATGTGTTCGACAATAAAAGTATAAAACAAATTCTTTCATCAGTGTTATCTTTGGATAAAAGACTCCTTTCCGTTTACACAACCTGTATAAAGAGATGTGCTCGACCAAAAAGATCATAGCTAGCCGGAGGACAGTAAACAAAACTTAAATAAAATAACAGTCGCATTCTTTCAAACAAACACTAATACTACCGCAAATTGCTAACACCAGATGGAGCTACAAACCTAACAAAGAATCACATCACAAAATGGCTTCACCACGTGAAGTAAACACACATACACAAACATTATAAGTATACCGCCGCAAATTGGCTCCCAAACATGGGGCTCAACAAATTAAATAATATTACAAGTATACCACTCCAAATTGGCTACCACAACGTGGGGCTAACAAAACCACAAACTATAATGTTACTTCAATATGCAAACAACCCATGGCTCTTTTCAGTGAAGGTTCCATGAATCTTTTCAATGAACTGGATCTTTTGAATGATCCCTTGATCTGTTATTTATAGTGAACATTTTAACACACTAAGTATTTTAAATGCTTTTCATATACAGCGCATTGCATCCGAGGTACTATGGGAGATTAGGTTTTTTTTTATATAAGCTTAGGTTTCTGAATCTATGGAAGATTAGCATTAGGTTAGCTTAGTTTTCTGAATTCACAGAAGGTTAGTAATTTTTTTTAATGTAAAGTGTTTAAAATTTCACTATAAATAACAGTTCGAAGGATCCTTCAAAAGATCTGATTCATTGAACCTTCAATGAAAAGATCCATGGATCCTTTGCGTATACTGAATTTTATTTTGTTCAAGTAACACAAAGTGGTGGTGGTTTTACAATAAAAGTGTTATTTGCTTCTCATTTAGCACTTTATCAACCAAACTTTTTTGTCACTTTTTAACGGTTTCCCAGTTTTGTGTTAAAACAGCTTATTCATACTATGCACTTCTTCCTTTGTCATGGCAACTTAAACACTAACTGATAAAGTCGAAGATTTGACCTGAGCTGAGCATATGAGTGCTAACGTATTATGAATGACCGTTTGCTTATCATATTTCCTGTGTTATGCAAAGAGTTTATTTGGTGCTCAGATAGCAATGCTGCGAATTTATTGCTGCATTTCACATATAGGCAAGAGAATAGCAGTCATCCATACAGTTGGTAATTAACCAAAAGATACTCTTTGATTGTTAATGCAATAGCAGGTAGAATTAAGAAAATCATATTTTGTAATCTCTTAACAGTTGTTATATATCCATTACCTGTAACAATGAGTTCTTACGATAACCACAATAAAATGTGTAGTTCTATACCTTTCCTACTGCAATATTTCATGATACAATACGTTTAAGGAACTATTTACATTGGCGTAAGCATAGTGCTTAGTTTCATGACAAGAGGAAGCATATGCTTTCTTTACATCAGAAAGAAGTCTGGTTTACAGTGGATAGTGTGTAATATAATCACAAGGTGTTTGTAACCACAAATTTTTCCTTAATGTAAACAATTTCTCTTTTCAGAAACCTACTTTTAAGGGTAGTTTAAACATGTGTGTTCTATTTAATTCTAGGATATACACAATGGAAAGTTGGAGTTAATTGTGGCTATTTGTGTCCAGTGATGGAGCTTCAAGTCAGAGCACAGAGAGTGACAATGACATTAATAGTGTTAAATGGTGTGGTGAAACTTGCTATGACATTTATTGCACTGCTAATAGCGATTTAGTGAATGACAAACAATAGCTACACTATTGCATATAATGTGTGCAGAAGTTTCTTTGTAGGAAATGGAATTAAGTTATTCATGTCAAATTGTATTGCGCTATCTAAGAGTAGAATAAAATAACAAAGTGTCAAACATGTGCTATTCTTCCAATTTTCCTGTCAAATTCCACATCCTACTGTTGGTTGGTTGCAAGTTCAAACAAACCATGGGGGCTGTTTAAGTGCAGAAGATTTTACTATGAAGCATGCAGAAGAAATTATTGCAAGGTGCTTGATCTCATTTACTCTCAAAAATTTAAATGTGACCATTTTGTATTATGACATAGAAACATTCAGCAACCACTATTAACCCCAATAATATTATATAAAAGGCAATGTATGTGCCGACTATTGGATAGTTTAAATAAGTTACACAGGAATAAACAGTTGTGTTTTTCATACTAGCCTAGCTGTGAGGTGTTCAGCTGATCATAATTGTGTTCTAATATTGTATTGCTACAGATGACAGGGACAAGTTATTTTATGTGAGCTTTAATCGACTCCTTTAAAAATAAATGTGAATAACTCAAAGTGCAATCACGATTATTGAAGCTCACGTAATTAACTTTGTACGTCGTCAGTAGCGATACAGTATTAGAACATATGATCAGCTGAGCAGACAACTAGGCAGGTATGAAAAATACAGCTGTAGTAGCTACGAGTGACGTCATCATCCGAGAGCACGATTTTTCATAGTTTAGTTCCATCCCCGATCACTACTCATGCTGCGATCACCTTCGTGTTTCCACCAATTTATCATTAGGGTAGCACTTCTTATACAAGGTGTTCTGTGGTTTGCAGACTTCTAGATTTGTAAATTTTGCTATATTTCAGTTTCTGATTGGCTAATCCTATTCCAATAGAATACCTTCATTTAATTAAAACCCCCTCCGGTTGTTGATTGGCTATTTTATAAACTGTCACTAAAATTATATTATTGTTGCTCCAATAATGACTAGTCGCATTATTAAACATTCTTACTCATTATTGCCTCAAGGTTACCTCATTGTTACCTTTTGTTAGCAACTTTTGACCTATTTCTCACAGCTCCTACATTATTAAATTACGTAATGCATTCACATAACATTATTGAACATGTTTACAATAATATAAGCATATGCAATGACTGTTACATACATTTTACAAATTATTACATACACATATTGCTTCAAGGCGGGCTGTTATTGAATTTACATATTATATAATTTGACTGAAATTATTTAAGTGTTAATAATACTGCCTCAATTTTGAAAGTCTGGGTCTGATATTAGCAAAGTAGAAAAACAAGTGAGTGTATGAAACCCATAACTATGCTGATCCTACATTACTCTGTGGTCACTTGATTGTATCTATTTTTCACATTAAGTTCTTTGCTTCAGCTTGGAGTTGTGTTTTATTTTTGTTGTTTATTCCTATTCCCTCTGTATCATTTGTTCTTCTTAGTTATTTTTTATTTGTTGCATTATTTGTATGTTTGTGAAAATGCCTTCCCATACACACATATCAGGTGATCATGCATTGCACACATTAACAATATTGCACTCTGTAGGTGCTAAACCATTAGATCCCAGCTCTTCGATGTTAGCACTTTAATGTATCTTAGCCTGTTATAATTTTATCAACATCAGAAATGATTATACTATGAGCTCAACCTTTCTCAATTGCAAGTTTGTAGTACAGCAGAAACCTATAAATCCAAAAGTTTTACAACCAATATAATCTGTGATAGAGGAAAACAAAAATTTAATCTTGTTTGTATTGTAAAGAAATGATTTAATCAGAGAAGTGTACTTAAAATTATTACATTTAGCAGAACATAACATTTAGTTCTTAAAAATGTTTGTAATGTTGCTGCCAAGCTCTCCCATGGCTACATAATGCCAGGCAGGCAGCCTTCAAAAAGTTAAATTTGCTAACATTATGCAAAATTTGTATTAGGGAATACAAATTTTGTTGGCATTACATAAATCATGCCTCAGAGAGGAAGAAGGCAGAAACAGCCTATTCCTTCAAAATGATGAAATAAACTTAAGCTAATGCATGTACAACTTAAATCATAACCTCACACAATTCGGCAATATGTAAATAAACTTAAAATGTAAATACATTTTGTGATGGGAATTACGACATTTATGATGATATAAGATTAGGCTAATGCATGTACCACATAGCTATTAAATTATAACCTCGAGCAATTCCACAATAGATAAATAACCTTAATGAAAATACATTTCATAATATATGCTTATTTAACCATCATTCAGTTTTATGTGTGAGTGATTGGCAAATGGATTGCTTTAAGAATCCATGTTACCGGAATTAATTTTAACAAATTATTGGGGATTAAAAGGGAATTGCATATACACAGTAACTAAATAATGTGTTCTAGTTTGCCTAAAATCAAAATTGTACACCCCCTTATACCTCTGCATTTTAATTGGCTGTTTAATCACATGACTACACCTCCCCCAGAATCCATTTTTACAAACGCTTATTCTCCATCTACTTCATGTTAATCAAGATAAACATTTGCAGAAACTTATTGCTAATTTTCTTGTAGGTACAAGGGGAATATGGTAGGCTTTAAGCGATAGTCAATCTTTTAAGAACTGGTTGATATGTGGAGCATTGCATTCTCTTTGCATATCCAGGACGTTTATATATATATATAAAAACCAATAACAAATTTCCATTTGAGAAAAGTATAAGTATTGTAAAAATCAAACAAATAACAAGGAGTACCTCGAAAATGGTTCACTCCAAAAAAAAAAAAAAAAAAGTATATAACATAAATTGTGTAAATTCAAACAAATATCAAGGAATACCTCGAAAATGGTTAACCAAAAAAAAAAAGTATGTAACATAAATTCTGTGCTTTAACAAGATTTACATTTTTTGTGTACAAACATTTTGTCTATCTCTTACAATTTACCAGTTATGCAAAAGGCATTCTAAAGAAGAGGACTTTTGGGGACATTCCCAGGAAATTCAAGATATTCATTTTATTTATCATGAAAATATCTGAAATATATATTTTAATAAAAATCATTACAACCATTTTTGAGAAAATCAAAATTTTCGAAAAATGTTCCATGTAAAGGGTAGTCTGGGGTGGGAGGATTTTACTGAAAATCTTTATGTCGCATCTTTGAAAGATACTGAGCCTAAATACCAAGTTTGGTATTTATCCGACTTCTCGTTTTTGAGTTTTGTGGTTCAGATACACACACAGACCTTTTTCTAAAAGTGCTTTTTATGGATTCAGGGGGATACTTATGGTGAAGCCTTGGTATCAAATTTTTGGGTGGAATGCAATACTTCCCCTACATACTATACGTAGTAGAGAAAGTAAAAAATTGGTAATCTTCTATTGCCATAAGAAACTAAACTTGCCTAATGATGCAATATTGTACCAGTGTCCCATTAATGTCATGTCATGTCATGTCATGTCATGTCATGTCAGCATGGTTGCAGCATGCTGTTTTACGTGCAATGCCAATTCAAGGGTTTTGCAGCATCTGAATGTCCTTAAGTAAGTCTTCTCCTTCACTATCTCCAGTTTCAGGATTTCTATCAGGACCGTAGTGTCCTCTTTACTGAAGTCTTAAAGATCACTGTCTTTGACTGTTCTCCTCTCTGATTTTTTCCCTGCATCTTTGCATCCCGCAATTTCTTGAACAAGTTGTAGAAGCTCATCATTGTTTGATGTGTAAATGGACGGAGTTTCTTCAAACATGAGACTCAACCACAATTTCTTACACAATTTTTGTATTAAATGTTTATTACAATTGTCCCAAGCTTCAGCCATCCCATAAATGACATCCTTTGTGGTATGTTTTCAGTTTTTCTAAGAGGAACAGTCTCTCTTTCAATTAGGGAAACACTTTTGCGGTAATTTAACTTCATGTTTTGAAACACATCTTGATCCATAGTTTCCAAGATAGACCACATTTGATGGCAAAAGTATTCCTATTCACTAACTGCATATACAAAGGATGAGATGGAACACTGTGAATCAAAAGTAGAACTCCTGAGGTGGCATTCCATTTTCTCTATTGAAACTTCTGAGAACAAGTTATTTCTCAAACCATTCCTTGAATAAAACACCACTCATTCAAGCTTTATTTTGTAATTTACAGGGAGGGGGTTCATATTCAACTTTTTAAGGTTTTGTGGTTATGCAGATTTTGCAATTACCATGAACAGTAATTTGTTTGCTGCTATGCCATTGCTACAAGCTAAAACAGTAAGACATTTATTCTTCTTAAAGCCTGGGGCAGACAACTCCTCTTTTGAAGCAAGGCTTTCAACAGACTGAAGTGCTTTGAAATTGAGGCAGTATTTTTTATCGCTTAAATGATATCAGTCTAATTATATAATATAAAAAAAAAGAATAGCCCGCCTAAAACAATATGCATATATTATAATATATAAAGTGTATATTACAGTCATTGTATTATGTTTATTTTATTATGTATATGTTATGCAAATGTATTTCTTAGTTTAATAATGTAGCTGTGAGAATAGAAGCAAGCTGCTTTTCATACCAAACAGAGTTACAAAGTAGAAGCCAAAGGTTGCTAACAATAAGATAACTTTGAGACAACAATAACTTAGAAAGTTAAAAAAAAAAAGTTACTTGTAAATGGTCATGTGGATGCAGAAAGCAAGCCAAAGTAAAAAATAAAGATATTCTATTGGAGTAGGCTTAGCCAATCAGAAACTAGAAATGTACAAATTTAAATGGTAAACGCTAGGAAGTAGCATACCCAAGCAGCTAGTGTGTGTAGACGTGAGAATTCAGTGCAGTGTGGATAATATATAAATGTTGACCTTTTAAAAGATATAATTAGGAATATCTCACAGCTCCATATTAAGATGTGTCAGTAAAGTGTTATTCAACTGCCATGAAGGATTAATAAAGAAGTAAAAACTTAGTTATAATTTGTGTAATATGTGTAAACATTATTCTGCAGCCGTACCAGCCCTGTTTAGAGATACTTGCTCTACCAGATATTACTGATGCAGCCGAGGCATAAATAATAAATAAATAAACATTAAAACAACTATTACACATAAACTTTATAAACACACAACACCACCGCAAAAGTTGGTTCCTAAACGGGGGCGAAGACCACCACAAAGTTTGTATCCATAATGTGGGGTAACACTACCGCAAAATTCAGTCTCATCAGCATTGTAAACTAGGTGTGGTGAGCAATTCTCTGATGAAATCAATTCTGCATACTCACTTAAGCATTCATCTGCGGCAGCAGATCCCATTTCTATTTTTCCAACAATCTAACGTAACAATGGTAGCAAAAAAATGCTGAATTGCCATTCATGAATTTGCTGAGTTGTAATGCCTTTTCTTGAATCAATATGCTGTTTAACCATACAAAAGTTTATCAATTTTATCATACACGGACATGGTGGAGTTATGGCATTGTTCCAATGCTTTTTTAAGAACAGAAAAGACAAACACAATAAAACTCGAACCAATTTATTCTGTGTGTCTAGGCTACTGGTAACAACAGCCAACAGCAATGTGATTCAAACTCTGGTGAATTACAATTCATGTGATTGCTGAGTGATTAGTAAGCATTGTAATCATAACACTGCCACTTCCTCGCTTCACTACACTACATTGCCTTGTGGTTGCTAATACCATAGGTGTAACTGTATACAGTACTACAGTTCATGTTCTTTTTCATAGTCTGAACATTTCCGAATCCAAATAGATCACAGACCAGATTAGTTAAGAATACCAGTGTTCTACTGTACATCATCATCATCATCATCATCATCATCATCATCATCATCATCATCATTGCATCTCGTCAGCCATGCCTAATGTGTCCATTTATAAGTGTACAACTTAATAACACACTGGTTTAAGTGCCATAGTTAAATTCCTAATGCATTTTATCATGTCCTTAATAGTTAAAGCAGCAAGGACTAAGTAACTTATTCCCTCATCTCGCTATGCCCTTGACTAAAACTAATATTTTACATACACTTACACTGATGAAAGTTTGTCAATTATTTTGCCCATCATTTCTGGGTTCATCTTGGATACACTAAAAACCAAAGAGCCTAATTAAGTCTCAACCAACCTATTACTTTCTCTACTACTTACCTATAGTAAGTAGAGGAAGTATTGTATTCCACCCAAAAATTAGATACCAAGATTTGCCAGAAATACACATATTGAGACTCCCTGAATCAAAAAAAAATTATTTTTAGAAAAAGAGAAAGAGGGGAGGGAAGGAGGGAGGGAGGGGGAGAGAGTGAGTGAGAGAGAGACAGAGAGAGCATAACTCAAAAACAAAAAGTTGGTTAGACACCAAACTTGGTATTTACATTTTGTATCTCCCAAGGATGTGACACGAAGATTTTCAAGAAAGTGTCACCACTTCAAACCCATTAGATGGAAAATTTTTCAAAAATTTTGACTTTCTCAAAAATGGCTCTAACAATTTTGATTACAATACCATATGTTTAATATATTTTCATAACAAATGAAGCGTATATCTTGAATTCTCTGGGAATAGCCCGTGAAGTCCTCTTCATTCCGAATGACTTTTCTGAAGCTGATAAACCGTTAGAGATATACAAAATAGTACTATACAAAAAATGTAGATCTCATTAAAGCAACAATGCATGTCAAAATTTGTTGTGGAGGTAACCATTTTTGAGATATTCCTTGCTATTGGTTTGAATTTTCAAATACTTATAATTTTCTCAAATGGGAAGTCATTAGCTTTTTTTCTCCTGGTCATACAAAGAGAGCAGAATTTCAAAGCCATCACATAGCAACCAGTTCTTAAGAGATTTGATTATCACTTAAGCTACTGTATTCCCCTATTTCCATTGTATCTATAAAGTATATGTAATAAACCCATTTCTGCAAAAGTTTATCTGGATTAACATGAAGTAGATAGAAGAAGAAAGTTTTATAAGAATAGTTTGTTGAAACGTTACATACTGGAGTGAGGGCCAAAAGGTTTCCAGCTAAAAGTATTAAATTTTAATTACCCCAACATGCACAGTGGAGATGTAGCTACAGAAGCAGCGAGAGGACCAGGACTTTAAACATCACATTCCGGTACAGGCATGGGATATTTATAACAAAATACACAGAATTCACATTAATCACATTAACTGTGGTCTATTCAATAAAAACACGGTGCCCCTACTTCGCACACAAAAGAGATAAAGAAAGAGAATGAGGGCAGATGCTACACACATGAGCTACATTCATACTCTTCACATACAACTGCACTTACTCAACTCTCAAACCAAAGTGACGCTCAACACACACAAAGAAAAGTAACGTTAACCTATTCCCCCTTGCTAGACCCGCTAGCTCAGACTGAAGAGCATCATGCTAAAGCAAACTTCAAAGCCAAAGCCAAATTACCCCAACAATGCTGTTGCCAATACGATGCAATAATGTGTCTGGCATGGCAATAGCTACTAATTACCTAATACGCCAGTGACAGTTATATGAATGTAATACTTCAGATGCTTTTTTCTTTGCATACATAAAAAGAATGGATTAATAATAGATAAAAATCTGATGTGTGACTCTCCCCCCTCCTCCTCAGTTTTTTTGTTTGGGGGGGGGGGGGATCCCAAAATGTTCATTTTTGGGTGAAATCTTGATAGATAGGAGATAGAAGAATAAAAACTGCTATATTTACCTCCAGATTTTCCATCCTCACTGATGCCTCTTGGTAAATTCTTTGTTCCAGATTTTGGTGTTTCCTCTAGGACAATTACGGAAGCTAAAATAAAAAAACTGAATGCTATCAGCACCAAGTAGTACCTCCAAAGTGTATAGTTATATACTCAACAAAAGAGCAAGATGGATGATAATGAGATAAACCAAAAGGGAAAATAGAAATATAATAGAATATGAAAGTGTGTGCACAATTTTGGTAACATAGTCCTGCAAGTTTTGTTGTGATACCATAAATTAGCAGGAATGAAGTGTAGTGAATTTGTACTTTCATTCTCAATAAAAATGAACATCAATTTTGACATACACAGAAGGGCCTAAATTCTGTCAGCATTTCCCACCCTTACAATTACTAAATAAAAATTCATAAACCTATTAACACATTATCTCTTATACATAAATATTCTGAAAGACCATAAAACTGCTAAATAATGAACACACTCATGAATGCCCATTATAGCAATACAGTGGTAAAGATGTTGAGACCAGTCTTAAATAGTTGTATGAATGGTGTCCATTACAGTATATATCCTTAAAAAGCCTGTAATTGAATGTGGTATATCTCCTTCAATTTTTCCATTAAAGAATAAATTGTGTTTGTTTTATAGGCACCAACATGCAAATCATCTTTCAAAATACATGACATATAGCAATCAATATTCATTTCACAAGACAAAATTCTTTGCTTACACAAAGGAATGGGTTGAATCCTTGCACATACGAGACAGCAGTTCTTTTGCATCTTCGACAGCCCATTCTGATGTGATCAACAGCTTCATCAATTTGTTTAAACTTGTTATTTTAAAAAAACAAAGTGTTCATTGATTACCTTTATTACCCGGGTTTATGCACCAAAATAATGCCAGTATAGTAATAGAATCTTCATATTCATCCCACTCCATTTCTCATTGTTGCCCGTCACTGGTATATGCAAGGTGGTTAAAACTGGATTCTGGATACTAAGAGTACTTGATATCCTAGCATAGCAGCATACATGCTGGTATATATATATATCAATGCCATGATTCTTCACTTACAATTTCCATAATACTACACACCTAAATTTCAATGACAACTTATGGCCATATCACTTGGAACTGTGATTTTTAATCCCTCCAAACTTTGAATTTATGATTCAAAAACCAAAAAACTGGAAGTGGTACACCTGAAGTGCAAATGATGGTACTAAATTGAAATGTGAGTCAAATAGACAGAAACCACAAAATAAAAAATAATGTACAATTGTTAAGATCAGCCCAACGACCATTAGAACTTGACATTTGGGAGATTTGTTTTTACTAAAGTACAAAACAAAACTAATAAGTTTCGAATTTTCTGCTGAAAACAATTGTTATGCAAGTTCATCAAGCGACTGACAAAGGGATCCACTGAGTCCATGAAACATATCTGCAACAAGTCCAATGGTTCAAATCTCCTGATGATGTACGCAACATTACCTATGAAATACGCTCATGTAATTAATTGTTAGTGAAGCAATTCAAGTGTCCATTCATTTCGTATTGCAATTTTTTTATTATTATTATTATTATTATTATTATTATTATTATTATTATTATTATTATTATTTTAATTTAAGGCTTTTGTACAAGATAAATTCAACATTTGTTATGTTTTTATTGCAAAATACATTCTAGTTTTAGTCACTTAAAAAAATTAAATAAGGTATCTACTTTAATGTGAGTGCAATGCTATGAACATTATATTTAAAATATGTGTAAATTTCATACTTTTGGGTTTAATACTGAGTAAATCCAAGTGAGAATACAGGTTTGCATCACAGTACTTTTACTTTCCAGTTTATTATTTTGTTGATTTAGATCCTCTGGACTGCACATTCCATTTTTCAAAAACCAGAACTGTTGAATCCCTTTAAATGAATTCATTATCATGGTTTCTTTTAAACCCTAATCTTCAAACTACACTTCAAATACATACGGTATGGGAGTTTTAAGGTGAGGCCGCGCTGTACTACAGTGACCTTGGTACTTTTCCAATGTGCAACTGGTGGCACATGACACATTCAAGATTACCTTTATCAGCTGTGTTCATGCTATAAAGAGAGTTGGCGTTGTGCATCTCAAAGGTGAAAGTGTATTCAAGACGTCCGTGTTGTGTGTGATTTGTTTAAGAGTGTTAATGCCTTCTTATTAATCCACTGCAATGTCTACCGACAAATTCACGCTTGAACAACAAATTTTTATGTATGACACATATGTAAAAACCGAAATCATGCAGGCAATTTCAGTAGAACTTTCCTGGTATTCCAGTTCCAAGTAAAGAAACTGTTGGATGTCTGGTTAATAAGATTAGGATAATGGGATTGTGAAACTTAAGAAGCAAACACAGTGTTCTAACATACGAAAAAAATTGACGAAATTGGTGCATCTATTTGTGGGGAACCCTAAAAAAAAAAGTCATACGAACAATCCCCACATCATAGACGAACTTAAGGACAAAATAAAAATAGAGATTTGTACACTACGCAAGAAGAACTTATGTGTGTGAATGGAAATTTCATTTGAAGATGCCAGGAATATCTTCATGCAGATGGACAGCACTTATACCAACGTTAGTACCCATTATGAAGCATTGTACTATCACTCAGGAGTAAGCATCGTGGGAGTTACGGAACAAAAAACCACCAGTGTGATAGTGTGCACAGCACACATATTCGCAATTCGTGGCCTCACCATAAAACGACCACACTGTATATAATGTTCAAATTATTTGATGAATTTATCATTTTAGCAAAAGTAAGATGTTTCTAAATTTTAAAAAGACTGGATAAGCGATATCTTTTCATAAAAGTATGTATTGGCTTCAGTATCAAAATTTGCACTCATCTTCTTCTTAACCAGAATAATTTAATAAAATATTAAGCATTTCTTTCTCTATGAAATCCTTTGTAAACAATGTTTTGAAATCATAGATGTGACAGAATCCACTAGGAAAAACGTGTCTTCATCAAAAAATATGTTTATTTTTCATCTGTAATTCATCAATGCTACCATCTAGTGATATGATATGCTCTGCTATTAAAACATCTGGCTATATAACAAAGCAGATGAACTGTGTGCATAGTCAGCTGTTTATCCACAGAAAACTCTTAAATGTCATTCTTGTAAGCTAAGTCCATCCTCTGATCAGAAAGGGTTAATAATAAACCATTTTTTAATGGAGAAAAATGTATGTTTTATATTATCCATGTTTTCAATCATTTGTGTAAGATCATCTGGTAATTAACCCAGATAATCAAGAGTTTGTTGTACTCAAAACAATATTAACAATAAATACTTAATATGAAGTACATAAGTATTACAAGCATAATTTCTTAGTACCAACCTTGCAAATCCAATTCATCGCTATCCTTGGACCTCTTGGCTTTGGAAGTTCGTCTTGCCCAAGACAACTTTGGTGTCACCTCACCACTTCTTGTACTCTCTTTTGCAAAACATAAAAAACAGAACAGTCGTTACTCTATTTTTTTCTTTCATTTTTTTTTTTTCATTTTTTAAGTGGAAAATATTGGAGGGGAAAATCTGATGTATTACAATACATGACTTTCGCTATCATCTATCGCTTATTAGCAGGTATACCAATTATTCCTACAAAAGTTTATTTTTCTATTTACTTCAGTTTAGTCAAGATAAAGCTTTCCAAAAATAGTTGCATTACACATACAAATGAAATAGCAGTAGTCAAATGTTTTAGAACTGGACGCTACATGTTGGCCATAAAATTCCATATTCTTTCCATGATATTACAAGAAGCAACTGAAGTACTGAACAATTCGAACTATTAATAACAGATATCTCAGAAATGGCTGACGCCACAAAAAAAAAGGTATTTGAAATAAATTTTGTGTTTTAAATGAATCTATATGTTTTGTGTATCACATTTTTGTCTATATTTTAACCTTTACTAATTATACAAGATTATTTAAAACAACCCTAAATAAAGCTTTTTGAAAAGAAAAAAAAAATAATTTCCTTCCGAATGAAGAGGACTCCACAACCTATTCTCAGAAAATTCAAGTTATACATTTTATTTGTCATGTACATATCTTTAATATATAGTACTTTATTCAAAATCATTGTTAAAGCCATTTTTCACAAAATCAAGGGTAGTTTGGGGAGTGAAATGCAATACCTTCTCTACCTTTATGTACATGGTAAAGAAAGTAAAAAGTTAACTCATCCCTAAAGAAATGCAAAGTCAGGTCCTTTGGATTGTGAGACAGATACACCAGCCCCACATTATTACAAGGAGGAAAATTAACTCCAGCTTATGCCAGCTGGAGATAATTGAGGTACATATATATCATTGTAAATCAAAAGATTGTAGAGATGTCTTTTATTACTAAATAAAGCATAATTTATAAAAACAAAAATAATAAATCTAGATTAACTAGTTCAAGTCACGCCTAATTTGTATTAGTATTTAAGTATACAAAGCACATATAAACCTTGTAAACAGAATGATTGAGGAAACTTTGCTATTTAAAGAAAGGAAATCCAAATCCCAAGAACATATCTAGATGTTCTTATGAAAACACTGAACTACACTGAAATTTGCACCTGACCAAAAATAGGCGATTCTAATAGATTTTTAAGCACGAATTTCAGAACTGAAATCCATTTTGTGATATCACCTAATGTTTTTTAGATATTGCCCTTTTTATGATTTGCGAAAATCCACTGCGCTACACCGCTCCCACCACCGCAACCTTTATCGGTCGGCTCACCCTCTCAACATCTGTTGCCATCCAAGGCTGGTAAGTTTTATTGCAGGCGAGGTAACTTCAGCATTTTGACAAGGGGCTTAAAATATAACTTCTTTGAAAGGTCTTAAGAGGGACAGCAGACGGCATCTATCCATGAAGATACTGGAGCAATAATGGCAAAACTCTGCAAGAATGGCATAACGCTGTTTGCCTTTGCCGAACATCACTTTTTGCGCTAAACACAAACCTTTTACCTACACAACCACTGTCCGTCTTTAGACGAAAGCTGACTATTCTTCACCCCCACCCTCCTCATCCTCTGTGGCTAGAAGAATTCCTTACCATGTTCTCTACTGCGTGTCATAAAGCTGTGTGTCATGTTTGGAACGAGCAGTAGTTGTATACAAGTATCTGTCTCAGCACAGTGCAGTGAATGTTATGTTCTTTGAAGTGATACGTTTTTGTGAACTACGTTAAAAAAAAGTTATATACTTCAGACTCCTTTTAACTGCATTTTCTTGCATACTACAGACACTGACAGCAGTTGTTTATTTATACACAGATGTTATTGTTTTGAAATGTCTTGCAAATGTTTAAATTCTGCAAACCTATTTTGTTATATCTGTGGCGAATTTACGACAAAATCTCAGCAAAAACTTTTAACTCCTAAGGTGAGAAGGGCTTAAGAGTTATATTTTGGGTGTAAAGCTGGGGATGAAGGGAAGTAGTGGACACCAAGTACATATTGCACTAGATGTTCGCGATACCTTCAGGGGTGGTTAAATGGCACTCATAAATCAATGCCATTTGCTATACCAATGATTTGGAGAGAACCAATGAATCATATTACAGAGTGTTACTTCTGTTTAACAAAAGTATCTGGCTTCTCTTCAAAGTCAAAACATGTCATAGATTATCCAAATATTCCTTTGGCTATAAGACCTGTACCTCATGACAATTCCCTTCCAGTTCCTAAGCCATCTGAACTATGGACGTTAGATGATGTACCTTCAAATGATTCTCCTGAAGAAGAACCTGGCCCTTCAGTATGCAATGCCGGTGACATAGATTTCCAGTTCCCTAAACCTCAATCTAAACGTCATTTGATTTCCTAAGCTGAGCTGAATGATCTAGCAAGGGATCTTAATTTAACAAAAACTCAGTCGGAACTTTTAAGCTCACGACTGCTATACTGGAACTTGCTTCAGCCTGGAGTAAATGTAACAGCATTCAGAAAACGTGAGCACTCTTTGACATCATTTTCTTTCACAGAAAAATGAACTTGTTTATTGTAATGATGTTAATGGGCTCATGGAACAACTGAGTGACAATTACAAGCCATCCCAATGGCGTCTTTTCATTGACTCGTCGAAGTTAAATTTAAAGGCAGTTTTATTACATAATGGTAACTCTTATCCTTCCGTCCCTATAGCTCATGCTGTCCAGATGAAAGAAACATATGAGAATTTGAAGATAGTTTTGAAAGCTATAAACCAGGGGGGTCTCTTCCCGCACCGTTTTCGCTTGTACTGCTTTCGGTCCGCCTGATGCATGACGTCATCGAGAGTGAAGTTTTAGCTAGCCAGTATTCTGCACCGTACTTTTCGGCATGAAAGTTCGGATAACATTCTCGTTATACGATCTGTTTCGACCCTATACTACTTGAAACAAAATCGCATCTATAACTAGACTTAGTCTTGGAAATAATAAACACAAACCTGTGTTTTTACAGCTAAATACCCAACTGGCGCCAATTTCATTTCTCCTTGAAATATTCACTAAAAAGCTGTCGATATATGAAATTTGGTCATGAGGGATGACTTACAGCATATATGTTATTCAAAGAAAGAGAGATATGTAGATATAAAGCAGATATTTAATATATTAAAATTCTTCAGAAGCTCTAAGTTGCAAGCTTTAAAACCATTTTCTTAGTTTATGCTATTGCTTGACTTTAATTACATTACGTTAAAGAAAACCAATAACACATTATTCGGCCAATTTTAGCAACGAAAATAAAATACGTTATACGCTATATAAAATTCAACGTTATACGCTATATAAAATTCAACGTTATACACTATCGGGTCTTAAACTTTGATTCGAAATTAAATTGTATTGTTTGTTTATGGATTGTGAAAAACGCAGCTTAATGAGAGAAACTGTATGTTGATCATGCTATTATGTAATATGATTTAAATATAGCAGTTTTAAAAGTCATGATAGCTGAAAACTTGATATATGTGCATTTTTTCCAAGACTTTTTTTTTCGCATCTAGGTAAAAACATGAATAATCGACTTATGCATATGAAACTGTGCCCACATGCTGAAAAACAGTTATCTGCACAGCAAGTCTTGCAAATATCCTCCAATTTTCAAATAAACCAAATTTACAGAGTAGTGCACATTCGAATGATGTGTTCAGAATTTGTATATTTTGGCTTCATTATTTAGGCAGAGAATGTGCTTATATAAACCTAGTTTCTTAATTATTTCTAGTACAAAGTTGTTTTAATTTTTTAATTAATGAATAATTAATTGTACATAGTTCCCATTTGATCCTTCCTACTTGAAAGAGTAAGAATAAGGATGCGTCTAGCCTTAATATTTTGGAGATATTAATTTTAGAACAACCTTTCCTGTATGCTTTAGTATACCGCAACAAATACCCTTAAAAGCACACAAATGTAATGTTTTCACCCACGGGAAAGTGGCTGTTGTTAAAAGGTGTATTAGTGTATTGCACTGGCGATCATTGAAACATATTACACTGATCTTTTTAAAAGGAGGTAGATCTAAGGAACTTGCCAATTGTAATTAGGTGCCTATATTATTTAGTATTTATGCAAGGAAAGTGCAATAACTTACTCGTATCTTAGTTTTCGTTATTTTGTATAAAACATGGACACATTTCACGCCAAACTGCCAGGAGAGGCTTTACAAAACAAATCAATATTATGTGAGCAAATACAGGGGAGATGAACGTAAATACATGAGAGGAAATAAGGTCAGAGCGGTGTTTTATAAGCAGGGCGCGGATTTTGATGACTAATTTTTTTTAAAATGACTACATTTGTTTTAAAATGACTTTGTAATTACAAAACATTATCTGAAATGAGATTTATTTGATTTACTAAAATTAGTGTACAGAAAGTTATAAATTAATTTATATATTGATATAACTCCTATACAAGAAGAAAAAATAAGTAAAAGAGCAGTGAAAATGTTCTTGTTCAAAGAATCTGAAAAGAAAAGAAAATTTTCTTACTATCCTTTTCAGATTCTTCAAACAAGTAAGAACATTATTTTCCTTGCTTTTCAGATTCTCCAAACAAGAACATAGAACAAATATATTTTCAATTAATTTTCTAACTTATTGTGTTTTTAAACAGGTCTTACAAAAGTGTAGCATTAACTCTTTTGAGAACTCAGAATATGCAATGTTTATTGCGAATGAAGAGGATTTCACAGTCCATGTCATACATAAATAAGAGCAATATGCACTTATTAAGCAAAAAAGGGAAAACTGACCTTCTCATCCCTAATTTTGGACATGAATTCATAACAGTAATTATACCTGTTTCCCTGACAATAACCATCTCTCCACCCACAAGCAACTCTTTCCAGACCAACCAATAATCTTTATATACTCTATACTTATGCAAGGAAATTACCAAATAAAGAGGCAAAGGACAAAGAAATTACAAATTAATGATGTAATATCGAAAAAAAGATTATCCAAAATAGAAAACTTGAAACTACCAAAATGACCTAATATATATTTTCTTAATATGGGACCCATGATAAGGATTTATGTACACTTAAGCAATACCTTTATTGCAAGAATTAAAAGATGGTATGTCATCAGAATCCGGATCATGCTTATATGATACTTGGTCTTCAAATAGCTTCTGCTCACAATAAATACTGTTTAATACGCATTCCTGAGGAATATAAAGTACTTTCTTTTTGGCAGGTAGGCCGACTCATAAGTCTGCACATGAAAATAAATGTAATGCGGGCCAAAGGTATTCTTCCCTGAAAATGGCAAGCTTTTCCAGGTATATAATCCTTTACAGAACCACAGTGGATGGAAAAAGGTTGTTAAACTTTGGCGGTAAGAGCAAACAGCATTTCGTTTGAAATAATTATGCCGCTCAACTGCTAAAAGGCAACAGGTATAAAACTGAGCTTCTCTTTGCTTTAAAAGTCACGTACAAGTACAATAAATCAAGATGTACTCATATATCGGAAGGGAATATATGTTTCTGGCTTTATTTTGAAAGTATAATATATTTTTAGCTGTTTTGGTAAATTATCCTACTTTACCTCGCTATGTTGGCGGAAACTTCACAACTTAACAACAGATGTACGAAAGTGCATTGTTCCTTAACACTCAGTCATATACCCCCCCCCACTTCAACAAATAAGTTGCACACACATATTTAAATTAGAATCTTGAATATAGATTCAGTTTTCTCTGCTTTGGTGAAGTGTTTAAGTCGGTGTGCAATGAGTGAGAACATTAAGAGTAGAATGTAGTACGGTAGCACAATACCGTAATTACGGTTTTAAAACGGTTGGTGTGAATTATCACACATTTCAAAAAAATGAGCAATTAAAGCGTGTGTGGGTGTCTCACTGTAAGCGTACTGACAAATTTAACGCTGATAATTCACGTGTATGTTCAGTGCACTTTCTTCCTAGTGACTATAAACAGGATTTGAAGAGTGAACTTTTAGGTTTGCTGGTTAAGAAAATTCTGCTCCCAGATGCAGTTCCATAGCAGTTCATTCCCAATTGGCATGGATATGCACTTAGTGAAGGTACAAGTACAAGTGGAATGTTGCAGGTATGTCTTTTTCATGTTTACATCCTGTAACAGAATAATGTATTCTGGAATTATTGTTTTCATTTCTTACGGTAAAAAAATACACCAGCATATCCATTTAGCGATTCCTTTAGAGTAGTTATAAATTTTCCTTTAGTACTAAAGTAATGTATGTTTGAATCTCTTGTAGCGCCTACAGTTTACGTTGAAGTACTGGATGTGTTCCAGTAGTTTTGTTTATACGTAAATATGTTAATAATGTAATGCAGTTTCCATTCGTTTTGCTTTATGGTTAGCCCACAATGTTTGTAGAAAGCTCTGAAATAGTATACCTTTTAAACAAAACTGGAAGAACGTGCTAATAATAAACAATTGGGAATTAATCGGGAGGAATTTAGTGTGTTCACTGCGCTGTGTATGTATTCCGCGCGCTCGTCTTCACTCTCACTTACGTCACAGGCGGGCAGCCAATGGCAGCTCCCACCCCGGAGTGGCTCACCTTAGTTATCTAGCCACATTGGCTATAAACTATGCAAAGTATGAATAGCAAATCTGTGGAGATTTAAAGGTCATAGGATTACTCCTGGGAATGCAAAGTGGTTTTACCAAGTTTTGTTGTTTTATATGTGAGTGGAACAGTCGGGCTAAAGAAAAACATCATGAAGTAACTGAGTGACCTATAAGGAGTGCTTTAATACTGGGTGAAAAGAGTGTTAAGTATGAAGCATTAGTTAACAAAGACAAAATTTTGCTACCGCCGCTTCACATTAAGTTAGGCTTAATGAAAAATTTTGTAAGGGCTTTGAACAGAGAGTAGGGGTTTTCGGTATTTGAAAGAAAAGTTTCCAAGAATAAGCGAAGCAAAATTAAAAGAAGGTATTTTCATTGGCGCACAAATATGCAAATTGATGGAAGACAGGCATTTTGAAGAACTACTTTCCGAAAACGAGAAAGCAGCATGGATGAGAAATACAAAAGCTGACAACTACAAGGAAATTATTAAGAACATGCTAAAGGCATATACACATTTAGGGTGCAATATGTCCTTAAAAATACATTTTCTGCACTCGCACTTGGACTTCTTCCCTCCCAACCTGGGGGCTTGAGCACAGAGAACAGTTTCATCAGGATATAAGTGCCATGGAGAAGCGATACAGCAGAAAGTGGTCACCTAGTATGTTAGCCGACTATTGTTGGCAGCTAATAAGGGAGGTTCCTGATGCCAGTTACAAGCAAAAGTCTTCTTGAAATTTTTTTTGAAAACTGTGAGTAAAATTAATAATATTTTTAAGTTTTTGATGAAGTTACAAAAATATTGCTTTTAGCTCACTTTAACTGCAATTTATAGATTCTGCATACTTATTTCACAATAATGCTGACCTGTATGAAATAATTCCACCTAAAGATTGATTACAATATTTTAATTAGATCTGTTTTATGCATTTATTAAAAAAAATTGAAACCAATTTCTCCAAAAAAGGTACATGATAGGGAATTTTGGATTTCAGATCTGAATTCAGCATAGCTAATATGTACAAAATCACCTATTTTCAATCAAGTGCAAAAAAAAAAAAAGGTGAAATTTGTTGTTCAGTGAAATTGATGCAAATGTACATCAATTGTGCAGTGGTTACCTTATGCACAGAGGTAGCTACTCCTTTTCTCAACAACCCTTGCCCCAGCATCTCCTGTAGGAGACATAAAACTAGGCTTTAAAAATTCCTACCTACTCAAGAGATACAACATATGTATCAGACACTTCTTTCAAATAGCTCTAAGCTTCTACAGAGATGGTAGAACCTCCCAGGAATGCATGCAGCCAGTTGAAATTATTTACAAACCAGCCACAGCCAGTTAATTATGAACATTTTCTGAGGGAAATAAGCAAGAGTATGTGTAGGTAAGTTTCAGAAAATATTTGAAAATCAACATTTTTAAAATCTTACTACATACCATCTTTTAACTCAAATAATGTTCTTACAAATAAGATTATCAGTTTAACTACATACTGTGTGTAGAAGTAACTGCATTATTTGTTATGTCTCTTAATGGAGGCATCACTAGGTTATAAATTTATAGCCACTAAGTTCCCGTACTGCATTGCTATTTCTTTTCAATTTTTATGTGGAAATGACTCAGATATGACATAACACAGTTTATTTACATCAGAATACAACTGTCTCTCAAATGTTGTACAATACCTACTTTGTTATTTTACTTTTTTAGATTCACACCACTTTGACATATGGTTCGAAGATTCGTCTCAGACCTTGAAATTTCTTTTGATGATGAACAAAAGGAAGCTACCTCTTTCATTCTTCCAAATGTGCAGTCAGCATCAGCATCATAATCATTGAAGGAGAAGATGAGACTCCTTCAGCTTTAATGCCAGCAGCTGATGCAAGAACTTATTGGAAAATCAAATGAATTTCAGCCATTATCTCCAGCTCCAGTTAATGATACATATGTTTTCTTTTAATCGAGAGATAGTCAATTAAGTCCCACTCAAGTTTTGATTTTCTCTACATAAATCAAAGCCTCTGGTGAGATTCCTATAGAAGACATTCAGTTTCAGTCACTTCCATTTAAAAAAAAAAAAAAAAATTGTATGTTTACACCAATACTGAAATCATTTCCAACTTTACATCAAAGTTTCAAGAATTTCTGAAAATCAAAATTTTGCTCAGGACTGGAGAGGGTATACTTCAATCCTACCCAAGGCTAGGGCATTAGAGACAGACTCAAGATGCTAGGGCAAAGTTGAATGTAAAAGAGGACAACTACCCATTTAACCCTAGAGAGGTGGCGCAGGGTATTTTCTGACCCCAGTCAGTTTTATTTGCAAGTTATATATAATGATTTCAGATACCTGAACCCTGCCTTTCCCTTACCTTTCGCTGCATTCCTTGGCTTTTGTTAGAGGTCATTAGCATTGAAATACAGGTCATACATTCCTAGAATATAGGCTATTTGTGTTCTTCGGCTGAAATGAGGGCAGGAAATACCCCATGCCACCTCTCCCGTTGCCTGTTATGTGTCTTGTCTGCATGTTATTTCTGTAGTTACAGTGTGTTTTCAGCTGAACCTTTGAGAAGTTGTGGTTATAATATTTATGTATTTTTTAGTCTTAAACGTAGTGCTGTTTTTATATTAATATGTGTTATGAGGAACATCAGGCAAGGGAAGTGGAAGAAGAGGAAGCATTAGGTGGTGAAGGCAGCGAAACTGAAGATGAACTTGAAATACTGAGTTCAAATAGTGAAAGTGAGCAAAGTGCAGAAGAGGATCGGGTTACGGCATGGAAAATGGTTCAGCCTCCTCAAAATTAACGTACTCGCTCCCACAAGATAGTGACTCACTTACCAGGTGTAAAATCTGCAGCTAAAAATGCAAAATCTCCTATAGAATTATTGCTTGAGAAAATACGGCATTTTATAAATGCAGCACAACCAGAAAATCAAGAACAGGAATTGCCAGTGAAGAAAAGAATGAGGTGTAATGTGTGTCCGAGAATGCAGACAGAAAGACAAAACTTTCATGTGTAAAATGCAAGCAGCAGGTGTGCAAAGACCATAGTGTAGTCGTGTGTAGGAGCTGTGTGTGAATTATAATATGAGCATCAACATATATTCTTATTGTCGAGATGAAAAAAAAACACATTAACTGTGATACTTTATGATTATGAGTGAAGTGAACATTTAAATATATTTTTTGTGCTGCGCATCACTCCAAATTGCAAGGAACTGTCAATTCTAAGTTTTTGTTTTATTTTTTAAAGTAGATTTCTACAACCAACAGTTATTTCAATACATAATGTATTACTCGGTATATATAAGCAATAATTAGATAAATTTATTAATTCAGTCCATTTACAACAATCGTTTTATTCCTGGGGTCGCGAGTGACCCCGCGCCACCTGTCTAGGGTTAACTACCAAGAAACTGGGTGGTACAGCTCTCCCATAGCATTGAGCTAAACATAATGAGTGACAGGTGAAAATGTTAAGTTTAAATATACAGTCCAGTAGTAGACTAATAAACCAAACATCTACTGCCCATTGAATTTATAAATTTCCAAGGTGTAAAAAGACAGAGGTGTTCTACATTTCTAGCTTTCTGGCCATGCATGGGATGCAGACCTTGAAAACAGCATTGCCACACAGCTGTGGATAGCTTTTCCACATCATTCCAGCTATCTCTTACAAGCCTTAAATAGCATTTCCAATGGTTTGCATTCTTGGATTTAATATGTGACACGATAATAAGAAAGGAAAGTGTTCAATTTCGCCTCTATCAGTTGCTACCATTTTTTCAAGTCTGGATGAAAAGCTTATTTGTTAATTCTGCTTTCTTCAATATTTAATTTCAAAAGTAACATCTGTACATTCAGCTGTTTACAAGATTTTATATAGACAACATCTTATTTTCAAATGCTATTAACATTAGATTGTGCAGTATTTTGGTATATAGTAGTGGAACAACTTGATGAAAAAATATTCATTTATATAATCAGCTCATAAAATAAAATAAACACAGTTGTTTACACACTTACCTCCAGTGGTAATCCCGTGCTCAACATCCTTTGTTCTCTTAAGCTTTGAATGAGCTTTTGTCTTTGCTTTTGGTGTTTCATTCTTCGGCCTATCCAATTCTACAGCAAAATCAAGAAGAAACATTGTGATCAGTTCTTAGGCAAAATAAATCACTATAAAATAAGTAATAATGTTGCACAATTTATTTTTAATACACTGATAACATTAAGCATGTGATTTCATGCACTAACACAAAGAAGAATAATACCCTATGCCAAAAATACAACAAAAGCATGTTAACCTGGACAACATTAACCCAGATACACAGTCTATGTGGAGGATGAAGAGAAAGAAAATGATTTAAAAGTGTCATAAAACCTAACAATAACTTGCAAAACTGTTTAATATGGCACAAATACCCCTAGTTGGTTCTAAAAAGCTGGTAAATTCCATTCAGTAATGTTTTAAACACCTGCCAATAAATAACAAGTGGACAGCTCCCTTAAGGTTTAAGATCTCATGTGTCTTTCATTGCTATTTTCTGCATTAATCAAGAAAAATTATATATGATAGGTTGCAAGCCTTCATTTTTTTTTTTTTTTCATGAGGACACTGTTCTTGCTTTTATGCAGTAGTGAAAGCCAATTAAGTCTGAAAAACTACTGGGATGAAGAAATGAGACCATTCTTGTGATTTTTTCTTTCTTTCTTTTTTTCTTTCTCAACTAAAATTTACTAAAATGTCTTACGAGATCTCACAAAGAAACCTATGACAAACTGCGCATGTTACTTCTGGATTTGCTATGCAGGAATGGTTCCCTCATGTAAAGTTTATAGGAATTCATTGCTTTTTTTAGTATCAATGATAATCATAACACTTTTTCCATCATGTCTCAGGTTATATCTTTATTTGCAAGCTTTGAAACCATCAAATATGCACCATAATTTCCATACAATTAATTTTTTTCTGGTATAACTTTGTATTGATTTCATTTGCTTCCTTAAGAGAGATCCCACAGCGACTGGTACACTATGTTGAGGAGAGCCATGATGCATTTATGATAGCAGCATAGTAGAACAATTGTATAATACAAATAAATCAGAAGAAACAGTCTGCTAAACATTATATGCATGAATCTTTAGCATACTGCAAATTTTCTTCCTTTTTAATGATTGTTTTATTACTGAATTTACCTACAAATTTAAATGTGTAAATCTAAAACTGATGACAGTTCTTTCCAGAACTGGAGAAGAAGGCTATCATGTTTTTGACAAATGTGTATTAATGTACAAATATTGCAATGTGCTCATTAAACTGGAAATGCAAAGACGGATGTAAAACGCATTACAAACGCAGGTGACCAAGGGAAACAAAGACATAAACAAAACAGAATAAAATGTAGTAGCAAAAATGCATTAGAGACATTTTCCATGTTACAAAGAGACTGAAGTTACTGCCATTACAGCAAAAACATTTTTACAAATAAATGCCTTGAAAAAATAGACTGTCCATAAATTCACATCTGGTATGTCTTTTAATGGTTACATTCAAGACTTCTTGACAACATGCATTTAATGACAACCATACTGTTTCACTATCCTTTATTATTGGCCTTGAGATTTCAAGTTATTTTTCTACTACTACAAAGCAAGGAATTCCATCCAAAAGCAGTTAAAGCAAAAGTGATATGCTTATAACATCCTGGTTGCTGAAATGGCATTACCCTGTGGATATTCAGTTTTCCAACATTCAAGCGCTACTGACATAAAAAAAATTTAATAATCATCCACTGAATTTCATGATTTTTGTGATTTTCTTAGAAATAATTGCTTTGAACTGAAAGTTACTTCTTATGTGCCAAATATTCCTGATGAAAATATTACTGAACTTATTCATTCTTCATAAATAAGAATTTAACACAGAAATTCTACAATGTCTTAACATTGCAGAAACGTTGAGAGGAGGAAGTTTTTTTGTGAAATATTTTATTTCTAAAGCATTACAATCTTTTTCAGGCAATGCATGTTAATCACAATTATAAATTATTTTTACTATCATAAGGCAACAGTCATTCAAATATATCCATCTAAAATACACTGGCATTCAAAAGTGGAGGAAACATTAAAAATATTAATTATGCCAAGTTGTTCCTGATTCTCTACAGGTATTATTGAGAGGAGAAAGAAAGGCAGGTCCCATTTTCTTAGTTTATTTACTGAGACCACAAACATTACTGAATGTTTGCAGATAATGCTCATCTTGAACTATACAATCTTTCATCAAATGAATATTCTCTAAGTTGTATTTATAGCAATGATTTTAAGATGCTGATCTATCCAACAGATCTTAAACTGCCAACTCTCAAAACACAAACACTAACCTAAAGGACTAACACACAGATAAATGATATATCCCCAGCTTCTACCTCATCTTTTCTGGATAAGATAAGACAAGATAAGATTTCACTTCTTTTTTTCTTTGCCATTTGCAGGTTCTAATATCTAGTCATAAAGTCTCTGAATGCAGATATATCATGCACAAAGGATACAACATGTGAGTATATAATATGTAATTAAAATATTTATTTAACTATTCAAGAGTCAAAATGTGTGTAAAACTTGAGAGAAATTTATGATTCAAACATTAGAAATTTTGCAATTTTGTTTCATGACAGTTAACATGTGCTATGATGCAGGACTAAGAGGAGATACCTTACAAGCTAAGGTATATAGTACAAATAGTAAACAGTAGTTCTGATTGTTTGTAATCAAAGTTATTGAAATCTTCTAAGGTATAAACTAAAGCTTACTTTCATTAGAAGCATGTAGTCAAACAATATTCATGCAAATTATTAATACTACACCTCTATAACAGCACATGTATTGTAAAGAAATTTAAATAATATCTCCTTACCTTTTCCAGCAATCAAGACATTAGATACAGGTTATTTCATAAAGAAAAATCCACTATTTGGCTATGAATGTATTGATGTGAAATCTTTATATACTTCTAGTGTGCCATTAAATATGCATTCCTCATTCTGAAAGTATTAAAAATTACTCTAGCTCTTCTAAAATTTAGGTATATGAAAACATACATTCCTGCTCACAAGAATTTTAATAAAGGGAGTAAATTTTCCTAGGAGTTTGTTCTTCACCACCCTATATTTACAACATTTAATACTGTGACAAATTAATGGCTATCTAAATCTATTTAGTAGGTTTTAATACTTTCCTTTATAATGCAATTATTTCTGTTGAAATGAGCTGAAAAGTTTTTATGAATGCAATCAATGCGCAATATGGTTTCAAAAACTGAAATATAGGATCTGCAAAGTCTCTTTATTATGGACATTAATAGTAACTAACAAATTTAAAGAGAGAGAATTACACAGCAACAAAAAATTGCCTAATCAACCAAAAAAACACAAGACGTTTCAAAGTAAGGAAATAGTAAAAATGTGTGCCCATGATTGATGAAATAAGAAAGAAACAAAATGGTATCATTGAATTATCCCTTCTTTGTGAACAATGTTAAGCTATTGTTTCTCTGTAAAATTAAACTTTAAGCCAGTTTTAAATTATCCCAAGCATCTAAACCACAATATGAATAAGAGTTTAACTTTAATTACTGAAAGAGGACATAGTGACAGTAGTGAAGTCATGAGTCATTATTCTTTTTTTGAGTCAATAACAACACTATCACTTACTAGTTATTACAAAACACATTAAATGTATGCCAATGCCCTTTGGAGATGCTCATCAGCCCATCACTAAAGAGGATCCCATTCACATCATCAGATGATGCCAGCAGTTGAGTCAAAGTTGTTAATGAAAGTAACATGCTTTTGATTAGAAAGAATTTAATAATTAGAAGGTTAAGTCATGTATGTGTATTACTGTCAACTCACAAAATTAATGATGACCAAGAGCTTAACATGTTGAGTTAAGACACAAAGCTTCTTTGATCCATATAAAAATGTACATTAAATGAATCTTCCTGGTATATGCAGACATTTTGCATTTTAAGAAGTGAGTGAGTAACAGAACTGTATTAAAAAGAATCTTCAAAAAATTGTAAATAATCTCAGATGTGGAGTAGAGTAATGTTCTTGCCTCACATGCCGCAGGCCTTGAATTGAAGCCTGGGTTTGAATTTCAGTTGGGTTAAGCTTTCTTAATGAGGTCTTTTCTCAGTATACAGTAGCATACTGTAAAACGGATAAACTGTACTGATAAATGGATGAATCCCAGGTAGAGGTAGGAAAAAAATAACATTATAGATATCATTTCGAGTCGGAATTTGTAACTCAAACATCGATAAAAGGTAGTTTTAACTGGACATGTTTCAAGGCTTATTCACCTTATCATCAACATTCTATGAATTTTTGAATAGTTTCATTCCAAAACACAATCGCACATTTAGCTATACAGTTCCATAATAATTATCCTACAATTTTGCACCAGCGCGATCATTTGAGTAATTTTATAATCCATTCAAAAAGTAACCTGTGATCACAGAGAGTATGTTACAATATAGCAGGTATAAGAAACATCTACTTGACACAAGATCTTGTAACTATCCTTGCTCCCAATAGAGGGCAATGCCAAATAGAAATCGTCCACCTAATCAGATTCAATTATGCTATTGAGCTCTTGCAATACACATGCGATATGCAGTTACCTGAGATGTTTTGGAGCATATAATCATTAGCATTATGGAAACTGATACATGATAATGATAATGAAAATGTGAATTCCTTTAATGTGAGTTAAGTGAACAGTAATTATGTGTATATAGATTTATTGTTGTTAATATATTACCCCAGAGGAATCTATAGAATTAGTGCTACCTCCTTTCTTTCTCACACTCAAAAACCTACCAAGACATCCTACAATAATCTTATCTTTTCTGTGGTTAAGCCCTACCAAGGGCAAATACACAGCATCACCTCGGCTCACCACGAGCCTACCAGACAGCACCGATGGATGAATGGACGGAGTATGTTAAGAATTTGCATATGTATGGCAGAAGAGAAAGAAGGGAGGGGGCATACTGGGTGATATAAATAAAAATAAGCAAAAGCTTGTGAGCTGTAGCTCGCAAGCAAGTTGAGAATCGAGCATCAGGTCGTGGTTTGGTATAAATAAAAATTTCCCCTCTTCGTTGAGCTATTGCTATCACCTACCAAGCTTTTGCTCAGTGACCTTCACCACGACACATCAGCTGCGTAAACAAACACGCCTATTCTTCTGTCAGGAGGCGATTTAAATCTTTACTGCACTTAGATATCCATTTATTCATTCATGCTAATCGTACTCTCATTTATGAAACCTAATAGAGGTACAGATTTTAAATAACACAATTGCAATCAAAGATTTCGCAAATTAAATAGACATTGAGATTTACCCAACTTTCAACAGATAATGTTCATCCCCTTTTTAAATCCAATCCCCCATTTTCTTATTTGATAGTATTACAAAGGGGCACCAACTGATATATTGAAAGTAAATTATTTGTACTTCTGCTTTTGTACCTTTATATTGATATCCTCTGCATCTATATAAAAGATCACTACGTAATTCCAAGAACTTATAAGATGTTATCATGAATTAAAGTTAAACTGGATGAAAGGCTTTCATTTCGTTGAAAGTTAAATTTAAGTTTGGTTTTATATGAAATTCTTTAGTTATAATCCGGTTTTGATTTGTGCGAACATTCTGCTCTACGTAAGTGTTCATTTGTATATCGCTTTGATTATATTACCAGTTTTCCGGTAATGAGAGCAGATCGCTATGACCTCACTCACATTCTGTTTAGATGAAAACACGTCAGGATCTTTTCAGCATTGTTAGAAGGTCCACCTCGTATTTCATTTGCCTCTGGAAGAAAATCTTGTACAACCTTATACATTTTCTGTTTTAAATAACTGTTTATATCTGCACACGTCAGAGTCCTTGTGTCTTGAAACAATTTTTAATTTCTCTATCAGTTAGGTATAGCAAGCAGAGGAAGTATTGCATTCTACGCAAAAATTCGATACCGAGATTTCATCAGAGATAAACCTTTTGAGAGTGCCTGAATAAAAAAAAACATATTTAGCAAAAGGTGTGTGAACAGCATAAATAAAAAAAAAACAGTTCAAGCTTACCATCCTCCAAGGATGTGATAAGATTTTCAAGAAAATTCCTCTACACCAAAACTATCTCTTTTCTCAAAGATATTTGCATGACAAATATAATTATGTATATCTCGAATTTTCTGGGAATAGCCTGTGAAGTGCTCTCCATTCTGAATGACTTTTATGTAACTGCTAAACTATAAGAGATCCTACTAAAATAGATCCTACAAAATCGTACTACGCCCCTGTGTCTGAACAGCAAACTCAGAAAAGAAACGTCATTAAATAACAAGTTTGGTATTTAAGTTCAGCACCTTGCAAACACGCGTCAGGAAGATTTTTCAAGGAAGTCCTGCCATCCCAAACTACCCTTTACATGGAAACTTCTTCCAAAAGCTTTATTTTCTCAAAAATGACTTCTAATGATCTTGATTAAATACCACATGTTTAAAATATAAATGCATATATTGAATTTCCTGGGAATATTCTCTGAAGTTCTCTTCATTCTGAGTAACTTCTGCACAATTGGTAAACCATAAGATAGGCAAAATCTTACTATGAAAAAAAAACTGCTCTCGTTTAAAGCACACAATTTATGTCAAAGCATTTCTTTTTTCTGATCTTTTTTTAAGTTAACATTCCCGAGATATTCCTTGTTATTGGTTTGAATTTCCAAATACCTAATTATCACTTTCTCAAATGGGAAGTTGGTTTTCGATATTCTCTGGTGGTCATGCAAAGAGCAACGAATTTCAGAGCCCTCACATACCCACACGCTCTTTAAAAAGCTAACTCACTTTGCCTACTGCATCATATAACGAAATTGTAAATGTAAATTGAAGGTTTATCTGGATTAACAGGAGGAAGCTGGAATAATAAGCTTTTGTAAGTATAGTTTGAAGAAGAATGATTAGAGAAAGCCATGTGAATGTAGAACATCATAATTCCTTCCTTTCTTTCTTTCTTCCGAGATCTGAAAAGAACGGAATTTCAAATCCATCAAATAGTGGCCCATATTTAAAAGATCTGACTATTGCTTGATTTACTGCACTCTTATCCCTATAATGAAATGTGTAATGAAAGTTTGTCTCAATCAACAAGAAGCAGATAACAAGAATAAGGTTTTGTAAGAATTGTTTGTAAAAGAGTGATAGAGAAAGTCGTGTGAATGCGAGTCGTGTGATTTTTATTTTTTTATCTGGAACTATATGTCCGCCATGGTACTAAAATGCAGTTGAGCAAGCTGAGGTACCTACGGAGGTACCTCAAGAAATAGCAAGCAAAAGCTTACTAACAGCGAGCAGGACTTGTTTTTATTTATACCATATCGCGAGCAATAGCTCAGCGATCAAGGTCAGCAAGCTTTTGCTCGCGAGGAGGTTGAGCACAAAATTTTTATTTATACGAAACCGAGCAATTGCTTGGAATTAGTGAGAAAAGAGCTAATGCTTGCTTTTATTTATACCACCCATTGTATTTCCATACCAGAGCGAAGAATGACTTGATACATAAGAACTTGATACATAACATCAAGTAATGTAACAGAGGACCAAGTGTATCTTGCTGCTATGGCTATGTGTAAATAAATACATGTGAATGTACTTGACTGTTATTTTGGTGTGGTTATTTTTGGGGCCCCTATGTAAAATTATGCTCGGGTACTTCCCCTATACAAACTTATAGTGAAAAGCCATGTCAGCTACTGAATACAAAAATGACTCCTATGAAAAAAATATGATGAGGTTCACTAATTAAAGACATATATATTTTATTTTGCAGAAAAGTTTCTAGTAATTAGTTTATAAAGCCAATTTTGCAAAGTATACATAAATGATTTGAGACTCTAGAGAAAATCTATTCAAGTCTGTAAGTGTTAATTTTAATTGTCAGTACATATTAAAATTAGGTAACATTATTAGACCTCACATTAACAAACACATTTAACACTAAATTTATGAGACACTACTCATAAACAGTTAATTTGTAACTTACAGATAAATTTCAACTAACAACTCTCCTTTGCCTTCATTGATGCAAAATCATCAATTATATGATCTTAATTTAAAGACCTAGCAAAATCACTTTCCATTATAAGCAGATTAAGGTTTGTTTGTTTCTGTTTTTCCTGACTCATTGTTGAAATACATTTTTTATTTCCTTCATTTTGCTGAAGGATCTTTCAGCATCAGCAACTGTCACAGGAATTGTACAGAGTATTCTAATGACTATACAAATATTTGGAAATAAACTGTCAAGCTTTAATTCTCTAAGACAGTTTAAAAGTTTCAGAGGTTTCAATATGCCTGGCCCTAAATTAGATGGCTGAATTGATTTTAGATATTTCAGCTCATCACTGATCTCCCTATGAATATCTTATAACATTTTTCATGCAAAGCAACACCCACATTTTCAATGTCATGTAATTTGTCCCACCACTGTGAAACGTTTAGTGAGTCTACAAACAACACAGTCAATTATTCTATAAACACAATTACTCTGAACTCCCATTCATTACTTTCCCCTTTGTTCCCATGAAATTCTGGAACATCTTCATTTCTTTTGTCAAAAAAAGTTTTCCTTTTTTTTTAATTCTCGTCTTGACAGGAAGATCACTTGCTAAAGAGGTTGCCAGTATTTTTGCTTCATTTAATGAGTGCTCCCATCTATCTCAAAGTAGTTTCAAATCCTGGATCAGATCTCAAATATTATCAACCTCTACATCCAGAGTTGCATCACAAGCTTGTAAGACTTTGCTACGAATATCAATTGCCGAGAGAATCTTAAACCAGGTACTTGCCATCAAAGTGCATTTTAATGATTTAAGGTATTGTTTCCTGTCAATTCATTTTTGCACTCAGAGAGAGATTCAAATTTTCACTTTGATTTAATGCATGTTTAATGAGTGATAGGTGTTTGGCAACTGGTTTAACACTGTCAACACGAGCTGACCATCTTGTTTTTGATAGGCTATACAAGGAACAACCTATTTTATTCTCCAGTAACTCCCATCTCTAAGGGCTCCTCGAAAAGAAATTATGTTCTTTTAAACATACCAATAAAGGGAATTGCATCTTCACAGCAATCACATCACACAAATTTAGACCGTGTGCACCACAGTTAAAAACTAATGGCAAATGCATTGGAATTATTTATAATGGCCTGCACACCACTGTCAGCACCAGCTATATTCACTCCATTGTTGTATCCCTGTCCCCTGCAATCTTTTAAAGGAATTTTATACTTAACTAATTGTTCAGTTATTACCTTAGCAATGGGTGGAATGCATAAAGTCAAGCATAAGCTTTACCTTGCTAATTTTCAAGTGTAATCTTGGGTTTTAATGCATAAAACAGCTTCGACTTGACTTAAGTCTAGCATTTGCTTTGGAGCCAGCTAGCTGCCTAGCTTTAGCTTGAATTTTCCAGCAATGACTTGACTTTAAGTGCAAATCCGATGCATAAAACAAGCGAAAGCTTCACTTCCTCTAGATTAATCTTGACTTTTTTCAAGCTACCTCAGTAGGTGACTTGATTCATACAAGAGAAGTCTTAAGAGTTGTTTTATCACACAAAATGGCACAGTTCATGAATATCCGTCAAAGAAAAGTGTAAAATGTTAAATTAACTGTAACTTTAGTATGTATTTGAAAGTACCAAATTAAAAAATGTCGTGTTAGAAGCTCCCTATAACGGAAGAAGCAATAATGAATACTACTCAACAGCACTATTAAAATGTTTGCCTCTAGTTTTCACCTATTGTTGCGGTATGTAAACATCACACGTTTCAGAAATGCCGCGTGCCACTGACCACCTCTTTCGACTATAGCTACAAAATGATAACTGAAGGCGGCGAACCTTTTAATTACTTTATTATTGTGGCGGACGGTTTAATTAAAGTTTATTATTGTAAGGTATTGTGCAAGATTTCATAATCTAATTATTTAATAGTTTCGTTATTCGAACGGTCTCCCTTCGTTTTAAAAATACTTTTATATTCATAAATCTACTCTTATTTGCTTAAATAACCAAATTAGGCACTTTTAGGTTCTATCACGAAAAATAGGTTTTATTAGGTCCTAACGTAAAATTAGGTCAATTTAGGCTCTATAAAATTGAAGTATATTACTAGTTGGTAACTAAAACATTAACATAAACCGAAGTTTGGCATGTATGAGGTCAGGAATAAAATAGGTCAGAACCTAAGAATCCGGGGCTTAGTTATTAGTAATGTAACCTTCATTAGGTTATTCAGAGGTGATCCTAAAAGTGAAATTTCTTCAGTAGCAGAGGGATACAGATGATGTCAATTGTCATTGTTCTTTCAATAATTAACATCTTACGTATAAATGCTGAGATTACTTTTGCTCATAATAACTTCAAATCTCAATGAAAATGAGAAATTTCTTAAGAGAAATTAGTTATAAGCTGGTAAAACTAGCTCCATCAAACAAGAGCTACAGACAGTTACATTTTGGAACTCTTAGAACTAGAGGAGCCACAATAGAAAAGAAAGATTTTCCAATAAAAATTATATAAATGGAAAACTCAACAACGTCCAGTTTTTAACCAGAAATAAAGGCAACTAAAATAAGCAATTTTAGTGTTGTTTACAGGAAAGACATGTGTAAACCCGTTTGAAAACTGTCTTGAAGAACCTGATAAAATTCATAATGAAGCAAAAAAAGAATTTGAAACTGTCCTTTTTTGCCGAAGTAGTATCATATTGTTACGTACTTTATCATTCGCTGTAATTTTCCGATATATTTATATTTTATAGCAGTTACGTATAACATGTATCACATTACAGAATACGTTTTAAATTGTATTTGATACTACAAACCAAAGCAAAAAATTACACAGAAACTTCTAAATAATTGGCTCCTGAGATCGACTTGCATTCTTACCTGGAATCCTACCAATGGTTGGGTTGCTTTCGCCATCAAGCAGTTGCAGAAATTCTTCTTCCCACCTTTTTAACCTTATTTTCTGATTTCCCGTGGCCTTACGGTCAGTTTTTCTTTTTAATTGTCTTCATATTCTGAGTCTTTTTCTGCACCTGCTGTGGAGTGAATTTTCTGCCTAAAATTTCTTCCAGTTTGATGCAGGTGGTTTGCAAAGCGTTCACTTTCTCTTCTTTGATGCTCGGGATTTGCGATTTATTCAACAGTATTGGAAACTGCTTAAGAATTGCTAGAAAGGTATTCTGAATATTCACTTCGTCTGCCATTACGCATATAACTTCGATATAGGTTAAGTATCGTATTCGCAAAACACTTCTGTACTCGCCACATGAGACAACAGTTATGAGCCGCATTTGGCAGGCGACCGCTGCGCGCGCAACGTATTTCAAGCGTTTGCTGGAAAAACGTCTAGCGAAAGCTTGCTAGATTAAGATTCTTTTTATGCATGAGTTGAACAAGCCAAAGCATAATCTTGTAGATTAATCTTAAAGCTTTCGCTTTAACTTAAAGACTAATCTTCAAGACAAAGCTTGGATTTTATGCATTCCACCCAATGTCTCTTCCAGTTTTCTTATTGCACTCTGCAAAACTTATAAACCTCTCCACTTTATATGAGGAATCACAGTCTAGAACATATCTTAAAATTAATTCATTCACACATTATACAATGCTTCTGGTGTAGCATCAGCTAGAATTGCAAAATACATACTTTGATTTCTTGCTTTCTGGGTGTACAGTCTGAAGAACCTTGTTGCCACAAGCCTTGATGAACTCATTTTGGAAATCTACTTTATGTCTCACCCTTATTGTTGAAATTCTTGAATTTTTGTCACATGTTCTCTTAGCAGTGGATCATTTTGAGCAAGCAGCTCAATAAATCCAAGGAAGTTTCCATTGTCCACTGATCCTATTTTCTTGGAAGAACCCCGAAATGTCAGATTCCTCTCGTTAAGAAATAAAGTAACAAATAAATATCTTTGAAATAAATCCCTCCAATATTTCACTTTAGAGACAATTTCAAAATTCAATTGAGACCTTCATCACTAACTAAAAGAGATGTGGGATTCAGAGTTGTGACAAAATAACCTGCAAGGAAAACAATACAGTGATTGATTTGTTTCACTCCATAATAACCAGTCTCTAGGAACACATTCTCCATTCTTTAGTTTTGAAAATAATACTGTGGAATTCATACTTCGAAGGTTATTGGGCATGACCTCTTCGAACAGTATCTTCAGTAACACTTACACTTGGGCTACCAATTTTTAATTTTTCTAGGTTGCATGTATCTTGCCATGATTGAGAGTTCAGAAGTTCATTTTCATATTCATAGGTTCTAGAATGTGCCTCATTTTTATTACTGCCTGCTTGTTCCAATGCAATATTGCTATCCTCAGAAATGTTTTTATATAACCACAATTACCATAACCCTCTGAACATGATTTCTTTTTTAGCTAGAACAGAAAAGCTGGAGATTCATTCATTTTTTGCACCTTCACTATCGACACCTAAGCTTTACATCAACTTCAAACAATGTTCTGCTTCCTTTCTAAAGCTTTCCAATTTTTTGCTTCTTTCCTTATGTTTATTGGCTTCTAAATTATGCTTATAGCTCCTCATTGTTCGTGCACATGCACATTAGGAAGGAATTTTGTAAAATAAACATTAAGGGATAGATAAAAATGTAGTACACAAAAAGTGTACATCTGTTTAAAACACACAATTTATTTCAAATAAGTCTTTTTGTGGCATAAGCCATTTCGAGATATCCGTTATTAAAGGTTCACATTGTTTGTTACTTTGTTTCTTTTAAAGTCCTGTCAACATTCAGTTGTTTCTTGCGATTCCATTGAAATAGTATGAAATTTTAAGGCCAGCATATACTAACCCGTTCTTAAACGTTTGACTATTGCTGTTCCCTTTGTATCTACAACAAAATGTTTAATGTAGCTATTTCTGCAAAGGTTTATTTAGATTAAAATGTAGTAGATAGAAAAACAAGCTTTAGTAAGAATAATTTGTATACCCAGTAATAAATGATAGACGGTAGAGAAAATCATGTCAATGTAACACATTAGACCATTTTTTATTTAAAGGAGCCTCAAACATTTATTTTCTGTGATAACTCAATATTGAACTTTTGGGAGGAATATAATATATTTTCTACCTGCTCTAGGTAGATGGTAGAGAAAGTAA
Organism: Deroplatys truncata; assembly: GCA_030765065.1. NCBI lineage: Eukaryota > Metazoa > Arthropoda > Insecta > Mantodea > Mantidae > Deroplatys > Deroplatys truncata. Next base: position 166,005,596 of record CM060976.1, on the reverse strand, counting down.
ACAATTACTATAATGTTCCATATGTAACATGCTGTTGTTCATCAATGGCACTGGGGATTAATTGATCTGCATCATTTTCCCTCTGGCTTCCCAATATAAAGTCTGTAAGTTATTACTTTTAAGGCCTTTGCATTTGGCGAGAGTTGCTTGTTCAGGATGACATCTTCACAGAGAGTGCACTTGGATGTAGGTAGGCATCGTATCTTGTAGAAATGTTCTGCAAGGCAATCGTGGGCAGCTGCCATCCTAAATAAGGCCACTGCAGTCTTCCTTGGCATTTTTTGTATATCAACTCTATCTTTAATATTCTTATAATCTTTATCTTTTAATTTATCTTCTTCATCAAGTCTCTGCTGTCTTTTGAAATGTTGTTTAATGTTATTTAATTGTTTGTTTATTTCTATTTGTCCTACAGGTTTTGTTTGTTGTATTGCACCTTTCTTTGCTAATTGATCTGCATGTTCATTGCCCAAAAGTCTGACATGAGCTGGGATCCATTGTAGAGACATGATTTCTAGTTTCAACTACTTTAATTAGGCTTCTTATTCCTTTAATATATGCAATATATGTAGAATCATCAATTGAGCTATGGACATCTATATTGTTTCCATCCTGTATACTAAGTTTTGACTATTGGCATCATCTATTCATCATATATCATACTCCTATTTCTGAAATCACTGCTTTGGAAAACACAAAAAAACTTAATGGTGAATGGCAGTGGAGCTGGTCAGTGCAAAACCCAACAAGAAGCATGCTCTGATTGTGTGATTTGAGTGATGCACAGTTAAGATAATGTGAATTACACTGTAAAATGCTGATACAAATAACATTTGCACCCACAAAATTTACTGTGCTCCAAGAAAGGAAATAATGTGTTCATTCATGGATAACATTTAATGTTGAAATTTCCAGTCCAAAGATAATGATGCAAATTTGAAAAAGGGGTGCTGCTATAAACCAAAGCTTTCAAATTGCATGTTCAACTTTCTTTGTGTCTTTTGTTTATCATGGCACTATGTTTTACAAAATAGACAGCAGACACTGTGTTCAGCTAAGTGATTAGTAGGGCTCGGATAGTTATGCATTAAAAAACGTAAAATATGTATGTAATTATATGGTTTAAAACAGTGATATATGCATTAACAACCTAGAAAATATGTGCTATCCAAAATCTCACAAAAATGGTGAAATAATAATTTTTAAAAATCAACATTGTGAGTTCATTTAATATTCGTTATATTGGAAAATACAAGTTAACATTATAATCCACCAAAATAATAAATTAATGTAAAACTCACTGAATTTGTGGACTGGAACAGCTGCTGCTGAAGTGAACTTAATTCATTAATTGCATTGTATAACAGTAACCGTTTTAAGGTTTGAAAACAGAAACGATTCTCTGTTGCTTCTGAGAATTGAGTTGTACTGAGAAAAACAATGTTCGGCAACAACAGACGTATTGGTGCATATTTAAACTTTACAATTTCTTCCAGTGACAATGTTTCTTCAATGCCCAACAATTTGCTCTCCGTTTTACCAGAAATGATATTTGCAATATGTTGTAATGTATGGTACCCTAGATTTTTTTGTAGTACATATTCAAATTTTTCAACTACTTTCTTTTTGTAATGACCTGGTGCAGATTTTAGCTTTAGTGAGAGACTTTCTATTAAAGTTAAGTTTGTGACAAGTGGTACGTCATTCCATTCGAGCACTGTGATGGCTGTAGAAATGCAGTTGAAATGTGACTTAATGTAAATTAATTCCTCCTTTATCCCATCCCTACATATAGCACCCTTCACTTCAACAATGCTTTCTGCTTCGTTTTCATTTAGTTCTTGAAGTATGTTATCGATGTCAAAATTTAAGCAGCCTGTAACCAGGTCCCCCATCTCGTAATGATTTCAGGAGGAAGTGGAATTCCTGGAGCCAACTGTTAAAACAAACTGATTCTACTCAGAGAGTTAAAGAAAACCTTTTTTACGCTTGATATTAAACTATTAACAGTAGGAAAATTTAAGTGCACAGTTTCACTCAGGCGATGCATGGCATGTGCCAAACATGTTACAGGAATCAGTCTACTATAAAGCAGTTTTAACCCCCTCCTGCCTTAATCATATATGGGGCTGCGTTAGATAAAAACAAAACTACATTTTCATGCCTAATTCCCTCTGGCCATAATAGCAACATTACATTATTGAATATTTTTGCAATTGCTGAATGATTTGTCATTGCTATGCCTTCCACTGTTAGAAGATAAGCCTTTGACAGTCCCTTTTCACCAAGCGTACCGACAATTACATTACATATAGATCGTTTACAGGCATCTGGAGTTTCAGCCATGCAAACCTAGATTAGATTATCCTTAATACAATCACGAATTTCTTGTATTGTTTTTTCATAAAGTAATGGAACATAATGTTTGCGAAGAGTAGACTCATTTGGTATAGCCTGTTTTATATACGTTTCTAAGAATGCACGTAATTTAGGATGTTCTAATTTATAGAGCAGAATGTCAGCACAAGCGAAAGCTTCACATAGGTCCTTATTAAAGGTTGACAACTGGGGGCCTGAAGTTGAACAAGTTGCTTCATTTGGGAAACCCTTATTGACATTTAGCATTGACTGTTTAACACTTTTTTTTTGGTGAAACATTTTTAAAATATTTTGCTGTTTTTAAACGTTGTGTCACTTGGAAACGAGTGTCTGCACTTATATGCCTTTCACACGCAACACAAAATAAAACTAGTCCATTTGTAGTAAGCACACCTTCTTTTCACGTACAAATATATTTAGTTGAGTAGATAAACTCGATTTCACTGGTGGCATTTTATCTGCTATAACTAGAGAATGCTGGAGGTTAATGCACTCACTCTACACGCACAAACAAAACCAAACTGCATCTGTATTATCGTCCCACTGAATAAGTTTACATCGGCAGTTCTTTGATATAATACTCGCCGTGTTAACAATCGGAAACTCTTTGAAAATGCAATGCCTACCGCTCGCCGTTTATTGTCCCAGGCTTTATTTTATCTTATTAATTTGTTTTGAAATATGTAATCAATTAAATTTTTTAAACATTTTCCTGTGAAAAATCGAAAATATGTATAATTGTAACGAAAATATGCAAAAACATGTGCAATAAGATTTACATTTTCGGACTCAGGAAACATTGTTTCATGCACATTTAACATTATTCATATGTTTTAACCAAATAAAAAAAGTTATTACATACCTATCCTAGCACTAGTGATAAGGAAGAAACCTTTAAGTTGATGTTAAGTTTTACTTTTGGTAGAGGTTGTAGCTTTCGCATTAGTGGTAGTGAATTCAGAGAACAGTTGTAGAGTGGTTACAGCAATTGTGTTTATTTTATTTTATTCGCTTTTAGCCAAAATGTTGCTTAATGAGCAAGGTAGGAGTGGTAAGAGTGAACCAGTAATATGCATCTTCAAAGCAGGAATATAATTACTATGTGTATTTTTTTTTAAAGACCTTTCAATACGTATATTAGCAATATTGCACTTAATGATTCCAGTCTAGTATTATTGAGAATTACATGCTAGTTTAAGTGAAAAGCGTCTAATCATTAATCTTGAGGATCTTTTTTCACTTTCTCTACTATAGTAAGTAGAGGAAGTATTGCGTTGCTTTGCCATGTTCATATGCAAGTTTTGTTATCATTATCAAGGTATGACTTTCAGCTTACTTTCCTTGTTGATTTAGGAATGTGCCAAGTTGATGTTTGCTTGAATCCTACTATGCCTATATTAATTTCATTCTTCTTACTTATTACCATTTTTAACTTGGCTCCACTCTTTAAGATGTGGCAATGTCACGCAGCTCCAATTGTGGCCAGAGTCTCTGTCTGCCATAATAAAGAACCAACATGCTTGTTTGTATTAACATACGACGGCTGTCCCAGAAGTACCCTAACAAAGAAAACACAAAAATTTTGGGAAAAAACACTTTATTTCTCTACGTAATCTCCTTTCAGCTCGATGCACTTTTCCCAACGATGTTCAATAGCTTTGATAGCATGTTTATAGTGAGAACTGTTGAGTTCTGCAAAATAGCCAGCAACTGCAGACTCCACCTCTTCATTGTTGGCAAAACTTTTACCACTAAACCCATTTCTTGAATTTTGGAAACAGAAAATAATCAGAGCGAGCTAAATCTGGTGAATAGGGTGCATGAGGAAGCAATTTGAACTTTAACTCATTGATTTTGGCCATGGCGACAATGGATGTGTGAACTGGTACATTGTCTTGATGAAACAAAACTTTCTTTTTCGCTAAATACGGCCATTTTTGCTTGATTTCATTATTCAAACAGTGCAATAAATTTTGTAGATTACCAAGAAAAACATTTGAACTATGAATGTTGGTTGATGATATATATGGGAACAAGACATGAAATAATATAGCAATTCTGGAAAATTGCCAGAGAAATATATGATATAGATAAACAAGAGCTAAGGGCAAGGAGTAATGAAATGAGCTATTGGTATTTTACAAAATGATGAAGATGGAATTAAGAAAAAAAAATAGTACATAGAAATTTGTAATAAAAAAGAAAAGGAAGCAATACGATGGTTTAAGCTATGGGTATAGAAACTTAAGGGACTCTGAGTTTTTTTTATTTATATTTATGGACGCTGTTAACTACTATGGTCCTTAGCATCCCATTCTATATTAGGCGTGAAAGATCAGTAATTTTGCTCAGAGGCCTCTTTATCAGGCTTGAGGTTCTTTTACATGCCATAAATCTTCGACACGGGACCACCAGCTTTACTTCCCTTCCGAAGGAAGCCATGCTAATAATTTTTACGCCTGAAAAAATCCATCGCCCTCCACCGGGTTTGAACCCGCAACCTTGGGAACTAGAGGCTAGCACGGTACCACTAGTCCACAGAGGACGACAAGGGACTCGGAGGTAATCTGATACAAGTAAGATGTCCAATATGCAGAGAAATTGAAGATAGAATACACATTCTGATGGTATGTAAAGGAGCAAATGAATGGAGGAAAAGATTTATTAAAAAGAAATGCCTCAAAAATAATAGCATTTTTAAAATAAATAAGATGTTTTTAAATTGATCTCAGAATAGAGGTTTACAATGTTTTTATGGAATGTAAGAAGGAAATGGGAAGTGGAGAGAAGTTGAAAATAGTATGTGAAAAGAAGAAGCGTGAGGAAGATTGTAGAATTTAAGGATGTAAGAGATATAACATAGAGTGTAATATCGAAGGTCTGGGGAAGAACTGGTCAGGGCCAATCCTAACAGACATCAAATGTGTAAATAACTTAGGACAAATAAATAAACAGATTTCAAACTTCCGTTATCTATAATCAGCTCTTTCAAGAAACACATGAACATCTTCTTACATGAATGATGTTAGTCAGTGTAGATGGTTCTACACTGATGGTTCAGCTATTGATGAGAATTGTGGATGCACAATAGTTTATCCTGATCACATAGTATCACATGAACTATCCTCACTATTCTCTAACTTTTCATACAAACTAATGAAAGTTTACCAGATATAGTAGATGAAAATCCTAATCCTTTCCTAATAATTACTGATGCCATGAGTGCAATTCTGGCCAAAGAATAAAGAATCAAAAAACTTATTGGTTAAAGAAATACAGCTCTTATCCTATGAAACATTCAATTCAAGTAAACAACTCAATTTATTGCAGATACCTCCACACAGACAAATAGATGGCAATGAATGAGCAGATGCAGCAGCTTGTGAAGCAACTGAACTACCAGCCAATAAAACAAATACAAGCATTACTCATCAACATTATATTATCATCATCTAATGCCCTGTGTTTGGAAATGAAGCCATTAACATCTCGTTCTCCAATGTTTACTTTCTGTACCACATACTAGCAGGCAGAAAAGGTATTGCATTCCACCAAAAATTCAATATAAAGATTTCAGCGGATATATATATTTTGAGGTGGCCTGAATCCAAATAATGCATTTTTAGAAGAGAGAGAGTGCGTGTGCGTGTGCGTGTGCGTGTGCGTGTGCGTGTGCGCGTGCGCGCGTGCGCGCGTGCGCGGGTGCGCGGGTGCGCGGGTGCGCGGGTGCGCGCGTGCGCGCGTGCGCGCGTGCGCGCGTGCGCGTGTGCGTGTGCGTGTGCGTGTGCGTGTGCGTGTGCGTGTGCGTGTGCGTGTGCGTGTGCGTGTGCGTGTGTGTGTGTGTGTGTGTGTAAAGAGCATAACTCAAAACAAAAAGTCAGATAAATACCAAACTTGGTATTTAGGTTCAGTATCTTCCAAAGATGCAACACCAAGATTTTCAAGAAAATCCACCCCCAATCAAACTATCCTTTACATGAAACATTTTTCAAAATAATTGATTTTCTAAAAAATGGCTGTAATAATTTTGATTAAAATACCACATATTAAAGATATTTACTTACAAATAAAATATATATCTTGAATTAACCAGGAATGGCTTGTGAAGTCCTCTTCATTTGGAAGGAATTTTGTATAATCTTATATAACTGGTAAACAAGCAAGACGAAAACGTGCTACACAAAAAATGCAGATCTCTTTAAAACACACAATTTATTTTCAATAAGTTTTTTGTGGTATAAGCCATTTCTGAGATATTAAAGGTTTGAATTGTTCATTTCTTGGTCATTCTCTTAAAAGTCCTGTCAACATTCAGTTGTTTCTTGTGATTGCATGGAAACAGTATAGAATTTTAAGGCCAGCACATAACGTCCAGTTCTTAAACTTCTGACTACCACTGTTCCATTTGTATCTATAACGAAATGTGTAATGTAGCTACTTCTGCAAAGGTTTATTTGGATTAAAATCTAGTAGGTAAAAAAATAAGCTTTAATAAAAATAGTCTGTATACTCACTAATAAACAACAGAGGGTAGAGAAAGTCATGTAAATGCATCATATCAGATTTTTTTTCACACAGAATAGGTGTTGAAGAAAGAGCTGAGCACTGCTGAAGATGATACTGGTCCATCTCCCTTGAAGGTCACACAATGGGCAAATTGGAGAATAAAACATTCCAATCTTGTGCAAATGCTTAACCAAACAATCATGTTCTGTGATTATTTGGAAAGATGCCATTGGATTCTTCCGTGGGTATTCAGGGAAAAGTGATCATTGTTCATTGAGGCACTTCCATCTTTTATTTTTTTGAAACAAGATTATATAAACCATATTACGAGGGTGGTTTGAGAAGTTCTCGGAATCACCACAATGGGTCAGCACTGGCGCAACGAGTTGTTCATGTGATATTCATTGGACTGTTGCCTGTAAGCATGTGCCATGTCAGTGCTCTTGGAAAAAAGCTGTGGTGGTGACATGGCCTTGTTGTTGTTCCCGCGTAGTGATTTGCGAAGATGGAAAAAACTTGAGATTCAAGCACTGATTAAGTACTTTGTAAAGGACATTCATGCCGACTTCCAGAATACATTGGGGGACTCTGCTCCTTCATATTCAACTGTTGCCAAGTGGACAAATGAATTTAAATTTGGTCGGGAGAGCTTAGATGATGATCCATGCAGTGGTCAGCCAATATGTGTCACTACTCCAGAAATCATTGCAAAAGTGCACAAAATGGTCATGGAGGATCACCGATTGAAAGTGCGTGAAATTGCTCATGCTTGCCAGATGTCTCTGAAAGGGTATATAACATTTTAATTGAAGAATTAAAGATGAAAAAATTATCTGCGAGATGGGTGCCGCGACTCTTGACAGATCAAAAACGCATGAGAATGGAAATATCGGAACAATGTTTGGCCCATTTTAGGAGAAACGAACAAGATTTTTTGCACCGGTTTGGGACCGCAGATGAAACTTGGGTGCACTACTATACTCTAGAGACAAAACAACACTCAAAGCAGTGGAAACATGCTGATTCTCCGCCACCAAAGAAAGCAAAGACAATTCATTCGGCTGCAAAGGTCATGGCATCAGTATTCTGGGATGTGAAGGGGATTCTGTTTGTAGATTATCTCCCCACTGGGCAAACAATTACTGGAGAATACTATGATAACCTCCTGGACAAATTGCAATAAAATATACGCAAAAAAAGGCCAGGTTTAGCAAGGAAGAAAGTAATCTTCCATCAAGGCAATGTGCACCCACACACACGTGTCATCGCCATGGCAAAATCACACGAACTAAGGTATGAATGTTGCCACATCCGTTGGGAATCTCATTTTCGAGATGGGAGCAAGGTACTGGAACATCATTGGACCAAGTGCATTAATCTACATGCAGACTACATTGAAAAATAAAAGAAGTTTCAGTGATGTAAGTACTTTTTTACTTTCTCTACTACATATAGTAAGTAGGGGAAGTATTGTATTCCACCCAAAAATTCAATACCAAGATTTCACCGGAAATACATGTTTTGAGACCCCCTAAATCCAAAAAAAGCATTTTTGGAAACATGTCCGTGTGTGTGTCTGTGTGTTTGTGTCTGTCTGTGAACAGCATAACTCAGAAACAAACAGTCGGATAAACACCAACTTGGTATTTAGGTTCAGTATCTTCCAGAGATGCGAACACGAAGGTTTTCAAGAAAATCCCCCCACCCCAGACTACCGTTTATATGGAACATTTTTTGAAAATTTTAATTTTCTCATAAATGGCTCTAACGATTTTGATTAAAATATCATATGTTTAAGATATTTTCATGACAAATGAAATGTATATCTCGAATTTTCTGGGAATGTCTCCAAAAGTGTTCTTCATTGTGAACGACTTTTGCATAACTGGCAAACCATAAGAGATAGACAAAATTTTACTACACAAAAAATGTACGCGTTAAAATACACAATTTATGTCATATACATTTTTTTTGTTGAGTGAACCATTTTTGAGATATTGCTTGTTATTCTCTTAAATTTTCCAATACTTATACTTTTTCTCAAATTCATTATTCATTTTTTTTTGTCCTGGTAATGCAAAGAGAATGGAATACTCCACATAGCAACCAGCTCTTAAACGCTAAAGCCAATTCCCCTTGCATCTACAAGAAAATTAGCAATAAGATTAATATCTCGATATCTTGATTAACATGAAGCATATGGAGAATAAGCGCTTGTAAAAATAGTTTGTACAAGAGTAGAGAAAGTCATGTGAGTGTAACACATCAGATTTTTTTCTTTTCCGTTCCGTGAACTTATCAAACCACCCTCGTAAAACACATTAAGGAGAACTGAAAAAGTGAATAGTTCAACCACTCAAACAGCAAACTGCTCAATATAATCAACAGCTCGGTATCAACTCTTTAACTAAAATATCAAGACCAAGTTTTAATGACCAGACCAAAGTAAACCCACACACTCATATCTAAAGATAAAGCATCCAGAGACCTATTTAGCCATCTCAAAGTGTTCCAGATATGTATGCTCAGTGGCAGATAAACAAGACTCCTCCAATGACCCTACTGTTCTCAGTGATCCGAAACTGATCCACAGAATTCTACAATTTTTAAACGTTACCTCAATATGTCAATTTTTATCATATCAGCTTATCAATATTGCTCATAAAGTAAACTACCTTAAAAATTGTTTTATCATATTCTTTAAAATTACAAAACAGTTTTGTAACAATCAAGGTCATGAGTATTATAATGATATTGTAATCAAATATATATTCATAACAAATACTGTATTCATATGTACTGTATATAATCCAATTAACAGCAGTTTGTATCTCTAAATAAACATTATTAATCAAACAAACAAAATAAAGAACATAACCCCAAACAAACTGGAAAATCTTTTATTATTTTTTAGTTTCTGAAAAATGGTTTTAAAGATTTTCAATAAAATGTCTAGGTTTAATATTGTCATCATGAATAAAATCCTTATCCTGAATTTTCTGTAAATAGCCTGTTAAATCCTCTTCATTCTCATTGATTTTGTAAAACTTGGTAACCAAACAGAATAGAAAAAAAGCATGCTACAGAATTCGGGACTCATTAAAATATGTAGTATGTTTCATATAAATTTTTGCATCATCAATCAATTCCTGAGCATATGTTGTATGTTTAAGCTATATGGGGTTCAGCGCATTTTAACATGTTTGAAAGTATGTCATTCTTTTGTTTTTCCTTTTCATAATAGCCAAGTGTTATTCTCCATGTTGCATGTAACTAAGTCTTTAAAGCTTAATTTGGTATTTCTAAACAAGCATTTATCATGATTAATGTATCAAAGCAGAAAAACACTGTAGATGTATAGAACTAATATAACCAATTGCTTCTAAAAGTTATAAGCATACAAGGATAAATTTGTTAATATATTGTTACTTTACCTACCTTTTTTAGCCAAATTTTCTTCCTCGTTTGCTTGTCTTCTTTTTACTTTCCTTGATTTAGAACCTGAGAATAATACTTTCTCCATACTTCATAGTGACCCTAGAAATTAGAATATATATATATATATATTGAAACATATTTTTTAAACAATTAGACTTTGGTAGTTTTCAACATTACTGCATTTACACTATATAACCTTGGAAGATTATCCACTGCATAATTCTATAGGTGGCTACAATACTACTTATATAAAAGATTGGTAATTATAAGGATGGACTGACCCAATATGGCAGCTCCAAAATTTTAAAAATGCCTCAATTTAGGCCTTATTTTAATTCCACACTTCTTAAAAAAACACGGAAAGCAAGCCTACAACACATACCATCAGATTTTCAAATACTACTAAGGCACAACTTTTTTTTAACTAAACCACACACCTGCAAGTTGCTAAAACCCAATATTCAGAAAAAAAAGCTTCTTTACGCACACTAACCTAAACCTAACCTCAGATGAATCAGAAATCGGAGGACCCCCATTGATTTACTGCAGCCCAATATACCTAATGGCCTACGCTTGCCTCCTCGTTTTAACGCTCAAATATACGCTATATTCCACTAAAACAACAATTACTCGCCTCTCAAATGCGGAGGGGAGAATACAATATTCCAATTGCCTTGAAGAATTGATATGCATGATCTTGATGGTCCAGATAGGCTTTCTTAAACATGAATTCTATTAAATATCCACTGTAATGCTACTTTTTCCTTCCATACTTTCACCCTAACCTCCCTCCAAGCTCTTTCAATATTCTGCATATATGCTCCAGAATCATGATCAACAAAGTTAACAGAATGATTCACTTTATCCTTCGTTTTCTAAACAATCATAAGCATGCCAACAATCACTCATTAAAGTTGTCCCTGGCAAAATATATTCTTTTAAAGCACTTAACAAAGTCTCTGAACTATGCTGTTCCAAAACACACTGATTTACAAAACGTACATTTTCTCTTCTTTTGTTTTCTAATCCTGACATATTTCTGGTAACAAATTAAATTAGAATTCCAATTAGCATTAACCACGGCACCAAAAATATCAGATACATTGCTACTTAACACACCATGAGAAACTAAGAATTCTCTCAAATCCTCAAGCAAACGAATAAATTCAATTTCTCTAACCCTAATCCTCCACACTTGTACAACACAGGTGCCTTCACATCGTAGGATGTACTTGCTACTGCCATTGCATATGCCACTCCAGATTTAACACAAAAGAACTTCAAACCTCAAAATAAAGGAACATCATTAATCCTAACAATACTAACTTTGAAACAAAAACATCACGTTAATTAAGTATTAGCTAGTGTGTATGATTTACTAAAAACAAAAACAAAACAAAAAAAAACTTTCTGCAGTTTTTTTAAGAAGTGTAGAATTAAAATTAGGCCTAAATTGAAGCATTTTTAAAATTTAGGAGCCGCCATATAAGATCAGCTCTTCCTTATAAGTATCAAAAGATTAATGGCAATATATATACAAAAACTCAGAATCTACAACACAAAAAAATCTGATGTATTATATTCACAGACTTTCTCTACCCACTATCATTTATTTTTATACAGCTTTTACAAACTATTCATACAAAAGCTGATTTTTCTACCTGCTTCATGTTAATTGGGATAAACATTTGTAGAAATACTTTCATTATACATTTCATTCTGGATACAAGGGGGCCAGAGGAAACTAAATCAATAGTCAGGTGTTCGAAAGTAACTCGATATATACATATAATGACTTTGAAATTCCAAAGTCTTCCCATGACACCACAAGAAACAGGAGAATAGCAACAGCACTTTAAAAGTATTATACGTATTGAAAAACTCAAACAAATATATCTCAGAAATGACCCATCCCATTAAAAAGTTATTTTAAATAAATTGTGGCTTTTAAAGATGTGTACATTTGTTGTGCAGTAAGTGTTTGTTTATCTCTTATGGTTTACCCAAGGTTATACACAGTTCCTTCCAAATACAATGGACTTCACAGGCTATTCCCAGAAAATCAATATATACACTGTATTTGTCATGTAAACACCTTAAACATATATTTCAGTCAAAATTATTACAGCCATTTTTAAGAAAATAAAAAATGTTGAAAACGTTCTATATAAAGGATAGTTTGAGGTGGGGGAGATATGTACGTCTTTGAAAGATACTGAACTTGAATAAAAGGTTTGGTATTTATCTGAGTTTTTGTTTTTGAGTTATGCACACACACACACACAAAAACCTTTTTCCAATTAGTTTTTTATTCAGAGCCTTCAAAACATATGAAATTTCAGCATTAAAGTTTTGGATGGAATACGACAGTACTTCTACCTACTATGTACATGGTAAAGAAAGTTCACGCTAAAAAAAAATAAATAAATAAAACCACTTTATAAAAAGTAATTTTCTCAGATTCTAAGGAGGTTTTCAAGCATGCTCACCACAACAATATCCGAACTGAAAATAGCGCTGCCAAAAAGCAATACTAATATTTCAAGTGCTTAACAAATAATTACAAACAGTGAAGCTCTGTACACAGGATATGGAAGATCAAATTGCAGCTACACTTGCCAAAAAGGCACAATGATAGTCTAACCATTAACCTATCATTTCAATCAACAGTAAGCCTTGCTCTGATGCAACGGTATAGGTAAACAGAAAATAATCGATTGAAATAATGGAGAGCTAGTACAATGAGATCACTGCCGATTAAAACACCTTAAATGACAGCAGTAAAACTTAGCTCTGAAGAATTGGAGAATCAAAATAACCTAAGTACTTGATACAAATCTTGAATAAGCTGCAGTCATAAACCAGTTTGCCGCTAACAGCCTATAACCTGCACTTAACCTCCTTTCTTCCCCAAACTCACAGAGGTTTGCATTTCTTTTCTTTAGTATTATTATTACTTTAGGAACATTCTGTAGAAAGCAACTGGTATAAAGAAGAAGGATGCTTTATTCATCATTAGATAAACAATTATGTTACTGTAGAATATGACAATATACACAAACTGGATTTATATTTATGAATTCTCATATGACCTTCAGTTATCAAGAGCAACTAGATAAAAACATACAAATATCCAATCTGGAGTATGTTAAACTAAGAAAGATATTTTAAAAATTATCTATATTTTTTTAAAAAAATATAGCTTACAGTTACATTAGCTTATTGTTTCTTTTCACGTACAAATTATTACCTTTCTTTCTTGTTTAATAAAAGCCTCCACATCAGTAAGCATTCTGGCAGTAATGAGTAAATTGCATTGGAATAGTGCATATAATAAAATACGCGACTTTCAAATATTCAACAAAATAAACCTCACTGGCATTTCATCATATGAAAGGCCTGTAACATAATTATTTTGCTTACTTGTCCTAAAAACAAAAACAAAAAAACTATCAATGAGACCACTCATTAATTTCGGGAAATGTTCTGTCGAGGTTATAATGTTCGTTTTCTCACCTAAATTATGAGCGTACGTTTTGTCACTACGTGATAAACTATGTAGCATAATTCAGAGAAGTGAAATACTTGATTCATTTGTACTATTTTGAAATTTTCAGAGTGAGAAACAGGTTGAATCCGAAATTAAACTCAGCGTCCATCTTTACAATAAGAAGTACCAACACACCAACTTTAATTTCTTTCCAACATATTTATTTGCATTTTTTTTCACAAATCGTTTAATTCATACACGTTATGTTTTATAAATACCATACTATTAATTTTTAGAAATACCTAGAGGAGGTACTTGCTTTCGCAAATACTGTTTATTGGAGTATATTGCATGTACTGAATACATGACGTCAGAACTCTTCCCTATTGGGTGCACTGGAATTTAAAGTTTAGTGCGAAATTCAAAACTATAATTAGATGTACTTTTTCTAGAGGTGTACTTGTAAGTACATATAGGGCTTCCAAATGAATCCAAGATTTATATTCTGCTAATATTAATATCGGTATACCTTAATCTTATTAAATAATTCATATTTCAAACATTTAAACAACATTTATAGTCAAATTTACAAATTCACAATTTCTACATAATTATGTTTAGTACAATGTCTGTAATAATTGATTATTGTCTTTGTCTCAAGAACTTTACAAATATACACTTTTATAAAAGACTCATTTGTTGAACTTTCATGCATAATTTATGATTTGAGTTAACAATAGACAACTTACTAACTAAAGTAAGACAGCATCAACACATAACTGGTGAGGTAATTATTTTGGACGTATCTGGTGAGGTGGGGTTAGACAAACCCCAGAAGTTAAATAGGCTGATGAGGAAATAGTTATAAATTTAAGTACAGTACTGAAATTATATATGAAGGGAAGTGTAACAAACTGAACAGTATAAAATTTGGTGGTAAACCATAACAAACACAAAGCTTACATGGTTTGCTTTTGAACAATGTAAATAAGCTTTTAGTTTTTTGAGACACAACAAAATTGTAAAAATTAGAACTCCTTATATAATATTAATCAGCATGATGAATATAATCAATAATTATAAATTTTTATTACTGAAAATACATTAGGGCACTTTTGAACACAGTTTACTTGGCATCATTTTCACATATGCTCACAGCATATGTTGAACAGATCAGAGTTTCATACTCAGCACAAGTAATTTGTATCTTTCTGTCTTTGATTCTAGGACACATGCCACATCGTACTTGTTTCTGCAATTGCTATCTGGCCAGTGTAAGAAGAGTATTGTTGAGGATATGTCCTATATTTTGAGTAACTCTTGAGGCAGCTGTCCATTTAGGAATCTTGTGTTCAGCTGTGCCACAATGAGTTTTGTGCTAAAGACTTCACAAAATCAAGCCTGTATTGGTTAGAATTTCCTGGAAATTATTTGAAGATAATGTAAGCATTGACTAAGCCAATATTTAAAAGTGTAAAGAAGACAACCAACGGCCGCCAGTTGGAATGTTGACTTGTTGAATAACTTGCACTTTTCACTCAAAGCATCATTGCCTCCTTTAGTTTCATCATAAAACTGTATAATTTCAGGATTTTTTGCTATACTGTCAGTGCTTATTGTATGGTGCATAGAAGAAACGAGCAGAAACCCTGTTTTCTTTGGCACAAAAGATAATAAAGTGGAATCATTTGTGAATCCTTATATAACTGAATTTTCTGGTTTATTTCTTGAGGGAATAAATTCTCTAGGCACATCTCACTTGTTTGTTTTTATTGTTCCCACATATGTCAACCCTCTTTTTTGCAACTTGGAGACAAGCTCAATGGATGTAAACCAATTGCCTGCCATCACAGTATGGTTTGTCCTTATGATGGGCTTCACAAGACGTAGAACAGATTGTGTTGGGTTACCAGGCTTTCTTTCATTTTCTGAGAAAGTCACCTCATCACTGTTCTTTCCAGAGTGCATGTGCATGCACGTGTGTGTGCACGTGTGCGTGAACGTGTGCAGTGTGTGTGTGGGTGTGTGCATGGGTGTGTGTGTAATAAGAATGATATATGTATTTCTTTAACATCCATGACATAGCAGCTGTGAGATCAGCCTTTTTTCTTTCTTCTCTGTCAGAAGCGTTGTCGAATTGAAGACATATCAAAATGATATAAATCTTTTCAAGGACATTGTGCATCTAAATATTATGTCTCTTCCTGTGTCATCTGTTGCAAAGAGAGCTTCTGGGTCTTCGTTGTTAGATCTCTGTAGTCTTTTCAAGTCTTATCAGATAGTTGCACCCTTACTTTTGCCAGTTTTTCATTACTCCAAAGAACAACTTCTTCCAACACTACACCAGTGAATAGTAATTCAAAAGCAGTATTTTGTATGCAATATGTGCCAATTTGTTTTGCATTTCCAATTATACCTGGGAGATGTGTTATTATGTTGTGATTCCTTGTATGGATGATTGGCTCATTAGCCCTTATAGCATCCCTTGAATCTGTCATTAGAACGCGGAATAGAAAATAGCAACACCACAAAAAATGTTACGTACGTGGTACGGTAAGGAATATGCCACCCCGGTCAGTAAGAAAAATAATATCACTCAAGACTGCTTGCACTGGCTAGCACAACTTCCTTGTCACTCAGCTGCTAGAGAGACAACTGAAAGGTACACCAAATTCCAGGCTTATCAGCTGTTTAGTCTGAGAGTACAGTCACTTTAAAAATTTAATGGGGTAGTCCAACCACACCTCACCAGTTATGGATGGACTAAGATGATCATGTTCACTATATTCATGCCTCTTGTCACAGCAATTCACTCTTTGCATGCATGATTCTTCTTTAACATTTTTATTTTATTATAACTCAATCATTTAGTTCTATTCATTTGTTTATGTGGCTTATTAACATTTAAGCAAAGTAAGGTATTCTTAATAACCATTCTTATATGAATAACATTTAATAAATGATTCTACACTTGAATTTTATTGACTGTAATACATGTTCCATCCTTTTCTTTCTTTCTTGGGATCTCATTTTATTATTTTTCTGCACCTTGCCAGAGATCTGAGTATGTTTTACACTTGACAGAATTCTCATTTTTAATTTTGAGATAAAACAAAGGTAACATGTTTCTTGTTTCAGGAATGGCTACAGCTTATTAACAGAAGATATGGAACCACTGAATTCTTCAAAGCTTCCCAGAGAAAGAGGAAAATTCATTTTAGCATTAATGTTCTCATTCCTAGGTTTCTTTCTAAATTTAATCTCACTCTCAATAATACATGAGCGTGTTCCAGACCAGGATAAACAAGAGCCACTTTCTGATATTATTTTAGATAATATCCCTGAAATAGAATGGACTCTTTACATTTGTGAAATTATAATTAGTCTGCTGACTCCGTTAACATTTTGTTTTATTTTATTCCACAAACACAGATATATTATCCTCAAACGGCTCTTTCTGATACAAGGAATGCTATACATGATGAGATCTTTGACCATCTTTGTGACAGTACTACCAGTTTCCAAACACAAAAGATACTGTGCACCAAAGGTAGAGTCTAAGAATGTAACTTTGGTGTTGTCACGTGCATGGCACCTAATGACTGGATTTGGATTGGCTATGAATGGAAAACACATTATATGTGGAGACCTTGTCTACAGTGGGCACACAGTAATGATGGTGCTTTTTACATTGTTTATTATAGAATATTCTCCTAAGAGACTTCGAATATTGCATTGGCTTCTGTGCGGAGTAGTGTTTCTTGGCGTAGGTTCATTAATGATGTCACATTCTCATTATACACTGGACATCATTGTTGCTTATTATGTAACAACAAGAATTTTCTGGACATATCACACTCTTGCCAACAATAGCATTCTTAAAAGGCCTAGTCAAAACAATTACTTGTCTAGAGAATGGTGGTATCACATGTTTTATTTTTTTGAGAAAAATGTTAATGGACGAGTACCAGTAGAATTTGAGTGTCCATGGCCATTAAACCATATTTTCAGAAAGTATTAACTTCACCAAGACCCTGTTGTAAAAGAGGATTTTGGTTTCTTTATATATAATTATTTTTATGCATATTTATTTTATAAAATGTGTTTACTGTGCAAACTGTTTGTTTTTGTGAAATATTAATTATTATAATCTTTTGTTATCCGTATATTTTAATACTTATAGATGTATTGCTAAGCACTTTGTTAATTACGTTATGTGAATTATTTGAATTTTAGAAAAAATGAAACTTTTAATTTCTAAGGTGTTTTAAAATTACAAATGTATCAAATAAAAATTTCTTAACCATTGATTCATACATTGGAGAAGAGTAAGTTTTTAAAATGGGAAAACGAATTCCCTGAAGGCAGAAGATAAATTGTGTTCATTTGCTACTTTTATTTGCTCTACCACTTACCTATGGTAGGAGAGCAAGTATTTTATTCCATCCAAATATTTAGTATAAAATTTCACCAAAAATACATGTTTTAAGATCCCTTGAACCCAAAATAAGTATGGTTAGGAAAAGATCTGCAAGCTCATATGCATGCATAACTCAAAAATAAAAAGTCTATAAATACAAAATTTCATACTTCAACAAGCATGTTTAAGCATGCTAGGTAAAGGTTTTCAAAAATATTTCCCCACTACAAACTACCCATTACATAGATATGTTTTGTCCCCCTTAATTTTCTCAAACAGAAATACCAATTTTAATTAAAAGCTAATATATTTGAGATGTTAATGTCATAAATTAATTTCACAATCTGAATTTGCTGTAGAATAGCCAGTGAAGTCCTCTTCATACCGATTAAATTTTATGACTTTGTATGACTGGGAAATCATGTGAGGTAGACAAGAACTTTGTACAGGAAATATGTATAGCTCATTAAGACGCACAGTTTGTGTCAAATTTTTTAATGGGACTAACATTTTTAAATAATCCTGCTGTATGTTAACACTGTCAAATAAATTATCTGAAGAACATGCTTAAAAGTTTATGATTTCTCTTCTTTTTTTTTTTCCATACCTAAACATTTTAATGTTGTTTCTGAAGATCACTTACTTCTAAATCATTCCTAAGTAAAAATATACCATAAATAACATAATATTGATAGAAGAATTAGTTTTTACATGAGTACTATATTTAATGCATATATGTGAATTTGTCATGGGTAGAGAAAGTCATCAGGTTCATATCAGATTTTTATTCTTTAAAGGAGTATCTTTAAATTAAATGCATAATTACATTAAATTAAGTTTTAAAATGTTTATTAAACTAATCCTTGATTACTAATATTCCTCTAACATGTTACATAAGTTATCAAAACTGCATGATACTCCAACTTCCATATTGCATCACACTTGAATGATTCAATACCTTTCCACATAATCATACACCATTACTATTTCAGTCATTATTACTGGCAGTTGTTGTTGTCATAATCATCAATGTTTGTTTTAATCATTAGCTTGTTAGTTTTTTTCTTACACTAAATCACACATATTTATACTATACTCCCAGATTCAAGGGAGAATAGGGAATATTCCTGGGTAAAGAAAATTCCCCAACTCCCTAACCAGGAATAGAACCCAGGGCCTCTGGACTTAAGGCTAACCAACAGAGCACAGAGGTAGCAATTTCTGAGAGCTTAAATTTTGTTATTAGCATAAGTGTATACACATTTCCATTTTCAATTGTTAAATGCAATAATTGGCATAATTCTGAATGCAGACATTTGTACATTCAAATAAACACAGTTTCAAACATTTTAAAGAAAGACGTTTGCATTTTGCTCTTTCTCTACAGGATACATGAGTGTATTACCCTATCACTACTGCTCTCATACACTATCTGAGTAAACAAGTTTGTGCATTAAATGTGCTGCAAAGGATGCTGCTGAATGTTGACATATGTAAAGGAGCAAAATAAATATTTTATCAATCACAATCAATATTTTATTTTACCAAAACACAGCCAATCATAAAATGAATAAGTGCAATGTCACTCAGATAACTGTTTAATAAGGTATTTATGGCTTAATTTAGTGATATGGTTCTAATAATTATTTAATAAATTCACTCTGTGTGTATGTGTGCATATGCGAGCATGTGTCATAACTCAAAAACAGTCAGATATATACCAAAATTGGTATTTAAGTTCAGCATCTTCCAAGGATGCGACACAAGAATGTTTACTTTCTCTACTACGTATAGTAAGTAGGGGAAGTATTGTATTCCATCCAAAAATTCGATACCGAGATTTCACCGGAAATACATGTTTTGAGATACCCTGAATCCAAAAAAAGCATTTTTGGAAACATGTCCGTGTGTGTGTCTGTGTCTGTCTGTGAACAGCATAACTCAGAAACGAACAGTCGGATAAACACCAAACTTGGTATTTAGGTTCAGTATCTTCCAAGGATGCGACACGAAGGTTTTTGAGAAAATCCCCCACCCCAGATTACCCTTTACATGGAAGATTTTTCGAAAATTTGAATTTTCCCAAAAATGGCTCTAACGATTTTGATTAAAATACCATATGTTTAAGATATTTTTATGACAAATAAAATGTATATCTTGAATTTTCTGGGAATGTCTCCAAAAGTATTCTTCATTGTGAACGACTTTTGCATAACTGGTAAACCATAAGAGATAGACAAAATTTTACTACACAAAAAATGTAGATCGCGTTAAAATACACAATTTATGTCATATATATTTTTGTTGTTGAGTGAACCATTTTCGAGATATTGCTTGTTATTCCCTTAAATTTTCCAATACTTATACTTTTTCTCAAATTCGTTATTCATTTTTTTTATGTCCTGGACATGCAAAGAGAATGGAATGCGCCACATAGCAAGCAGCTCTTAAAATATTTGACTATCGCTTAAAACCTACCATATTCCCCTTGCATCTACAAGAAAATTAGCAATAAGATTGACATCTCGATTAACATGAAGCATATGGAGAATAAGCGTTTGTAAAAATAGTTTGTACAAGAGTAGAGAAAGTCATGTGAGTGTAACACATCAGATTTTTTGTCTTGGATATGCAAAGAGTATTAATCTGTGGCAAAGAGAATGGTGCTGCACATAGCAACCAGCTATTAAGAGTAATGTCTATGCTTAAAGGCTACTGTATTTCTGTATTGCCCTTATAAATATATATTCCCCTTACATCTACAAGAAAATTAGCAATAAGATAGAGTCTGCAAATGTTTATCTCAATTAACATGAAGTAGATGAAGAATAAGCATTTGTAAAAATAGTTTGTACAAGAGTAGAGAAAGTCATGTGAATGTAAGACATCACATTTTTTAAATATGTGTTTGAGATAATCACATGATAGATGAAACATATATCTTGAATTTTCTGGGAATAGCCCTCTGAAGGCCTCTTCATTCTGAATGACTTTTGTATAATTGGTAAACCATAAGAGATAGACAAAGTCTTACTACACAAAAATGTAGATCTTGTTAAAACACAATGTATGTCAAATAAACATTTTTTGTGAAGTCAACCATTTTCTTAATATTCCTTGTTATTGGTTTAAACTTTGAAATACTTTTCTTGCTTGCTTGCCTGCAAGCAATGCTTTTCTTGCCTGAGAAATCACTCCATTTATTTCTCATGTTCATGCAAACAGTATGGAACTTCAAAGCCATCACCTAATTCTTTAAAAAGTGCATATCAATGTATATGGTTGTAATGTTGGCACCACAAGTAACTCAGAGATTGCCATTGGTTGCTTACTTCAGGCTAACAATAACTACCATTACCATGATCATCATCTCAGAACAACCAAACCAAAGTGTGTAAGATTATGTTTCATTAGCTTTCATGAGTCTTGATAGTGGTTGTGGTCATCTCATCTGGACGGATTTCAATTCTTTTCTCTTATGCATTTGCAGTGATCCAAATTTCACTATCATACATCCCTGTTTGTGTTCATTTAATAATTTGTTTCTGGATTACCTCTGGCTCATCTAGTCCAGAAAAATGAGGTTCTTGTGACTTTTCTGATGGTGTCAATAGGCTAATTTGAGATTAAGGCGTCCAACAGGTTAGCAGTCAAACTCAGAACTGCAATGTGATGCTACCGATGTGTAAAACACATTGTCCCCTGAAATGTGTAAATAGAATATATTTTCAAAAGGACACAAATTATGCAACAAATAAAAAATAAATCTGATGTGATACATTCACATGACCTTCTCTACCCGCTATCTTCATTAGTGGGTATACAAACTATTCTTACTAAAGCTTACTTTTCTACCTACTACATTTAATCCAAATAAACCTTTATAAAAATAGTTATATTACACATTTCATTATAAATACAAAGAGAACAGCGATAGTCAAATGTTGAAGAACTGAATTGTATATGCTGGCTTTAAAGTTCCATATTGCTCCCATGCAATTGCGAGAAACAACTGAAAATCAATGGGACTGACAAGTATTGAACAATTTGAACCTTTAATAATGAATATCTCAGAAATGGCTTACATCCCTCAAAAAACTTATTTTAAGTAAATTGTGTGTGTAAGAGAGATCATAATTTTTTATGGTACATTTTCGTCTATTACTTAACGTTTACAAGTTATACAAGATTAAACAAAATTCCTTCCGAATGAAGAGACTTCCTAAGTTATTCCCAGAAAATAGAAGACATACATTTTATTTGTCATATAAATATCTTTCATATATGGTTATTTTAATCAAAATCGTTAGAGTCAATTTCTAAACAATCAATTTTTTTTAAAAATGTTCCATGAATTTAAAATTGAGTTTTATTTATTTAACTGCTGTGGTCCTTAGCGTCCCATTCTATATTGGGCGAAAAAGACCGGTAATTTTGCTCGGAGGCCTCTTTATCAGGCTTGAGGTTCTTTTAAGTGGGGAAATCTACGACACGGGACCACCGGCTTTACTTCCCTTTCGAAGGAAGCAATTCTAAGGATTTTCACACCCGAAAAAAATCCATCGCCTTCCGGCAGGTTTGAAACCCGCGACCTCGAGAATTAGAGACTAGCATAAATGTTCCATGTAAAAAGGTAGTTGGGGTGAGGGGACTTTCTTGAAAAATCTTGGTGTCGCATCCTTGGAAGATACTGAACTGAAATACCAAGTTTGATATTTATCCGACTTTTCGTTGTTGAGTTATGCTGTTCACAGACAAGACACACGCGCGGACGTTTCCAAAAATGCTTTATTTGGATTCAGGGCACCTCAAAACATGTATTTTCGGTGAAATCTCGGCATCGAATTTTTGGGTGGAATGCAATAATTCCCCTACTTACTATTCGTGGTAGATAAAGTAAAAATCTGATGCATTAATTCACATAACTTTTTCTACCCTCTATCGCTTATTACTGGGTATACAAACTATTCTTACTAAAGCTTATTACTTTCTCTACTACGTATAGTAAGTAGGGGAAGTATTGCATTCCACCCAAAAATTCGATACCGAGATTTCACCGGAAATACATGTTTTGAGATACCCTGAATCCAAAAAAAGCCTTTTTGGAAACATGTCCGTGTGTGTGTCTGTGTCTGTCTGTGAACAGCATAACTCAGAAACGAACAGTCGGATAAACACCAAACTTGGTATTTAGGTTCAGTATCTTCCAAGGATGCGACACGAAGGTTTTTGAGAAAATCCCCCACCCCAGATTACCCTTTACATGGAAGATTTTTCGAAAATTTGAATTTTCTCAAAAATGGCTCTAACGATTTTGATTAAAATACCATATGTTTAAGATATTTTTATGACAAATAAAATGTATATCTTGAATTTTCTGGGAATGTCTCCAAAAGTATTCTTCATTGTGAACGACTTTTCCATAACTGGTAAACCATAAGAGATAGACAAAATTTTACTACACAAAAAATGTAGATCGCGTTAAAATACACAACTTATGTCATATACATTTTTTTTGTTGAGTGAACCATTTTCGAGATATTGCTTGTTATTCCCTTAAATTTTTCAATACTTTTCTCAAATGGGAATTTGTTATTCATTTTTTTGTCTTGGATATGCAAAGAGTATTAATCTGTGGGAAAGGGAATGGTGCTGCACCTAGCAACCAGTTATTAAGAGATATGTATGTGCTTAAAGGCTACTGTATTTCCAAGTTGCCCTTGTAAATATATTATCCCCTTACATCTACAAGAAAATTAGCAATAAGATAGACTCTGCAAATGTTTATCTCAATTAATATGAAGTAGATGGAGAATAAGCGTTTGTAAAAATAGTTTGTACAAGAGTAGAGAAAGTCATGTGAGTGTAACACATCAGATCTTTTTTCCTATCTACTTCATTTTAATCCAAATAAACCTTTGCAGAAATAGCTATATCACACATTTCGTTATAGATACAACGGGCACAGCGATAGTTAAATGTTTAAGAATTGGACGCTATAATACATTTTCGTCTATCGTTAACGTCTACTACAACTATAACTTAGTTATACCTACAAAGTTGTACAAAATTCCTTCCATATAAAGAGGATTTCAATGGCTATTCTCAGGAAATTCAAGATAATTTTATTTATCATGTAAATATCTTTCATATATGGTATTTTAATCAAAATCGTTAGACATTTTTAGAAAACAAAAAATTTCGAAAAATGTGGCATGTAGAGGGTAGTTTGGGTTGGGGGATTTCTTGGAAAGCTTTGTGTCGCCTGTTTTGAAGATACTGAACCTAAACGTCAAGTTTGGTGTTTATCCGACTTTTCGTTTTTTGAGTTATGTTCATAGACACACGCACACTGAGAAAGGGTTATCTTAGGTGTTGTATTGTAGTTCAAATGTTGGGGAGGCAACTTGAAGTAATTGCAACCGCGTATGGTACAAAGTTTCCGGTAGCCTTTGTCCCAAATTTACTTTCCGGCGGCCTTTACCCCAAGTTTAAGAATCAACTTTGTATTTTTAATGTTTCCTTAAATATTATATATTTACGTTTGCCTCGGCTGCGTCAGTATTAATTTGTAGAGACATGTTTCTCTTTGCAGGGAGTGGTGCGGCTAAAGAATGTAGGCTTATACAGATTATAAGTTTTACTTCACTCCTTTTATTAATCCTTGACACGATTAAATAACACTTCACTTACATAGAGAGCTGTGAGATTATTTATTAATTACTTGCACTTTTTAAAACACTAAACTTTATAATATACTCGCCGTAATGAATTTTTGTCTCGCACTGAATAGGTATTAAACTTCTCGAGGACGCGTCTCACATCCGGTTAGGAACGCAGTCTACTAGCAAGTGAACTAATTTCTACCGCCTGAATTTGTAAATTTCTGTATTTCAAGTCTCTGATTGGCTAATCCTACTCCAATAGAATACCTTCATTTAACTTAAGTTTTTTTCTGGTTGTTGATTGGCTATTTATAAACTGTCTCAAAAATTACATTATATTACTTTCCAATTCATTATTGCCTCAAGGTTACCTCATTGTTAGCAACTTTTGACCTATATTCTCACAGCTCCTACATTATTAATTTACGCAATACATTCACATAACATTATTAAACATGTACATAATAATATAAACATTAATACAATGACAGTTACATACATTTTATATGTTATTTTATACACATATTGCTTTAAGGCGGGCTGTTATTATTTTATATTATATAATTAGACTGAAACCATTTAAGTGTTAAAAATAATATCTCAACACACACACGCACGCACGCAGGCACGGACCTTTTCTAAAATAACTTTTTTTTTATTCAGGGTGCCTCAAAACATATTTCCGGTGAAATCTCGATATTAAATTTTTGGATGGAATGCAATACCTTCTCTACCTGCTATGTATGTGGTAGAGAAAGTAAAAATCATGTGATAGGTACTTCACATGACTTTCGCTACCCTCTATCGTTTTTTAGTGGGCATACAAACTATTCTTACTAAAGCCTACTTTTCTACTACATTTTAATCCATTTTGTTATGGATAAAAGGGAACAGCAATAGTCAAATGCTTAAGAACTGGATGCTGTACGCTGGCCTTAAAATTGCATACTGTTTCCATGCAGTCGCGAGAAACAAGTGAATTGTTGGCAGGACTTACAGAATGACCAAGAAATGAACAATTCGAACCTTTAATAGCGGATATCTCAGAAGTTGCTTATGCCACAAAAAAGACTTATTTGAAATAAATTGTGCGGTTTGAAGACATATACTACGTGATCAAAAGTATCCGGACAATCCCACAAACATACGTTTTTCATCTTAGGTGCATTGTGCTGCCACCTACTGCCTGGTACTCATTATCGGCGACCTCAGTAGTCATTAGACATCGTGAAACAGCAGAATGGGACGCTCCGTGAAACTCGCGGACTTCGAATTTGGTCAGGTGATTGGGTGTCACTTGTGTCAGAAGCCTGTACACGAGATTTCCACACTCCTAAACATCCCTAGGTCCAATGTTTCTGATGTGATAGTGAAACGGAAACGTGAAGGGACAGCACAAAAGCGTACAGGCCGACCTCGTCTGTTGACCGACAGAGACCGCCGACATTTGAAGAGGGTCGTAAAGAGTAATAGGCTATAGTAATAGTAATCTATTCAAACCATCACACAGGAATTCCAAACTGCATCAGGATCCACTCCAAGTACTATGACAGTTAGGCGTGAAGTGAGAAACCTTGGATTCCATGGTCGAGCGGCTGCTCATAAGCCACACATCACGCAGGAAAATGCCAAACGACGCCTCGCTTGGTGTAAGGAGCGTCAACATTACATGATTGAACAGTGGCAAAACGTTGTGTGGAGTGACGAATCACGGTACACAATATGGCGATCCGATGGCAGGGTGCGGGTATGGCGAATGCCCGGTGAACGTCATCTGCCAGCATGTGTAGTGCTAACAGTGAAATTCGGAGGTGGTGGTGGTGTTATTTTGGTGTGGTCGTGTTTTTCCTGGAGGGGGCTTGCACCCCTTGTTGTTTTGCGTGGCACGATCACAGCGCAGACCTACATTGATATTTTAAGCATCTTCTTGCTTCTCACTGTTGAAGAGCAATTCGGGGATGGCGATTACATCTTTCAACACGATCGAGCACCTGTTCATACTGCACGGGCTGTGGAGGAGTGGTTACACAACGATAACATCCCCGTAAAGGACTGGCCTGCACAGAGTCCTGACTTGAATCCTATAGAACACCTTTGGGATGATTCGGAACGCCGACTTCGTGCCAGGCCTCACCGACCTACATCGATACCTCTCCTCATTTGCGCACTCCGTGAAGAATGGGCTGCCATTCCCCAAGAAAACTTCCAGCACCTGATTGAAAGTATGCCTGCGAGAGTGAACGCTGTCATCAAGGCTAAGGGTGGGCCAACACCATATTGACTTCCAGCATTACCGATGGAGGGCGCCACGAACTTGTACGTCATTTTCAGCCAGGTGCCCGGATATTTTTTATCACTAGAGTATGAGTGTATATATAGTGCGTTTTCGTCTATCGCTTAAAGTTTACCAGTTATACAAGATTATACAAATTTCTTCCAAATGAAGTGGACTTCATAGTTATTCTCAGAAAATTCAAGATATACATTTTATTTGCAATATAAATATCTTTAATAGATGGTATTTTAATCATAATTGTTACAGACATTTTTTAAAAATAAAAAATTTCGAAAAATGCTCCATGTAAGTGCTAGTATGGGGTGGGGGATTTTCTTGAAAATCTTCTTGTTGCGTCGTTGGGAGGTACTGAACCTAAATACCAAGTTTGGTATTTAACCGGCTTTTCGTTTTAGAGTTATGCTGTTCACCGACACACACGCGCGCGCGCGCGCGAACCTTTTTCTAAAACTGGTTTTTTTTAATTCAGGGGCCTCAAAACATGTATTTCCAGTGAAATATCAAATCAAATCTTTGGGTGGAATACAGTACTTCCCCTCCTATACGTAATAGAGAAAGTAAAAAAGGGGTAGAAAGAAACTGGAAAACGAAAATAGGATAAAAATCAAATTTCATATTTGAGTCAAGCACTGTTTTGCATACCAGGTGAAGATTTTCATACCCCCACCTCAAGCTAACTTTTATATCGAATATATTTTGTTTTTCATATTCTTAAAAATGGTTTTAATGATTTCGATTGAAATGGAATGTATATTCTAAATTTTTAGTGAATTACCTGTGAAGTTTGCTTAATTCTGAACCAATTTTGTGCAACTGCTGAATCATAAGCGGTAAGACATGAAATACGCGCTCCATAAAATTATAGAACTCACTGAAATATACAATTTATGTCAAACCACGTTGTTTGAAGCATTAATCAGTTATTAAATATTCTGTTACATATTCAAGTATTCCCAAGCTGAACTGCCATGTGGCTTCTGTAAAACAATATGCAATTCTTTTTACCCGTACGAGTTCATTAGTAACAAAAACTAGTTTAAGGCATGCAGATAGTTGAACTTGACTTTCCATATTGCTAAATTGGAGATTATTTTTAATAAAAATAATTTATCTTAAATGTAGCATGAATACAAGAATCACTTAAAAAAATACTATAGTATATAAAGTAAAATGGGAATGGTAGAGAACAGGGCCACAACTAGGGTTTGTGTCACTCGGGGCAAAGATGGATTCCCCGCCCCATGTGATGATAAGGAAAAGTTAGCAAATTTTATCCTGTTATACCCTAAATGTATAAAACCGATTTTATATCAGTCGTTAATTTTCATAAATTCAACATTAAAGCCGCGCATAAATACCGCATTTCCCTGGAACGCCGCGACTGACAGCCCGCCACACCTACCTTAATGTACTAATGTTTAGAAACAATATATGTTACGCATACTTTGGTTTAAATCTTGTTTGGAAACGACCCCCTTTAAAAGCTATAAAGCCTGATATTTCTTGACCGCATTACACACTCGATTAATTTCTACAAACCGCTATTGTGCGCTATTCTTATGACCCTCCTAATGGGCTCCCTTGTTTGGCTAGGAACATTATAGCATCCAGAATACATTTGGTAGCCTTTTAAACAACCAATCTTTTGTGAGATTTCGGCCATTTCTCTTACCTGTACTTGAATCGGGATGCTGATTTTCTGTTCTAATTTTTATGATAAAACATCTCTGAAATTGTGAAATGTTACTTTTCTACGGCCCGGAGTCTTGAAATTCAAAATGAAGTTCATTGTCCCGAATCTCCCGAGTTCCTGGTCAGGTACCGGGATTAGGGTTCTGGATCCGGATAACGCTTGATGCTGACGAAATGTTTGGTTCTCTTCGATTGTAACCGGACTTTTCAAATACTTCAGAAATCTCATACGCTTTTGTCTCTTCCTCCTCATCTACATCGGTTTTCCCTGAAAGAGATTCAAACCTCGGCAATCATTTTTATAAGAAGATGTATCAAGATTTAGATGTTCCAACGGGAAACAGAGGTTTTATGTAAACCCAAGCAAATAAAACATCTGACATGACTTTCTCTACTCCTTACAAATTTACAGGTGCCATTCATATAACCATGTAAAAAACAATTCTTCCATTGCCTTGTTCTCCGCGTACTAGGGGTAACATGCTAGGCTCTAGCACCCGAGGTCGCGGGTTCATGCCCGACGGAGAGCGATGTATTTTTTCGGGCGAAAAAATCATTAGCATGGCTACTTTCTGATGGAAAGTAAAGCCGGTGGTCCCGTGTCATAGATTTACGGCACGCAAAAGAACCTCAAGGTTAGTAAGGAGGCCTCTGAGCAAATTTAGCTGTCTTTTACGACGTGTTAAGAGTGCGACGCTACAACCACAGATGTTCCATAAATAAATAAATTGCCTTTTTTTTCATTACGACAAAATGCTTTACTAGCAATTATTTCAAGTATAATGAAACTAATTATTCGCACACGTTCACATACCAGGCAGTCTACTATTATAGTACGTTTTGGTTTGTCGTGGTAACGGAGTTAAAAAAAAGGTAAATGCGAATTTTATGACAATTTCTGCCAAATTTATTTGCCTTTTGAAAAATATAGATACACAGATGAAATATTTTGAAAATG
Organism: Deroplatys truncata; assembly: GCA_030765065.1. Lineage (NCBI taxonomy): Eukaryota > Metazoa > Arthropoda > Insecta > Mantodea > Mantidae > Deroplatys > Deroplatys truncata. The sequence goes on along the minus strand of CM060976.1, from coordinate 165,975,752 downwards.
TTTGACGCCAGGAAGAAAAAAGTTAAACTGGTGTATTTAAATGTGCTCTGTATTTTTCCCCAAATAAGTGTTTGCCTATCTGATATGGTTTCCCAGTTAAATACATTTTTCTAATATTCATTACGAGTAAAGTGGAGATTACAGGAAGCTCAAGATATACGTTTTATTTTTAATATTGTCATAAATATAATGAATTTTAAAGGAGGTTTGTTTTAGGAGTTGTATTGTAGTTCGACTATTGGGGAGCCAAAAACTTGAGATAGTTTCTTGGAGTGTTCGCCCCATGTATGATACAAAATTTCCGGTGGCCATCGCCCCAACGTTTACTTTCTGGCGGCCTTCGCCCCAAAGTTCAGGAATCAACTTTGTAATTTAATGTTTCTTTAAATATTATATATATTTAGGTTTGCCTCGGCTGCGTCAGTATTAATTTGTAGAAACAAGTATCTCTTAGCAGGGGGTGATGCAGCTAAAGAATGTAAGCTTACACAAACTATAATTCTTTACTTCACCCCTTTTATTAATCCTTGACACGATTAAATAACACTTCACTGATATAGAGAGCTGAGAGATTATTTATTAATTACTTGCACTTTTTAACACGTAATCTTTATAATATTCTCGCCGTAATGAATTTTATGTCTCACACTGAATACGTACCGAGCGAACAAACTACTCGGGTACATTGCCTTCTAGCAACTGCCGTTTGCCACTTAAATTTGTAAAATTTTCTATTTTACGTCTCTGATTGGCTAATCCTACTCCAATAGAATACTTTTATTTAACGTTTAGCTTTTCTGGTTGTTGATTGGCTATTTATAAACTGTTTTAAAAATTACATTATTGTTCCAAGAATTACTAGTAGCATTATTAAACTTTCCGATTCATTATTGCCTCAAGGTTACCTCATTGCTAGCAATTTTCGGCCTCTATTATCACAGCTCCAACATTATTAAATTACTTAATACATTCACATAACATTATTATACATGTACATAATAATATAAACATAATACAATGACTGTTACATACATTTTATATATTATTTATACACATATTGGTTTAGGGCAGGCTGTTATTGAATTTATATATTATATCATTAGATGAAATTATTTTAGTGTTAAAAATACTGCCTCAATTTTAATCAAAATTGTTAAGAGCTGTTTTGAGAAAATAAAAAATAATGAAAATTCTTCTAAGTAAAGGGTAGTTTACGCTGAAGGGAATTTCTTGAAAATCTTTGTCACAACCTTAAATGATGCAGATTTAAGTATAAAGTTTTATATTTGACCTACTTTTTGTTTTTGAGTTACGCTGTCAATAAAAGGATTGACACACACACACACACACACACACACACACACACACACACACACACACACACACACACACACACACACACACACACACACACACACACCCACCCACCCACCCACCCACGCACGCACGCACGCACGCACGCACGCACGCACGCACACACACACACCACACACACACACGGACCTTTTTCTGGAAATGTGGTTTCTCCCCCCCTGCCTATTCAGGGGACCTTGTAGATACAAGTGGTTATAAATTCCTGTTTAGAAATAGGAAAGTTCCCTAACAAATTAAAAACTGCTAAAGTAATTCCAATATTTAAAAAGGGTGATAGAGATAACATAAATAATTATTATAGACCTATATTGACATTACCTGGCTTATCAAAAATATTCAAATGGTACTCTGTAACAGAATAATAAAATACATAAATAAATTACCTAATGAACAAAATGATTTTGTAAATAAAAGATCCACAATCACTGCAACGTCACACTGCTTAGAAAGTGTAATCAACAAAATTGACTCTGGCAATTATACTGCTGGCCTACTTCTAGGCCTTACTAAAGCTTTTGACTAAGCGATTGTCAACATTTTAACAGATAAATTATATATGTTAGGTTTTAGAGGATTGGGGCAAAAATTGATATACTCTTACATGACAAATAGGAAACAACTAGTACAATTAAAAACCAGTGATGGAGACTACAAATCTAAGACACAAAATTTATCCTATGGCATTCCTCAAGGCTCAATCCTGGGGCCATTATTATTCATTTTATATATGCATGGCATCAAAGACAGGATACCACATGTCAATATAATATGCAGAGATACAACAATTATTGTTAGTGATAAAGACACAGATACACTTGAGGTAAATACAAATGCAATAGTTAATTCTGTAACAAAATATTTCAATGAATCAAATTTAATTGAATATCCCACAAAATGTGAAATATTCTTTGGCTTCAAGAACATAATAAATTCCCCCAAATTAATAATTAACAACAACCCGGTTAAAAGCGTAAACATGTAAACATACTAGGATTGATTATAGATAAAACATTAAATTGTAATAGTCATGACAAACTGGCTACAAATGTTAGTAAAAACTTATTCGTTTTGAGATTAATAATTCTATCCCAAGCTCTACAACCAAAATAAATATACTTTACTCTCATCCACTCACTCTGAGGTGGTATTTTTAACACTTAAATGATTTCAGTCTAATTACACAATATATAAATTCTATAACAGCCCGCCTTAAAGCAACATGTGTATGTAACAATATATAAAAAGTGCATATTACAGTCATTGTATATGTGTTCAATAATGTTAGTGAATGTATTATGTAATTTAATAATGTAGGAGCTGTGAGAATAATAGGTTAAAAGTTGCTAACAATGAAGTAGCCTTGAGGCAATAATGAATTAGAAGGTTTAATAATGCCACTAGTCATTCTTGGAGCAACAATAATGTAATTTTTGTGACAGTTCATAAAATAGATAATCAACAACCAGAAAAAGCTTTAGTTATATGAAGGTATTCTATTGGACTACGATTAGCCAATCACAAAACTGAAATATAGCAAAATTTTCAAATTCAGAGTTCAGTTGCTTGTAGACAGTGCTCATAACTGGACGCGTTGCTTGTAGACAGCATTTCTAACCGGACGCTAAATGCGTCCTCGAGAAATTTAATACGTATTTTGTGTGAGACAAAAATAGTTTACGTGTTAAAAAGTGCAAGTAATTAAATAAAAAAATCTCACAGCTCTCTCTATATCAGTGAAGTGTTATTTAAATCGTGTCAAGCATTAATAAAAGGAGTGAAGTAAAATTATAATCTGTGTAAGCCTACATTCTTCAGTTGCACCACTCCCTGCTAAGACATTCATGTCTCTAAAAATAAATACTGACACAGCCAAGGCAAACAAACATAAATATATCATATTTAAAGAAACAGTCAAAATTACAAAGTTAATATTTTTAAACTTGGGGCAAGGGCACCGGAAAGTACATTTTTGGGGTGAAGGCTCCCGGAAATGTTTTACCATATGGGCGATTGCAACTACTTCAAGTTCAGCTTCCCAACAGTCGAAATAAAATATAACTCCTCCTAAAATTAATCAACTTCAACTTGTACCTATGGAATTGAAATATGGAAGAATAACTGCCAAACAAATTTCAGTAAGCTATTTATACTCCAAAAATATGCAATCAGATATGTAGGGAATTTAAATTATAGAGATTCTTGTAGAAACATATTTATGCATACAAAAATGCTTACACTTCCAAGCTTATTTATTTATAGGTCTATTCTTCATTTGATTAATCACAAATTCCCTATGAAAACCAACTCTGATATTCATAACTACAACACTAGTCTCAATATCCCTGAACATAGATTGCATACATGAGAAACTGCCCAGTTATATGGGGATAAAACTACATATGTGTTACCTAACCCAATTAAGACCTGTAATAAATTAAACAAATATTCAAAATACTTTTAACAAATATTTTGATTGATAAAGCCTACTATACCATTGATAAACACACAAATTATAAACATTATGTGGTCTAGCAAGACCTATAACATTTATATTCTTACTTTCATGCCTGTACCCAGGAAAAAAATTTGCAGGGGGGCTTCCATAACAAGATTTAAACTTAACACTACCCTATACAGTTACCATGTACCTACTCTGTAGTATATAGATGTTATGTGGATAAGAAAATTGCTTGGAGACATTATATAGACAGGAAAATAAACTGTTTTCGTCTCTTTGCTTAAAAAACTGGGATGAATGAAGACCTTACCGGGACAACATTTAAAAGAATCTGGATATATGGTCACATTGTCTATATCAGGCAATAATATTAAGTTTCCCTTTTCTTTGTAAATGTGCCACTAACAGTAGACATACTGTTATTTAATGACATTTTCCCATATTGGTTTGGTATAAATTTAAATGGATAAGATGTGTCAGAAGTTTTGCAGGGGGTTTGAACCCTAAAACCCCCTACTAAATATGGCCCTGCTTACTTTCATATTTATACTGAGTATGTATGACTTTTTTATATATTATGTACATAATATTAACACTTGTATAATTTTTAATTGGATTCTTTTCTAAGTTTACATATCTTATGCTTTGTAAATAACCATTGTTATCATAAGTTTTGGGGGGAGGGTTGACTCCTAAACCCCCCCTTCTAAATACGGCCCTGCTAACTTTCATATTTATGCCGAGTATGTATTAATTTTGTATATGCTATATACAGAGTGAGCCAAAATACTCTGAACCGCCTGCGCAGTGTTTTTCCTGTCTGCATCCTCGGCGCTCATTGCCGTCTGCTGCTATCATAGAAAGGCGTGGATGAAACCATAGAACATTTTTAAAACTACTTTTAAAGGTTTTACTTACCAACTTTACGATAGGAGATGCTAAAACTGGCCACCGTCGTTGTCCATACATTTTTGACACATCTTTAGGAAACTATCCATCACTCGCTGTAGTTCAAGTTGAGAAATTTCCTGGCAGATATTTTGTTTTAATTCTTCCAGGGTGTGTGGGCTTATCTTATACACTTTATGTTTTAAGTTACCCTGAAGAGATATTTTATAAACAATATTACCAGCTGCGCAGTGTTTTTCCACTGGGCATGTGGAAATATTATAAAAACATGATAGCGCACTGCTGCTATAAAGTCACGCTGTTGTGGTTTGCTGTGCAGTGTGAAGTGCAGTTTTGAGTTGATGGTGATGTGATGTAGTTCAGTTATTACGAGTTATTTATTATTTTGTCCTGTACTTAGTCACGAAGTATATTATGGTTCAGTATATGTTTTCTACTGCACAACATGTATTTATTTATGATTCATATGTGTTAACTCGGTCAGCTCGTCAAGTGAAAGTACGATTTACAGAAAGATTTTCAGGTGTAAAAGTTCCAGGCCGTACAACAATCCATGAACTTTACAGTAAATTTCAGGCCACAGGAAATGTTCAGGCTAAGAAATCTAAAAGACGGCATTCGGTTTTTACCGAAGAAACATTAGATGACATCGGTCATCGTTTGGAAAATTCCCCCCAAAAATTCCATGATGGATAGTTTCCTAAAGATGTGCCAAAAATGCATGGATGACGGTGGCCAGTTTCAGCATTTCCTTTCATAAAGTTGGTAAGTAAAGTCTTTAAAAGTAGTTTTAAAAATCTTGTATGGTTTCATTCGCTCCTTTCTGTGATAGCAGCAGACGGCAATGAGCGTCGAGGGCGCAGACAGGAAAAACACCGCGCAGACGGTTCGGAGTCTTTTGGCTCACTCTGTACATAATATTTACTTATCTTATACTTTGTAAATAACCATTGTTAATTTATTATCTGACATAGTTCTTTTACGATACTTTACTCTGCGATAACGCTGAAATTGAATTGAAATACTGCAGTAAAACTGACCGCTTGAGCAGGGAATTGCTAACCATAATTTTTTTACCATTAATGTTGCTTTACTTCAAGCCTAATTCATATTCTTTAGTATTGTATTAATATTATGCTAATATTCAATATGTATTACCCATTTACAGTTTGTGTAAAATCTGGCGACAGTCCCCCACTCCTGAAGCGTAGATGCGCAATAGCACTGACCAGCCTACCTATGTAATAAAAGTGGTGGGGGTCATTGTTCCACCTGCTGTGAGTGTGGTATTGTAAGCTTACAGTTGTTTACAATGCCTTGTGTAATTGTGTATGCAACTGCCTTTGAGTTCTGATATCACTTCTAGCCCCTTGCCCCCCCCTCCACTCTCAACACTTCTCCTCTCTTGTGCATATGGAGTGTCACGACATTTTACATAAACTGTAATTGCTTAAATTGTGTATATGCGTGCAAACTATTTCTATGTGCATAACCAATGAGGGCCCTGACAGCTAATGTGCGTGCTTAGGTTTGTTTTGGTTCACTTCAATCATAGGATAAAACATGCATAGTACAGCAAGTAATAAGCTGCTACGTAATCAAAGTCATTGTTAGCAGGTCCACATCACATTTACTCAGTGTTATCCTAATTAACGCTGAAAAAAGTTTGGATTTTAAATAATGACCCCAAGTAGACTGTTCAAATAGCAAAACAATACTGCCCCATCCACAAAACTCCAAGTGCAACATCATACCATCAATTACTTTATTATGATAACCAGTTTGTCAGAAGCTCTATATTAAAATGTATGCTTTGAAGTTAGTTTAAAGTTAAATGGGCATTTTTCCCCTTTGCATTTCTTTTGTATTTTTAATAATTCAGCTTCTCTGGAACAGTTGGAAGCTTAGGTTCACTGAATGCAGGGTGTGTGGGGATATAATCTATGTCAATGTTTCTGATACAATACATCGTGTATTTAGCACTCATATAATATATATTTTTTATTCATGTGATATATATATATATATATAATTGAATAAAAAGTAGTATTGCATTGATTTAGTTCACACACAGCATACTACTGTGTTATTATAATTCAGCTAAATCAAGTTTCAATCACACAGTAGGTACTCATACAGTAGTGCTCATACTGTAAATATTTTGTAAATTATTTAGCGCTAGCATCATAACAAGTTGCAAAGTTTTCAACATACCTTTATTGCAGTCATTCAGCCATATCATAAAAGAAGATGACCGATGCGATGCCATAACTCTTTCCTTAGCCTATTTTCCTGTATTCTGCTCCTGAATTTTTTTTTTACATGTTTAATCAGAACACCACCACACTGCAATGTCAACAATAATACACTGTGGTGCCTTGAAAGCTTTCAGGGAGCCAACTCACTCAAATGCACTGCAAGATTGTAGGAAGCGATTGTTTAGCAGATACCGTTACTGTTGTCTACAACATGGCAAAAGCCATATGTATTCAATGCTGTTGCTGAATATTTTCATTGCATTACATTAAAAATGACATTTAGATTATGTATAATAATGCTATACATTCATATTGAATTATTTATTACTAGGTGTGTCAGGAAACATTCAGTATAAAATAATATTATCTAATTCTGGCATCCTGGGCACGTGGCCTGTAAGCCCCCCCCCCCCCTAGTTGCAGCACTGGTACAGAATTTTGTATGTGACATATCAGATTTGTAAAATAGGATTCACATGCCATAATAATTAAAAATAATGTTAGTGACTGGATAGCTTTCTTATACACTACTAAGGATGATGGGATTGAATGCATGTCATTAGTCTAATCTGTGAGGCAGTATTTTTAACACTTGAATTATATAATATGTAATTTCAATAACCACCCGCCTTGAAGCAATATGTATGTAATAATTTATAAAAATGTATGTAACAGTCATTGCAAATGCTTATATTATTGTAAACATCTTTATTAATAATGTTATGTGAATGCATTAAGTAATTTAATAATGTAAGAGCTGTGAGAATAATAAGCTTAAAGTTACTAACAATGAGGTAACCTTGAGGCAACAATGAGTTTAAGAGTTTAAATGCTACTAGTCATGATTAGGACAGCAACGATAATGTAAATTAGTGACAGTTTAAAATTAGCCAATCAACAGCCAGAAAAGGCTTTAATTAAATGCAGATATTCTATTGGATTAGGATTAGCCAATCAGAGACTTGGAATACAGAAGCTTACAGGTTTTGACAGTTGAAATATGTTCAGTTGCCTGTAGACCTTGGTAGTGACTGGATGGAATATGTGTTCTCTAAAGAAATATTACGTATTCGTGTGTAACGAAAATTAAGTATACGTGATAACAAAGTGCAAGTTTTAAATTAAAGAATCTCACAGCTCTTAATATCAGTGTAGTGCTATTTAATTTGTGCCAAGGATTAATAAAAAGAAGTGAATTTAAAACTTAAAATCTGTGTAAGCCTACATTCTTGTTGCACCACGCCCTGTCTAAGAGATGCGTGACTAAAACAATACTGAAGCAGCCGAGGCAAACATAAATACTACCTATAGAAGCAGTTTAATAACAAAGTTAATAAATATTTTTAAACTTGGAGCGTAACAACAAAAATACATCTTCAAAAATCAGCTTCTCATACGTAGCAGCATATTACGTAACAAACAATCTTCTTCAAATTAACGCCCAAAGCGTGGTGCAAACTTCAACAACAAAACTCTTTTTCAAATTGGTTTTCCAAGCATGGAAATAAATAAATAAATAATCCACTTCAAAACTGACGTTCATACATGGAGCCGATTAAATAAATAAACTACGTAAACAATATACTTTCTCATCTGATATGTCTGCTACTTTTCTACTCAGAAATAAATCATTAAATTTCCTTAAGAATGTCCAAGTATGTAAATGCATACAGTGTAATATACAGTTATTAAACATAAAAATCCAGTGTGATTCTGTAATTGTATTAGTAGCTTCTATGAGTAATATTTGAGATTAGTGAAATCTCAAATATTACTTTTCATTTAAACAGCTGACTATGAATGTCATTTAATACTATTTTATTGTGTGCTCTGCTTGGTAGAGTAGGTTAGAGAAGAAAAATATTACTACTACACATAATAGTTTATTATATAATACACAGAATACACTTTAACAAAATATCTTAATTTCCAAAATTACAAGAATAAGAAAGACTGATTTTTCCTGTTTAAACTTTATGTTTGTATTTAAAATTTGGTAGATCTTTATATGCTTGTTTTAAAAGGTCTTGCAGAGTCTCTGCATCTAATATGGAATTATTTGAAGACTGCTCTTCCTCTTGCAAATTCTGAGGGTGATTTTTTATGGGAAGATCTATCTTAGCATTTTTAACTTCAGGACTATCTATAATGGAAACTTGAGAAGAGAGAGAACTACTCTCCTTGTAATAGCCCTCCACTAAATTTTTTATTTCATCTTCACCAACAGGGTCCACTTCCTGTAAAACAGTGAACCATTAAAACTATTAATTAAATATTAATAATGAAAGCTTTCCATAAATACATCAAGAATAACATAACCAAAACTGGAAGAAATAACTCTCAGGAAAAATTAGAAAATGCAGTTGACCTTCCTTAATTCGAAATTGAATAAATCAAACACTTGATTAAACTGAACTAATTATTCAGCCACATAAACTGAATTTTGTAAATAGCATACTATGAACTGAAACATAAATTACTCTCTGGAGAAACTGAACATCAAATAGAACATAAATCCCATACAGCTCATTTACACCTGTGAGTGCCACAGTGCTGCCTCAAGTACAGCAATGGAGGGAGGGGCAAAGAGAGAAGGAGAATGCAATTCAGTGAAAATGTGTTCAACTTGCAGCAGTCACTGTTGGATAGTTGTCATTGTGTTGTTGATTTCCTTTTGCCTGCATCATCACGCTGTCAAAACGAAACATGCTCAAAATGTTCTTATTTCATTGATTATAACTTCAAGGCAGAAAGCAAAAGAAAATCTTGCAGGCTGTTTGTTTCCCACCGATAGAAAGTATATCAGAAGGCCAAACATGATGTGGAAGCTTCATTGTTTGAACAGTTCAAGCATATGTGTTCACAGCAAATCCCACTCTGGTCTCCTGTATCAAAAAACATTACGTAAACACTGTGCATTATTGTAATAAGCATACATTTTCTTTTGATGTATTCAGCATCATCAGTCATCATTCTTATTGTTGTTATTAATTTTATTATTAATAATATCACTATATCTTATTCCTTAAAATGTTCTGTAAATTTAGTACTATAGTGTACATGATTTCAAGGCAAGTGTATTTTTTGTGTATTATACTTCATTAAAAGAAATGGTAGAATACACAAGATTTTTTTTTGTTATACATAATAAGCATCTATTTTCACCAAAATTTCGTTAAACTGAAAAGGCTCTTTTCCAGCCCCTTGGATTTCGGTTTAATGGAGATCTGCTGTATAGATCAAAGCATAAATGAAAAAGGTGGGAACCGCTGAAGAAGAAAATCATACTGACTTTTATTTATTTTGTTAAGTCCAAATCAACACAAACTGACTTGTCATGCTATTTGATCATTCATGTTTACTGTGATAGGTGATTGGGTTGCATTGTGGGGTGACCACTTCCATAGACAAAAAACGAGGGACAAGAGTATCAAGGAACACAGCACAATGTAAAATTGAGTTTTGCACACAGAAATTCTTTCTTAATACACTTCGGATTTATGCTTTTAAATCAGAAATCACTGAAGGGGACATTTTACAATAACGGATATTACAAAAAATAGAAATTAGTATTTTAGATATAAGACTGCTACCATTTTTCTAGACTATTGTGACTTTCTCTAGTCTTTCTGTAGTCACTATTTGATTTTTCCTGCACTCAATCGCAGGTATGCAACTCAACCTCTCTTCTCTTCAAGTCATTCGTTAATGTATCGAACTCAGGACTCACCTTCTCTTCTCTCCTCTCCTACGTGGACAACTGTCACTTGCAAGCAGTAAGAGCTTGCTAAGGAAACAACATAATAGAACTGAATTGAACAACACTGTGCTAGAAACCAACCTTCCCTTTATAGCCGAGCAGCACCCTCTCAAAGATTCTTACCTGGCCAGGGGATGGAATTCAGGAAATTTCTACCCACATCCAATAGGAGTTTGAGAAAGTTCAAAAACTGAGAGCACGTCCCCTTCCTCTCTCCAACCAACCTGGCACTAAAATCATGCTATCTAAAGTTGGGGCAGACTCCGTAAGCACCTTCCTATATTAATATACTACTAAATGTTTTTCATAAAAAGGAACTCCAAAGACAAAAAGTTTTTATTTGCTGGCCTACTGATTTATTTCTAAAGCTTTTAGTTAGTTATATCTTGACTGTTCCTTCGCTATACATTTTTGAAACTCTGGTAACAATTGCGATGATAACTTTTGTTATATTTATTTATTTGTTGAGCCCCACGTTTGGGAGCCAATTTGCGACGGTATTACTTATAATGTTTGTGTATTTGTGTTTACTCCATGTGGTGAAGCCATTTTGTGACGATTCTTTCTTAGGTTTGTAGCTCCATCTGGTGTTAGCAATTTGCGGCAGTATTAGTGTTTGTTCGAAAGAATGCTATGGTTATTTTATTTAATTTTGGTTCACTGTCCTCCGGCTAGCTATGATCTTTTTGGTCGAGCACTTCTCTTTATACAGGTTGTGTAAACGGAAAGGAGTCATTTATCCAAAGATAACACTGATGAAAGAATTTGTTTTACACTTTTATTGTCGAACACATTCACTATCACATTTACACTTTGATCTTGACACTTGCCAAACTGAAACTGTTATAATAACTTCATTACTGATCATTCTTAATTCGCGTACTTCAACTGTTTGTATAATTAACTTTACAACACTTGAGAATTTTCCTAACTCTGCTACGCGTAACCTGCGAATCGATAGCCTACGTGTACTGTACAAATATTTCTGCTGGACTGAAGGTGACGTGTAACGTACAAATGTTTTCGACGAACTGACGGACTGAAAACGACGTGTAGCATACAAATATTTTCGGTGAACTGACGGACTCATTGACTTTACCTCTAACCTAGCCCTTTTTATACTCCTACACCCCGATATGCCTAAATATTATAACTGAGTTGCTTTTGGCTAATAAAACGCGCCAACATTAGCGTCTATTTTTATATCCAATGAAAATTATGAATACATATGCTCAAGGTAAAATGTTCCAGCAAATTCTAAAGAAAAACGCGCCAACATTACGTAACTTCCTCGTCTCTAATAATGATAAACAGCTCACCCCCTCGCTGCATTATTGCACGCTATTATTGTCTGTTTCAGTAAGGCAGTATAAACTTACTTCTCAACAATAATTACAATCAACAAATATCTCAAATCAATGTCACATAAAAATGCATATTCATACTATAATCATTCTTTACATTTAAATAATTTATGATACAAATTACTGCATCACAATGTATCAACAGCAAAATAGTTTTAACACAAATGCTGATATTCATGACTATAATATAAGAAATAAATCTAAACTGCACATTACAGGTCATAAAAAAACCCTATATGAAAAAAGCTTATATTATAATGGCATTCAATTGTTTAATAAACTCCCTATATATTTAAAAAAAAGTCAAAACCCTGAGTCTTCAAAAAAAGATTTGAAAAAACTCCTAATACAGGGTTATTTTTATTCAGCGGAAGAATATCTAGAAATGAATTAGTTTATAAGCTTCCTTTTTTTAATTTTTTTTTATTTTTATTGTATATTATTTTACGTTGCTTTAACTCCTTGGTCATATCGCAACGGATCTGTTGGTGGATATATCTTAGAACAATATGTGGTGGACAGTTAGCCTTCTAGGTCTCATTCCTGTAACCCCTGCTTCATTCTGTGCAGATGGCATTAGGGTGCCGTCCAGTCTAACCGCCGCCCTCACACAGAAAGGCGGACAGTTAGCCTTCAAGATCTCATCCCTGTAACCCCTGCTTCATGCCGTGCAGATGGCATTAGGGTGCCGTCCAGTCTAACTGCTTACATTGTCTGTGGATAGATGGCATAGCATTCGCTATTACCACTTATTTTTCATTTTACTATTGTTTTAGACTTAAGATGGAACTTTGGGTTGTGGTATTAAATATCCAATCTGGTATTTACCTTGGCGACTGAGGAAAACCATGAAAAAAACCTCAGACAGATTATTCGGCCCATGGGATTTGAACCCGGAACCTCCTGAATGCGGGCCACAGACTTTACCGCCTGAGCCATCTCGCTCGGTTATAAGCTTTTTTATCGAATATACTATGTTTACAATTCCAAAATTTAGTTTAGGTACATACACATGTAAGAAATTAGGATTTCTGTATTTGTGTATTACATCTAATTAGACCTGTTCTTTTTGGAATAATAATTGTATTGTTGACGAAGCCAATATTTCTGTATTGAAATCAAATGGTGAATAAAATTTATATTTGAATTTATAATCAAATTAAAAATCTACTACTGCTTTCAGTGAGAAATACACATGTGTGTTAGCATATAATACTGTAATTAAAATGTTTGATCTAAGAAAATCAGTGCTAAAATTACCAAAAAAATTAAACGAAAAGCATAACTCTGTCATTCAGGTGTTCAAATTACAGAAAAAAAAACAATGAAATAGCGACAGCAGCTTTAAAATATGACAAAATATTAAAAAATTCAAATCAATAATAATGGATATCTTGGAAATACAAAGGCATAACTGCCATTTATTTCTTAGAATAAATGCACTGGAATAAAATAAAAACAGTGATGATTATTATTACATTAAACATTGATAAGACAATAAACCATATCAAGATTTTTACAAACCGATTACTTACTTTAAATTACTTAATATTACACTTACTACACTGAGTGTTCAGAAACCTTTGACTGGTAGTATAGTATTATTGAGTATCAAAATAACTGAAAACCTAACTTAAGAAATAGAACTTGAGGATTAAGGCAGAAGAAAAAATTTGCAGTGCAAGTGCTGTGCCATGCCATGCAGAATCATTAAAAGGTCTCAAATTGTAGAACTATTCTGAAAAATTAGGGATGGGTGATCAAACTATCCCTATTTAAAGCCATAAGAGCTCATTGTGGAGCACTTTACCATCTACTTCCTTAGCATGCTTATGTGTAGAAAGAAAGATTATTGTATCCAAGTAGTGGTGAAATCACACACAATGAAGCAATTAATAAAATACACTTGATGAAAGTGGAGTCAATCTAAGAACTCTTGAGTGAAGCTAGTAAGAGCGTTTAGGTTGACTCCACTTTCATCAAGTGTATTTTATTAAATTCTTCACTGTGAGATTCTACCATTTTTTGGATATTATAAGGAACTTCAATCCTGGGAAGAAGAGACGCAGGAAATTTTCGAGTAGATTTAAAATAGAGGACAAGGTTAGATAGGTGAGTGAAGCTAGTAAGTGCGTTTAGGTTGACTCCACTTTCATCAAGTGTATTTTAAAGACTGTTCTTATAAAAGTTTTACTGATGAACATATGGTCTAAGTAAAATGCTTTTTCAATAATACATATAAAGGAATTCAAAAGCAGTTTCCTGTATGAATCATAACCAGATCTGTACCAACTGACCTCTAATGCAGTAGTTTGTAGTGCAGCCAGTGATTTATCAATATCCATAAGCTTTTGTTTTGAACCTGAATATTTATATTTGGCATCACTTTCTTTTTCCTCAAGCAAATGCTTAACTTTCTCATTTTCCTCTTGTGTGAGCGCGACAAAAGCTGTTTCTGATTTGAGATTTGCTTCCAAGTCTGTATTCTGTTTTTTCTGTTATAAAACAATAACAGTTAATACAGAAATGACTGTCCAGGACAAACGGCAATAATTTTCAGTACAGTTGGTAGAAAATCAAATGCATTACCTTTAAGGTAATGATTATCAAATTTCTAAAGCATTCAGAAATGTACTTTATGGAATAATGTCCTACCCTTGTCACAGATGTTTCAGCTATTTTTACATTTAGTTTTCTATTCAAGAGACAATTTTCAGTAACAGTATCTCCAGTGCTTCCTTCAATTTCCTTCAGGAGCATAGCGAGCTGTTGTTTTTCTTCATCAGTTAATGCTGGTCCTAGATTTGCTGAAACTGACTAAGAAGCAAAGCAATCCAAAATTCAAAGATTATAAAGGTAGTATCATAGACTATACATTTATATAGCATACCTTAAATAAAAATGATTGTGAAAATTTATAAAAGAATTAATGAGAGCAATAAATACAAAGGATTAGAAATAAGAGTGCACAGACTTAAATTGTGGCTCCTCGGTGTTAAGCTGAAACATAAATTCCTCTGGCATATGGTTTCATAAATAAAAGATAGTATTGTTAAATGCTGTTTGCCAATATTTATGTTGAAATATGCTGAGTTAGGTAGATCTTAAAAAGGATTCATAACTATTGGAGGATGGGAGCACACATGAAGGCAGATCGGGGAAAGCCACTGTGCAGAGTGAGCGAGACAGAGTAGCATACTGTCTCTCTTCCATTCTTACTCACTATGCACTGGCAGATCATGTGACTCAGAACAATGCTACTGCACAACATGCACTCACCTGCCTTCATGCAAGCTCCCAACTATAACTTTACTATTTTTCATTAAAATGTATGGTGTTACGGAAGTAATATGCCACATATTCAATCCATTCCTTTGTGCACGAGTATGTGTCAGAGAAGAGAGAATACAGTGTGAGCAGGCTTTCCTGAACTTTCCTAGGAATTCAGCCATGATCACTTACAAATTGGTCACAACTTCCGGTGGGGTTTGTTTTGATCTCTGCTTTGGGTTGCCAAATGTACAGATTTTTAAGGAACAGTACAGTATTTTCCTTTATGTTCAATGTACATATAATATAGGTACTGTACAGCAAATATTCTTTGGTTTTGCTGTTTCAGTTAATAATGTGCCCTGCTTTCCTTGGAGATGATGTGCGACAAATGTCAATAAGTGATATTTAATTATTTCATAAATTGCTAAAATATTAAAAAGGATTTACAAAATCCTTGAACTTAAAATATAAACACACTGTAGAATATGCTTGGGTAGAGGCTTTGACTTTTAGTTGAGAATCCATGAAGTAGAAAATAGTTGATGTTACTCCACAGAATATGAATGTAAATGGTCAGTATTTAGAAACTGACAAGAGAAGAGAGAATCAAATCTGTTTATAATGGTAAGATACACATGTGATGCAAATGCAAAAATATTTTAATAACCTAAAGTAAAAAGGTTTTGCTCTATTTCCTTTGTATGTTATAATCAAGATTGTTAGCAGGGTATGTTAAATAATTGCATAAAAGAGAGAACAACTCGGAATATTATTTTTCTCAGTGGTCGCAGACTGTATCTCTTTTCCAAAGAGGCTAACTTGGTGGCCTGGGAATGGGTAATCTTCATATCACCATTTCATCTCTGTTTCAATGTATACGTTAAGGATCTATGTATTATATGAAAACTATGTAGTTTTTATGTTAAATAACTATGGGACCAAAGAAAAGGTGCAAAGGTTTAAAATACAACTATTATGACTTGATTGTTCCATTGCCACAGGTGCTTATACGCTATGCAGCAATTGCAGAACTTGGAAGACTGTTGAGGGGGGGGGGGGGGTTAAGGAATCAGACATTTTACCAATGTTTCACATCCTTTTATGTGAAAAATCATGGGGATTTTCATCTGTCATTGGAAATAGCTGAGGCAGTATGAATTTACAATCATAAGGGGTAAAGAGGAGGATTCACCATACAAAATCTTCTAGATCATTGTATAATAATTTCGTAAGGAATGGGGGTGGGGTAAATTAAATGAATTACCTAAATCGTAATTTGAGTTTCAAAAGCTACCCATACAATATCGGGTAAACAGTCTATTATGACTAAGAACAAGAAGAATCCAAACTTTTAGAAAGAATTTATAAAATTGCACCTATATTTATGTTCCATAGCATTGATATGCTGTCATTCTATTGTAATTGTTGTTCAAGTCTGAAGTTATATTCTTTTCATTATGCTCTAACCTGTATGGCTCTAGAGCAGTTTATTTAGTTCAATAAAATCTATTAATTCAGAACACATTAAACTAGAACTTTACTAACCCTTTATAGCCTGGTGTTATATATTCATTGCAAAGGTGTTATTAATATTTTTGCAATAAAATTGTAGTTTTTTCTTTTAAATAATAAAGAGCAAAATCCATGCCTGCAGTCAAATGTAATCCATCAGCATCCAAGCATGCCATTAAACTGGTTAGTTTACTTGCCCCCCCCTTCCTTTACCAAGGGCACATTTGACTGCAGTCGCTGGAACTCAAACTCATGATGCTTGGCTTGGAATGGATAGCCAGTCCATTTCACATCACAGCTATTGCTTGCTTGGGTTGTCATGCCGATGAAAGGGATATAAAAGCTGGTTTGGGAAATAGTGGAAGAGTGGCACATGTAGCAAAATAATTCTGGCAATATGGTTAATCTAGACTGTATGTGTTTCAATAGAACAACATCAAAACACCATTCCTAATTGTGCATATTTTGCCAGTATTTAATAAGCAGGATAACTAATGCATACAAACATATGTGGATATTTGAGTGTGCAATGTAAAATATTTGTAAGCAGCTTTCACTCTAAAAGAAACTTCATGGTTGTCACATTTCAGTTTGACTGATTTACCAATATTCAACTAATTCTTCCCTATATCAAAGTTTTGAACAATACAGATGTATGTACATGATGGAATGTCATATCTGTGTAATGTGTTCTGAATGCTTTTTAAGAGATTTACTCTTGAGAGATCTGCCACCGCTGAATGCTGGGCAGAGGGGCATATGGCCAGTGTGAACCACACACTCTTCTGGTGCATCCTAGGCAAATATCACTGCCGGAGATGTGGCCTTTGTGTAGGTGAACAGTATGTGCATCACAAATAAATTCAATGGATACAAACTCTATTTGCTGTGCAGTATTTGAGTACCTGAACTCTGAGATTATATCGTATGGCTAGCCAAAGTACTTCTCTATGGAAGTTTGAGAAAAGTTGATTATGTGCATCAAGAGCGTCAAGTTAAAACCCATTTCAAAACTGATGCAACAAATAAGAAATTAACATTCTAATTGAGCAATTATCTTTAACAAAAGGTGTATTCTTAAAAAAAAAATACAATTATTTATACATACTTTTGGAGTCCCTTATGTCGTACTTAAATGAGGCCCATGTAGGTAAAATACCTGTAAAGTTTCTGCTGTTAGAAAACTAGCCATAAATGATACACTAGTTTTTCATTATCTGCAATGTCTGGTTGACCTCCATCCCACAGTTTCCCTATTTAGATTTGCATGGTCATACATGGCTTTACGTTCGTCATCAAACTTTGCTTTTTTAGTCATCAGTTCAACAGAATGCTATTCGGCAAACCATAGGGAAAAGATACAAATAAATCTCTTTACTGAATTAGTTGCTGAAAACTGGAAAACCAGGCTACCATTGCCAGTATTTGCAATTCCTAAACAATTTTGGGTAAAAGAGAGAAAGAAAGAAAAAAAAAAGAGCTTTTATTACCTGTTTTTAAATGCAATGCAGAAAAATATTAAAGCCACAATGTCAGAAGAAAAAAAAAGGTAATACAACACATATGAACTTCTCCAGCCTGACCTTCCACCCTCAGTTGAAGGTGAAAGCCATCTGATGTTTAATAAGTGTAAGTCAAGTACTGTGTCATAAATCTCTCCAGAATTTGCTTACTTACACTCATGCTTCTGTTATAAGGTTCTTTCAATTTGGATCTAATATGTAAACACTTTCGTCCATGTGATGTTCATGCTTTAATAAGCATGTTGTATTCATTATTACTATCACAACCATAGAATTGTGTTTCTGTTTCATTATTCCTGTTAATCCAGACAACTTAGTTTAGTGTGGATTAATGAGCTTTTACTGTATTCTTACCATGTAATAACGGTAAGTTTTGCCTATTTTGTGATTATCTGACGAATTATTGTGAACTTAATAGCGGAAAAGCAATGGATACTAAGCACTACATTTTATATTTACAAAATGCCTTAGGACTTGGCTTTGTTGCTGTATAACAGAAGTGTAGTACATCTATCTTCTGATGCTGTGAGTTGATCCTCAATTAGGTCAAGTTGCCAGGAAAGATTTTCATCTATTTCCTGAAGAGCACAATACAAGAAACTTTACACACAGGTATACATACTGGTTCAGTGCCAGAGTTACCTACACAATATCTTGCAAAAATTAGATACTGCAATCCAAAACTTATACCTTAAAATATGTGATGTGTTACATTCACATAACTTTCTCTACCCCTATTATTTATTAGTGGACATACAAATTATTCTTACAAAAGTTTATTTTCCTATCTACTTCATTTTAATCGAGATAAACCTTTCCAGAAATACTACATTGCAAATTTCATTATAGATACAAAGGGAGTAACAGTAGTCAAATGTTTTAGAACTGGACACTATACGCTGGCCTTAAAATTCATACTCTTTCCATGACATCACGAGAAACAATAAAAAATTGTTAGGACCTTAACCTCTTCATGCATGAAGATATCATATAATAACACATGATTTGATTTCCTTTTATTTCACAAGTATGGCATTAGAACCACCCATGACTGCAAGAAGGTAACGTTTGAAACCAGAGTGTTTTGTTACAAAAGTGCACCAGAGTACAGCACTCCCTGGATGAAGCAATATGATGATGGCAGGAGTGTGCAACACCTTATTGGAAGTACTAGTTTGCAGAAGTTTGGAACCATGTTTTACATAAGAATTCATTTTATAAAAGGGCAAACAAAATATTATTTGAAATGTATGTATCTATTATTAGTTACTATGCATAAATAATTTGAAATTAATTAATGAAAATATTAATGTACACAAATGATAACATTATGCATTTAGGTGTGCTGAAGATTTTGAGGTTATGTGACCATTTGTAATTTACACCATAGTATTTCGATCTAATAATCTTGTATTCTTGCTTATGAAAATTATTTGAGTATTTCAGGTATGTTATTACAAATTTTCAATTTAGTAAAGGACAGAAATATCAATTATCAAAGGAGAAGATTGTGAAATTACTACCACCTTCAGATTCTGAAAGAAAGCATCTTCTTAGAGCTGTTATAAGGGAAATGGGAGATGAAGTTTTGCTTCCTGATGAACAAGAAGTGCCACCTACATTAGAAGTGGAAGAAAATGAAGCTAAAAGGTGGACTAGGAAAGAAAAATCCATGATTTCTATTTCTGGTCCATTTAGTCAACATGTACATGGGTAGAATGGACCTTCAGAATCCTATAGTTGATTGCCTATTGGCCCCCTTAGTTCAAAAATAAGAAATGGTACTTGAACTGTTTTCCACATGGTTAATATCATACTAGTAAATGTATAAATAATTTATAGAGATATTAATGGCAATAAATGTTATTTTGTGAAATTCAGATTTATTGTGCTTGATAATGAATATGAAAAGAAGAGAGAGCAACCTTAAAATGATGCTGTTGCGAATCCACCACCTAAGAAACAGCTGTTTTAAATACAGCAATTGCTAACCATGGAAGAGGTTATTATCTTATGGAAGGTGACCAAGAAAAGGCAATGCGTTGTCATGATGAAACATGTAAACAAAGAACGAGATGTAAGTGCAATAAATGTAATACGCCCTGAATGTATTGAGAACTTCCACATTAAGTAACATACATGCTGCTAAATCTTTTCACTTTTGTAAACTTTTTTGCATGTTTGTATTAGAGACATAAATGCATAATGTACATATGATACGATGTTCATAATTTGTTCAAAAAATAATAATATACATTGATGAGCTTGAAATCGTGTTATTGAATGTAGATTTGACAATCTTAAAGTATTAAATTTTTTTTTTCTCATGTTCCTTGATAATTTATGCATGAAGAGGTTAAAAGAATAACCAGTATGAGCAATTTGAACTATTAATAATGGATATCTCGGAAATGGCTGATGCCACAAATAGTTGTATGAAATAAATTGTGTAATTTAAAGAGATCTGCATTTCTTATGCAGTATGTTTTCATCTATCGCTTAACATTTACCAATTATACAAGATTATAAAAAAATTCCTTCAGAATGATGACTTCACAAGCTATTCCTAGAAAATTCAGTATCAACTTTTTGTCATGTAAATATCTTTAATACTAGGGCATTCGAAAGTAATGGCAACTCTACTATAACATCACAAAAAATTTATTTAGGTTTTTTTGACATTATGAACTTCATTTATAGTCTCCTGCCAGGTCAACAATACTTTGCCAAATCCTTGGAAGATGGCGCACTTCATCTGCAGCACCATTTCTGGATCACTCTCTCTCACTGATCGATCTAGAGCTCTGTGGACGTCAGCTCTTGATTGAAACCAAATGCCTTGTAGATGTTCTTTGATCTTTGAGAATAAGTCATAGTCATAAGGGCTCATGTCTGATGAATGTTCAAGTGCTTCCCAATTCCACCATCTAAACAAATTCCTCACTGCTGCGTCTACATGACAACAAGCATTGTCATGTAACACAATAGGACTCCCAATGGCCTGAGATTGTTTACAATGCCATGCCAGGCGCAAATGATGCTCCAGGTAATGCAAGTAGTAGTCTCCATTTACTCTTATACCAGGAGGTACAGTACGTACTAATATTATGCCTTTATAATAACAACACACAGTAATCATTAATTTCGAAGGATCCTGCAATGCTCGGCATCTTTTTGGGCGTGGTGATTCTGTATGTCACCATTCGCTTGATGTCATTTCAGCTCAAGTGTATACAAACGTATCCATGACTCGCCACAGTGATAATGGGCCAAAGAAAGTCTTCACGTTTGTGTTCATATTGCTCCAAATGCATTCTTGTGTCTTCATTTGCTGCCACTTTTCAATTTCAGTTACAGTGTGCAGAACCCTAGGCACAAACTTTTCACATTTTCAGCTTTTTTTCTTAAAATGGTATGTACAGTTGATGCTGCAATACCAAATTCCCTGGAAATCTCCACATCTATCATCTAATAAAGTCCTTACAGCCTGAATATGGAGGGTAGCAATGGATCTACCAGCACGTGCTCTGTGTTGACATTCCTCTCCCATCTTGCAATAGTTCTATAAGGTAGGACTTCTCTCCCACAAGCTTCTTGCAATGCTCTAAAGCACTGGCTTGCATTTTTTTTCCTCTTGCAATTTGGATTTCTATGAAGTACCTTTGTTCATACCTACTGAACATCATTTTAAGGCGGTATTACTTACTGAATGTGAGAAACAGTCAATATATTTACAAAATATTACTATTTCCAGACTTTCAATATTGCAGATTTATACATCAAAGACTGCTCAACAATATACTAAAAGATTACAATTCTTACCACTAGGATCTCTGATTTACAACAGTGTTGCCATTACTTTTTGAATGAGCTAGTATATGGTATTTTAGTCAAAACCGTTAAAGCCATTTTTTAGAAAATAAAAAATTTCTAAGAATCTTCCATATAAATGGTAGTTGGGGTGGGATTGAAAATCGTTCATGTTACATCTTTGGAAGGTGCTGAACTTAAATATCAAGTTTGGTGTTTATCCAACTTTTTGTTTTTGAGTTATGCTGTTCACAGACCTACATTGATATTTTAAGCACCTTCTTGCTTCCCACTGTTGAAGAGCAATTTGGGGATGGTGATTGCATCTTTCAACAGATCGAGCACCTGTTTATACTGCACAAGCTGTGGCAGAGTGGTTACACGACAATAACATCCCTGTAATGGACTAGCCTGCACAGAGTTCTAACTTGAATCCTATAGAACACTTTTGGAATGTTTTGGAACGCCGACTTCGTGCTAGCCTTACCAACCTACATCGATACCTCTCCTCAGTTCTGCACTCCGTGAAGAATGGGCTGCCGTTCCCCAAGAAACCTTCCAGCACCTGATTGAAAGTATGCCTGCGAGAGTGAACTCTGTCATCAAGGCTAAGGGTGGGCCAACACCATATTGACTTCCAGCATTACCAATGGAGGGCGCCACGAACTTGTATGTCATTTTCAGGATGGTGTCCGGATACTTTTGATCACATAGTGTATCTGTTAGTTGAGGGACTCACACTTGGGAAAAGTCCAAAGTTGCAACATGGAACACTTTTAAATTGGGTAGCACTATAATGACACAAACTGTTTTTTTTTTACGAGATCTACATTATTTCTGTACAAGGTTTGTCTATCTCTTAGTGTTTACTAGTTATTCAAATGTACACAAAATTATTTAAAATCACGAAAACTTCATAGACTCTTTATAGAAAATTCAAGATAGGTACACATTTTATTAGTCATGCAAATATCTTACACATCTGGTATTTTAATCAAAATCACTAAGGGAATACTGAGAAAATAAAAAAAAAATAATGAAAATTTTTCCATCCAAGTTAAGGATGAAGGAGAGGGGATTTCCTTGAAAATCTTTATGTTGCATCCTTGAAGTTGCTGGATTTATATACCATGTATGGTATTTATTCAATATTTTATTTCTGAGCTACGTTGTGTCTGCACATCTACGCACACACTTTTCCATTTTTATTCAGTGGACCTCAAGGAATGTATTTCTATGAAATCTCTGTATCAAATTTTTGGGTGGAATAAAACACCTCTCTACCTCCTTAGGCAAGTAGTAGAGAAAGTAATAATGGCAAAATCAGACAGAAATAGTGAGACAGTTATATCTCTTTTTTATAAGTTTTTGATGAATATAATTTTATGATTAGGATGTTCAGAACAAAATTGTTTAAGAGGAATGATGAAATTGGCTTTAGAAATTATGGAAAGTGATTTCCCATATGTTTGTGTAAGCAAGAGATGATCTTAAGGGAAACGTTTTTCAAATATTCATGAATGCATTGACAGATGGCTGGATTATGTGAATCATAATAACACTGCTTACATCAGTGCTGTAGAAAGCACAAGTTCAGCATGTTCTATAGCATTTTACAATTAAGAGTTTTTTTGACGGCATTTTGCGTACGTTACAGGAATCTGTGATGCTTGACTTTCTAAATTATTTTGTGCTAAGCTTTCAACACTGCCCATAAGCACAATGAAGATGGAACACCAGAACTCCGCTGTGACCTCAGCTATCCAAAGCAGCCCATTTCTTCTGTGATCATAATGTAATGTGGCATAGTGCATAGAGAAATTAAAGTAAATCTTGGGATCAGAGTTATACTTCAATAATTTGTCACCATTTACCCCTACTCCTCCCTGTCACCCCCCCTGCCAAGCTCAGCCCTCTCACCTGGAAACTTGAGCTACACCTCCCTTCTCTTCCCATCTAGTGTGGGTGCCGATGGCAATGTCACATTTTGTGGCAGGTGCCAGGGTTCCGTACAATAGTATTGATTATTTTTGCAGTGAGGATTATCTAGGTTCTTGAGTGAGTTTGACAAGTCTGGTGCACATGGAAAAGCTCATTCACACATGTATTTTACAGCAATACAAAGTTTTTGAAATTTGTGGGTTAGGCAACTCTGGCATAGAATCACTCATTTCACTCAAAAGACCTAGACAACCGAAAAAGATTTTAAACAATACAACAAAAAGGAGATCAAATGTACCTCTTTCTAATATTTCCTAAATTTATACCTGTATATTCCTTTGGACAAAATTAACTTCACTTTTCTTCCGTGTAACTGCTGACTGCACTCTGCGAGTTAATACACTTCTCGTTTTTGTCTCATCACTAGTGGAGTGTGGTCTTTGCTCAGCTTCAGCTCTCTGTTTCTGAGGCCTTGAAGTGTAACAGTGGTCCATAACAGCTGCAGTTTTGAAATTCTTGTCTCCATTAAGATTTGGTAAAACCAGTGTTTTATCTATCATGGAAGCAAGAAGTACTCATAAAGGCTTGTTACAGAAAGAAACATTTGAGCCAAAGCTACCTAGATTGCCTTTTTTCTGGTACACTGGCAACACTAATCTGTAACTAACCAGTACTACAGTAAAAGGATACGAAGACAAGTAAAGTTGTCAAGCTTTGGCCCATGCTTATAGAAACTCTTGTTTATTTTCTAG
The DNA here is from genome assembly GCA_030765065.1 of Deroplatys truncata. NCBI lineage: Eukaryota > Metazoa > Arthropoda > Insecta > Mantodea > Mantidae > Deroplatys > Deroplatys truncata. The sequence continues at coordinate 165,950,818 of CM060976.1, read as the reverse complement.
AAAATTAGTACTCTACAACACATGATTTTTAATTCTAAATAGTGATGATCAAAAAAAGGTATACAGTACTGATTGGATTATTAAATTTTACTTCATTTAATTTTTTACGGACACTGAAAGAGTTTAATTTTATAAGCACTTGAAATGTCCTCTAACAGCATTGCAACTTTGCTCTGTGGTCAGATTCAATGTCATTGTAGCATCTCAGGTGAACTCTAAATGAGGTGCCCCATCTTGTTGGGATAACAAGAAGTCAGCCCTAGTTGTAAGTTGTGGCACCCCACATTTTGTAACCTATTTATGTAATTGTTATAATTCACAGTTGTATCAAAGAAAAGTTGCCTCTGCTGAACAGGCATCACAGAAATGCCCAATTGATTCAGTGAGATGTAATAATCACGAGGATTTTCATCTACCCAGTACATATCACTATGGTTATACAAATAACCATCAAAATTGTATCATATGATCTGCTTAAGTAGCAAAATTATTCCAATTCTTTTCTGTCTTCCTGTTTTCCTAGCAGATATTATTATTTTTATTATTATTATTATTCATTTTTTTGGGTGATAGCTAAAAGCACATTAAAAAAAGTTACATTTGTAGCATAGAACAACATCAAGTGATGATCCCCGCTTCCTTTCTGTCTTATATATATGATTTTCTTTATCTTTTTTAAAATAGTATATGAAGGTTCTGACATTGGGGGATGAAAAGCAAACATAACAGCTGTTAACTGGCAGATATGACTTCAGTTTCATTTCCCTCCTCCACCCGAATGAAAGGATGAATGCAATGTAATCTCCAGCCATCACATAGGAAAACTTTACTATTAATTTTTCTTTTTAATATGAAAGAAACCACAGAAAGTTAAACCTTGTATGTAAGAGTGGGATTCTGGTGAACTCTTGATATTGAATTTTTGGATGGATTGCAATACTCTCTCTACCTACTAGGTATGTGGTAGAGAAAGCAAAAATTCTTAAGCCTAGCCCACACCTCCATACAACTGCCTACAAACAAGTACACAAATGTATATAAACTGTTTGCAAACAAATGTTACTATTTTTTTTTATTCTATCCGAGATAGAAAACAATTGCAATAGCAATCATAAACACAGACGTCTGGATGTGTTCATGGAGAGATGCACATGGTGCCAACAACACCGTAGTTAGTGACTGTAGCTCATTCAGTTGCATGCGGATAAAATCAGGAAACAAATCAATATTTAAAAATCTGATGTGTTATACTGACATGACTTTCTCTACTCTTGTGCAAACTATTTTTACAAATACTTATCCTCCATCTACTTCATGTTAATTGAGATAAACATTTGCTGAAACTGTCTTATTGCTAATTTTCTTGTACATGCAAGAGGAATATGGTAGGCTTTAAGCGATAGTCAAAACTTTTAGAGCTGGTTGCTATGTGGAGCATTCCATTCTCTTTGCATGTTCAGGACACAAAAAACAAAAAAAAACAAAAAATTCATAATGAATTCCCACTTGAGAGAAAGTATAAGTATTGGAAAATTCAAACAAATAACTAGGAATATCTTGGAAATGGTTCACTCAACAAAATAAAGTATATGACTTAAATTATGCATTTTAACGAGATCTACATTTTTTGTGTAGTAAAATTTTGTCTCTCTCTTAACGGTTTACCAGTTATGCACAAATCATTCAGAATGAAGAGGACTTTTGGTGATATTCCCAGAAAATTCAAGATATACATTTTATTTGCCATGAAAATATCTTAAACATATGATGTTTTAATCAAAACTCTTAAGAGCTATTTTAAAAAATCAAAATTTTCAAAAGGGTAGTCTGAGGTGGCGGGGGGGGGGGATTTTCTTGAAAATCATCTCGCATCCTTGGAAGATACTTAACTCAAATACCAAGTTCGGTATTTATCCCACTTTTCATTTTTGAGTTATGCTGTTCACAGACAGACACACACACGGACATGTTTCCAAAAATGCTTTATTTGAATTTAGGACACTTCAAAACATGCATTTCTGATGGAATCTTGGTACCGAATTTTTGGGTGGAATACAATATCCCCTACTTACTATATGTAGTAAAGAAAGTAAAAATAAATTTTGGCATAAACATAAGAAATTAATGTATTTTAAACAAAGTGTTTCTTCTTCAAAAAAAGAAAATGGGCTTGGATATGAAAAGCTGTTGTTTCTAGATTGTTTTGAAATTTGAAATGTGTACATACAGGTAGTGTAAGAAGATTGGAGACTGCTATTCATTGTGTCACGGGTATAGCCATTCTATGTTTAATTCACTTATGCAGATTTGAGAGCCTATCATTTAAACCAGTACTTCAAAATAACTTGGTATCACTCTGGCAAAATGTTTGAACCCAGGACCACTATAATTTAATTTCAAGTCCTTTTCAGTATATTCTGGATGGACCTTATGCATCCACCACCTTTCATTGTCCTTTTCTTGAACAACAAATATATGTAAGCAGTACTACTCCTGCAGTTATTTTGCACAAAGACATAACATTTTAGGTCTGGATACACTTTCAATGTATGTAGTCTAGTTCCACAAACTGTTCATAAATATTCAGTGCATTTATTTGAAAACACTTGTATTTTTGTCTGCGGGCAATTGCATTCAGGTGTGGACTAACAAGGGACTGCTGTCACACTGAAAATCAAGCTTGGATTTTTTTTTAGTGAAAGTAGATTGAAAATAAAAATACCCGCGTCTCTGCTTTCTCTCCCATAGGCCCAAGTTTGATGATGAAAAAAATTATTTATAAATTAGAATGGTTCACTAATAATAATTAATTCCTTGCATATATATTGGTATTTAAAAAGTATTAAATGAGAGAACCTACAAAAAGTTAAAAGTTCTCTCTTTGAGAACTTACAAAAATGTGCAATTCTTATCTCTTCAGTTTGTTTTTCTTGGAGGCACCCATCACTGGGAAAAAATGAATCGTAACTGCCACCAATTTTCTCTTCGCTCCATGAAATATTGACGGTAAGTTATCTTTAGTGTAATCTTACACACATACTTGTAGCGCTGGTGTAGGGCAAAGGTTATTATCCGGTCCCATCCACGGTTGTGTTGATACACCGATGAAAGAATACAGTATTTTCTTTCCATTAGTGCTATATCTCCATGCAGCACAGTGTGTGTTAATTCTCCCTAAACATTAATTGTAGAATAAATGTATTTATTATGCAGATCCAATTGCTGGAACATCTGAATGTTATGTGTATGCATGTTTATGTCAATTCAATAATACTCTTTGTTTATGAGGATGTATTATAAAGATGTGACTAGATTTGTTTTTGATATAAACTATGTTTGAAATAATTTTTTATAGTTTGGAACAATATGAAAAGTATTTGTAATAAAGTCTGTGTTCGAATTTTGCCTCTGCTCTCATATGAAAACTGTTTAAAATGCATAATTTTATATTGTTAATTCATGTGTATTACACATTTCACTTATTAGTTTCAATTCAATATTCCTATTCTTGTGAAATAGGGCCTTCATTTCCCTTTTGGCAAGCTTGCATACATTTACTGCAGCATCTGGCATAGTACCAGGCAGCTGATTGTTGAGTGGAAGAATAGATCTAAAATCAGCCATTACAACTTAAAACTTTATAATTTTTTCCCGGTGAATAGGGATGATATGGGAGAGAAAGCCAAATTTTTGTGTTTCATGTATTTTCATTATCAAAAATTGCAGTTCAATCTGCAACATCAATGTGACAATGGCCACTTGTAAGCTTTAGAGGAGTTGCTTCTGCAGTTTCTAGAAACCAGGCAAGTGATATGTGTAGCTGTTTTAAACTAGATGCAAGAAAACAAATACCTGATTATGGGGCAGAATCAAAATACTTTTCTCTTAGAAAAACCTAGGGAATAAATATGAAAAATAAAAATTAGACCTGAAAATATTTATTAATATATAATAGTGGATGGGTAAGATGGAACTCGACAGCAGTCACCACCTCATGGCAGTAGTTTATATGCTTTCCTTATTTTAAAATAAAGAGAATTGAAGGTTGTTACACTACATCACTAAAATGTTCTTACTTGAGCGCATTTCGGGAAACGGTTTGCTCCCATCATCAGCATGTTTTCAACTAATTTTGTTGGTTATTGTCTGGAGAATGTGTGTAGCTAGTGGTGTTTCTGGTGCTGGGCTGATGAACCTCCAAAGGCTGTTGGGTAGCGGCAGTTTGAAATTCATTAGGTGATTCCTGTGTTTGACGATATGTATTTTTTCCCAGATGTCCAATTCATTGCTGCTGTTGATCGGTTTTAAGAGTTTTATGTTTGGAGTGATATCATGGTTTGAAGACCAGAAATGATGTGCTACTGCTGATTTATCTGGCTGCTTTTGGTAAATGCATCTCATATGCTCTTTAAGTCTTATTTCAAGATTTCTTTTGGTTCTTCCTATGTATACCAGGTTACAGTCATTACAAACAATTTGATATATACCAGCTGATTTATCATTAGGGATAGGATCTTTTGTTCTGTTGCATAGTAGTTTCTGTGGAGACAGGGTGATGTTGTATTTCTCGAAAATCCTTTGAAATTTATGATGTGTCCAAGGGTGATAAGTGAATTTCCTATATGCTTATAGGAAAACCACAAGCATATAGGAAATTCACTTATCACCCTTGGACACATAATAAATTTCAAAGGATTTTCAAGAAATATATCACCCTGTCTCCACAGAATAACCACAATATACAGAAACTACTATGCAACAGAACAAAAGATCCTATCCCCAACGATAAATCAGCTGATATATATCAAATTGTTTGTAATGACTGTAACCTGGTATACATAGGAAGAACCAAAAGAAATCTTGAAATAAGACTTAAAAGCATATGAGATGCATTTATCAAAAGTAGCCAAATAAATCAGCAGTAGCACATCATATCTGGTCTTCAAACCATATCACTCTGAACATAAAACTCTTAAAACCGATCAACAGCAGCAATGAATTGGACATCTGGGAAAAAATACATATCATCAAACACAGGAATCACCTAATGAATTTCAAACTGCCGCCACCCAGCAGCCTTTGGAGGTTCATCAGCCCAGCACCAAAGAACACCACTAGCCACACAAATTACCCAGGCAATAACCAACAAAATCAATTGAAAACATGCTGATGATGGGAGCAAACTGTCTCCCAAAACGCGTTCAAGTAAGAACATTTTAGTGATGTAGTGTAACAACCTTCAACTCTCTTTATTTTAAATTATGACACATCACTGTTACTAGCTTCTAAATCTTCAAAATTAATTAATGCTTTCCTTATTCTAAGATATGTAAAAGAATGTATATTAGAGTCTGCATAAAGCCAAGAGCTGCAAATTAAATTAATGAATTTTAAGGAAAAATTAAAAATACTATCTATTTTTAAGCAGTGTGCTTTAACTAGGAGCACACTGAAGCTGTTTTGTGTGTGGTCCTTATATTGTAATCCAACGTTTTATTGTGTAAGTTTTATTTTTTTTAATCTGTGCAGAAAGAATGTTTACCCCTTTATCAACCCACCCTACTGTATATGAACCTGTATTGAAGCAGTAAAAATTATTTCTTATTACAAGGTTAAATCTCCATACAAATACTTCCTTTATTGTCCAGAATTAATGCAGAATCACAAATCCAATTGATATCACCAAATCGATTAGGATGTATTGGATAGCAAAGTGCTGATGACAGAGATGCCAACAGCAGGTGCAGGATGGATACTATGTGCAAAAAAGAGGCTGTTAGTTTCATACAGGATAGGCCACAGAAACCTTCATATTTTCAAAACCAAATTAACATAGAAATACAAACTAAGCTTTACATGATATAGCAATAAAGAAACCCGACCTATTTTTTACTTATTTCCTGCCACTTCAAGGACAAATATGGAGTTAAGGTATCGACCACTGGACTCTCCTTTACCATCACACAAGTTTCACTCATGCACATCGGTTAGTTAGAAGCAGATGGTGTGTCTGAGCTCTGTACAGAATAATGCTGAGTGCTAAAGTAGAACAGCGTATTAACATCAAATTCCTTACAAAACTCAGAAAATCTGCCACAGAAACTTAACAATTGTTGACAGAAGTTTATAACGATCAGTGTGTATATCGTATGCAAGATTTTATGAAATTTAAGGAGAGTAGGGTAGATGCCAGGGACGATCCATAATTGGGCTATCCTCACATTATGAAAACTGAAGAGAATGTGGAGAAAGCTATTAAAGTAATTCAAGAAGACTGCCAATTGGGATTTGAGTAGTTACTGAACTTACCAACATCAGTAAGGAAAGTATTAGATGGATTTTGACGAGACCTAGGCACAAAAAAGTTTTATGCTAAAATGGTGCTAAAATTCCTCACTCCCACACAAAAAGAAACATTGAGTTAATTGCTGTGCTGACATTCTTGAAAACGTTGAAAATAATCCTAATTTCTTCAAAAACTTAAGGGGAAATGAAACACAAAAATGAATATTTCATTCACCACATTAGTTTGTCATCAGGAATAAATAGCAACGCACGCAGTTTCACTGTCCCAAGATGAATGGTTATCGGGTTATGACCTGTTGTTAAGTTGATGCACGACATAATAAGAACCACACTGCACCCAGACAAGACATATGCAGCATAGGTGTTTTAAATGACTAACAAGTTCACGTGTTAATTTCAATAGAAGTTCCTAACTTCTCTGAATAACAAAGATCAGAGCTAAAGCTAGCCAATTACTTTTCGTAATCCAGTTAATACCTAAAAGGTGATAAATGTAGTCCAACAATCTGCTTTGAAAATGAGTGAACATGGTAGCTGACCATATCAGTTGAACCAAAACACAGCGATTTTGTAAATTTACATCATTCTGACAAGTGATTCCGAGACAGTGTGAACACCAAAAACCATGCTGGTTCCATCCACTGATGTAAGTGTAAGGAATGTACACCTACGAATAATGATGAGGAAAGTGTGTGTTGCTTGGACTATGAAAACACAAACTCGGTGAAGAGCAATTTTGTATCATAAAGCATCCTAATTTTCACAAACTAGTTATGGATCATGATGTTTTGAATACTGTGAGACATAACTTGGCATTAAAAACAGACAGTTGAGCTAAAAAGAAATTAATCACCACCAACAATCCTGCTATGACCTAGCGATATTCCTATAGTGCTTAGTATTAGGAATGCTTTTCCAGAACCCAGCGAAGTATATGTAGGCTTAAAACTTCACTAATAAATGCATAAATTAAAATAGTAATTTTAAATTAAACCATTATTATTGTTTAAAATTGTATAACGTATCTGTGACCAACCTTCTTATGTTGACTGAAAACGTGAGAAGCGCTTCAATGGTAGTAACTCTAATGGAGGTCGTAGCATGGGAGTTATATTCTTCGGTAGCGACAGATTAATTGCTGCATCTGGAATGGATCCACACATGTGCATGCAGAGATTTTTTTTATTTTACGCATTATCAGCAGTTTCCATTCTTCGTTAGATTCCTCATATTTATTTTTCAAGACCCAGATGTTTTAAAGTACTGAGTTTTTGACACCAGTCTTTTTTTATTTACATTGAAATTGCGACTTAGTGCTGCTATCATGAATCTAAGTTGAAGGACATTATGTGAAAAATGTATTCTTTTCGGGGCATATCTAGACGAAAAGTGTGATAGCTTTCTAAACTGCCGGTCTTCTTCCACAATTCATCATGTTCACAAGATCTCCATCTGCCATTTATGTTCATTTTTTATATGATGAAGAACTAATATGAATTTTTCAACTAATATGGCACCGTTCTCATTGCAGTTTTGCGCAGCCCACCATAAATGGTTATTTATATTGGCTTTCCACATAATCAGCTCTGGGTAAATTTTTCATTAGACTTTTATACAAATGCCATACATCAAATTCATGTTCAACTTCTGGATACTGAGTTTTTAACAGATATCTTAACTTTGTGTCTGTCGGGGAGAAAAACTTCAACTCTACACATTTCCTATTTTGTAAGCTTAGTCATTAATTCATTATGTTGTCAAAAGCAGTCTTATCCAATCGCCTTTCACCAGACCTCTTTTGAAGTTCAAGCTCAATAATTTGCGGGAATAGACTAAATATTTGGCTGAAAATCCTAGGGAGTCGTACTGCCCATCCCTTGTCAACCATATAGGTATACCTTTTAATGAATTCAATTTTTTTTTCTTTCTTGAACCCAAAATGCTTGCAATTGGTGCTGCCATGTTTCAAATAGTTTTATTAAATGTACGCCTTGAAAACATTGCCAAACCCAGTGATTTGCAGAAGAGCTTAAAACTGCTGAAACAAAATACCAGATAATAATAAAGAATTGCTATTAAAGCATTTCCTTCCAGTTTCTTTGCTGATAAACATTGTGAGTTGTAAGTGAATGTATTACTGCAATAACACACTGCTTTAACACATAGCATTGTTCCTTTACTGTAATGAGAAATTGTTTTGATTTCAAATAAAGAGTGTCAGAGGTTATTACACTACATCACTAAAAGGTACACATCATAAACAAAATGAGGCCCATAGTGAACAACATAAACTCTCCTACATACACTACCGTTTGTGAAAATTGCAACATCAAGAAGAAAACGCATGAATTCAATGAATTTAATACCACAGGTTAGGTACATGACAAGTAACAAATGATAAAACTTTTCAAATCTATACATTGAGCCTTTGAGCCCTAATATTCAGTATTTGGTGTGGCCTCAATGCACTGCAATTAGAGCTGCTATACACCATGGCATTGAATCAAAAAGGTTGTGAATAAGTTCCTAAGGGATTTCCCTCCATGCAGTTTGTATTCGAGCCCACAAATCCGTGACACTGGTTACTGGAGGACCGTGATGCACCAGGTGCCGACCAACCATATCCCAGACATGTTCGATGGGCAACATGCCAGGCGAACATGCAGGCCAGGGAAGCAATGGTACCCGTCACTCTTCGAAGAAGGCTTGTACATTCCTCGCAATATGTGGACGGGCATTGTCCTGTTGAAATGTTACCTGTGGAGATGCCTGAAGCAGGGGGAGTACCTCAGGCTCTACAACCACCGTTAGGTACCGGTTGCTGTTCAAAGTGCCCTCAATTCGTAGGAGGCAAGATTGGTTGTTGTAACCAATGGTGCCCCAAACCATTACACCTGGTGTTTGTCTGCTATGCCACTCAACAATGCAACCCTCCAGGTTGCGCTCACCACGGTACTGCCAGACACGATGCGGCCATCACTGTAGGACACGTTGAAGCAGGGCTCACCCGAAAAGACTACATTTTGCCACCCAGCACCCCAGTGACGGTGTTCACGTGCCCATTGCTGTTGGAGGAGCTTGTGGTTTCTGGACAATGGAAGCCAATGTAATGGCATGCATGCAACCAGTCCAACCTGCAGCAGACGGCGATGAACCGTTGATGAACACAAGTTCGCACCTGTTGCAGTGCTCCAGCCTCGAGCCAACACTATGGATGAATCTGTACGGCCCCTTATGGTCTTGCGGACAAGATGACGGTCATCCCGTGCTGTGGCCATGTTCCGCGGTACAGTATCCGCTCTTCACTGCGTACGACCTTCTACTATGCACTGTTTCCACACAAGCACACTGTCATAGCAGCATGCCCTGTACGAGCCGAAATGTCACGGTATGACAAACCCACTTCCCAGAGACCGATCATTCTGCCCCGTTCGAACCCACTCACATGCCAATATGGCTCCCTTTGACGTTGACGAGGCATACTGGCACTCACTTTATTGTTTCCACTTTGTTTAACAGCTCAGCACTGACTACACTGGGCGCAACACTGACATTGTCGGACTGACATGAGAGGGCTCTGCTCGGCCTAAGTGTACCCCATCTCTCTGTAAACCTAATCACTTATTGCTTGCACACTCTTCTACACTTCCAAGTTTGGAGTTACTCGGGAAATTCTTTCTTGGTGTTGCAATTTTCACAAACAGCAGTGTATAAACTAGCAAAATGACTTTTAAATACTTTCAATTCCATGCCTGTGTTTAAAAGTCTAAGCATAAAAAATTCATTAGAATTAACCAGTCGTCTCTCCGATATAAATATATCACCTACAGACATGATGGTGTCCTTTAATATCACTGCACTCTTCCCAAGCATACCAAAAGAAGAATTATTACCACTCCTAGAAACTTGGATATTAAACAACGGCACACCTAGAGTACAAACAGAAGATTCCTTAAAACTAACAAAATTATGTCTGGACCAAAAATTCTTTTCATTCCACAACAAAATCTTTAAACAGAATACTGGCCTAACTATGGAAAAACCCCTTTCACCATTCCTAGCAGAACTATATATGAGCCATTTTGAATACTGTATTACTAAATCTTTTCCATATCTGTTCAAAACCTGGTATAAGTACGTAGATGATATTTTTGCTATAGTTCCAAAAAAAACTTACAGAAGATTCTTTGAAATTATTGAATTTACAAAAAAGAACCTTAAAATTCACAAAAGAAAGAGAAGAAAATAACCAATTACCTTATGTAGACATCAGAAATAAAGTACACAACAAACTAATGTTTGGTATTTACAGGAAACTAACTCGCACAGAAAATTATATTAAAAACAATAGCTACAATCCTACAAGCCACAAATATGCAACTTTAAATAGCATTACAGACGGGTTAGTACATATACCATTGGAGAAAGAGAAATACCAGAAGGAATAACAACACATCATTCATATAGCCACCATGGATGGATACCAGAAAACAATAGATAAGAAGATAAAAAAGTTTTAAAGACAGAAATACACCCAACGACTTTACTCAGACAACAAAAATCACAAACATACAGAAAGTTCACTTACCACCCTTGGTCACATCACAAATTTCAAAGGATTTTCAAGAAACATCATCACCCTGACTCCACAGAATGACCACAATATACAGAAACTACTATGCAATAAAACAAAAGACTCTATCCCCAACGATAAGTCAGCTAGTATATACCAAATAGCTTGTAATGACTGTAACCTGGTATATATAGGAAAAACCAAAAGGGTGTCGTCCTCTGTGGTTAGTGGTTACCATGCTAGCCTCTAGTTCCCAAGGCCGCGGGTTCAAACCCGGCAGAGGGCGATGGATTTTTTCGGGCGTAAAAATCCTTAGCATGGCTTCTATTGGAAGGGAAGTAAAGCCGGTGGTCCCGTGTCATAGATTTACGGCACATAAAAGAACCTCAAGCCTGATAGAGGCCTCTGAGCAAAATTACCAGTCTTTCACTCCCAATATAGAATGGGACGCTAAAGACCAGAGCAGTTAAAGAGCATCCATAAATAACACCCAATTTAATTTAATTTAGAACCAAAAAAAATCTAGAAATAAGACAAAGAGCATATGAGATGCATTTACCAAAAACAGACAGATAAATCAGCAGTAGCACATCATTTCTGGTCTTCAAACCATGAAATCACTCCAAACATAAAACTCTTAAAACCGATCAAGAAAGCTATGAATTGGACATCTAGAAAAAAATATATATTGTCAAACATAGTAATCACCTAATGAATTTCGAACTACCACCAGCCAGCAGCCTTTGGAGGTTCATCAACCCGGCACCAGAGAACACCATTAAGCACACACATCCCCCGGACAGTAACCGACAAAATCACTTGGAAACAAGCTGACAATGGGAGCACGTTCAAAGTAAATACCTTTTAGTGATGTAGTGTAACAACCTCCATCTCTCTTTATTTTAAACTATGACACATCACTGTTACTAGCTTCTCAATCTTCAAATTCATGTTTTGATTTCATTTCTAAATAAAACACATACCTTGAAAAATAAAAGTAGAGATGTCCAAGCATCAATGAAATATTACCTGTAGCTTCATTTCCATGTATGGTGAAGGTCTTCTTCTTCTTCCTTGTTATCATCTGAATCAGAATCTGAAATATCAGGTTCATAGAAACTATCATTCAGCTTATCCTGATCTTCCTCATCATTGCTTGTTTCATAGATAATTTCAGGTTCCAACAATATATATTTCCTTATGATTTCAATACTTAGTTCACATTTGTACTTCTGAATTCTTGCTTTTTTAATCACCTTCTATTCTGAATTCTCTTTCACTACTTTTATCGTCATCGCCTTCATTGTCAGTCTTATTGTAAGTAACACTATCGCATAGCTCAGAAACTATACTTTTATGATTTCTAGCCACATTCTATTCTTTGCTGTTTGTTCTTGGATGAAGATGGTGAAGGGTCAATTGTCTTACTAGAACTTGATATCTGCAATTATCTCCATTTTCCCTTATAGTAGGAATAGTTCCAGATTTTAATTAAGGCCCTCTGAAATGTTCACCAACATAAGCTACTTTTTTAATAACTGTGTCTATTCATAATCTGTGTCCTTAAAATGGAAGGAGCATAAATGAGCACAGGGACCAAGCATAAAATTGTTTCTTTTGCAAACTTCTACCCATCCCCTATATTTTTTGGGAGATTTGTCTCTGTTTGGAAATGCGTGAAAATGAATTCCCTTGTGTGTTCCCCTTCTCGCATTACAGTCATATTCACAACATTGAGGCATTTTATTTTTCAAATTACGTTGTTTGTATAATACTAAACTGACTCAGTAACACCATCACCAAAACACCACCACAAAGTACACTACTCTTCGAGTATAAATACCAACAAAAACAATTTTTGAAAACATATTACTGCACGCATAATTATTGTAATGACTGACTGGTGATCTCCCTACTGCTTCCAGCACACACTGGCTCTGATGACATACGAGGGCTGATCAATAAAAACTGAGACTGATTTTTTTTCACAGATATTCATTACTCCACTTCAATGTTGACATGATCTTTTTCAAAGTAGTCCCCTCCTAACTGAATGCACTTTTTATAGCGTCTCTGCCAGTCCTCAAACACATGGTGCAGGCCATTCTTTGTCAGGTCTTTGAGAATCGCCTCACTTTTCTTTAGCACTGCTTCAGTGCTCTCAAATCGAATGCCCCGGAGCTTTGCCTTTAGTAATGGGAATAAAAAGAAATCACTGGGAGTAAGACCGGGGCTTTAAGGCGGATGCGGCACACAGGTAATGTTGAATTTAGCCAAAAATTCCTAGACTTGATTTGCGACGTGAGGCCACGCGTTGTCGTGATGAAGTCGCCACCCATTCCGATGATGTTCTGGATGTTTCCTTGTAATGTGCTTCCTCAGTGTAGCCAATACTGACGTGTAGTAGCTGCTGTAACAGTAGTGTGAGGGGGGGAACTGCATGTTGGTAAATCATTCCATTCTGAAACACCAGGCCCACCTTGCTTAGCACAGATGACTCGCCCTTCTTTGAAGTCCTTGAACCACCTAAACACCGTTGCACGAGGTAGTGCAACTTCACCGTATGCTTGCTTCAACTTTTCGAAAGTTTCAAGGCTGTATGATTTAAATGAAAATAAAATTTTATTGCGCTGTATTGCTCCTCTCGTGTCACCTCCATTTTGTGGTATGCGAAATTTAAGTAGGGTCAACAATATACAGCATTACTACCAACCTACTGTTACGAGAGTGCTGTCGCTTATGGACATTATACATGAAACCCTGCTCTTTTCAAGTATTCGTGGTAGAGACATAAAACTATCAAGGAAACTACAGAAAAAAATCAGTCTCAATCTTAATTGATCAGCCCTTGTATAAGGTGGTTATTATTTCTCTCGCTCAGCAGTAATGGTGTGGCAGAGTAAGAAACCAATCTTACCACTGCAGTTTACAGGTCATATCCTTCATTTAGGAAGAAATATGATTTTTGTGTTTCGTTCCTCTTTAATTATGTGCAATGAAACTTAAGATTTTCCAATATGGTCCAGGAACTAAGCAACAATCTAGGCATTGGAAGAGCCCCAATCTGCAAGGAAGAAGAAAGTATTTATGAGCAAATCAAAATTCAAAGCAATGATGATTGTTTTTTTCGATATCCAGGGATTATCTAAATTGTACCTGCAGGTCAGTCTGTCTATCAGATTTATTATAAAACTGTTTTGAAGACCCTCAATGAATGTGAGCAATGAAGGAGACCAGATTTACTTCATGGATCCTCCACCAGGACAATGTCCCAGCCCAGTGATGGAACATCCACTATATTTGCCGAACCTAACATCATGCAAATTTTTTCTCTTCCCAAAAGTCAAGTCCATGTTTAAACATATCAGGTTAGAGTCCGTGGATGCACAGAAAGCAAAAGCAATTCAACAGCATAACACAAGATGACCCGCAGCACTGCTTCCAACAGTGGAAAGTTGACATGGAGCGGTGTAGGAACTTGGAGGGGCCTACATTAAAGAGGATAACATTGCCATTGATTTTTTTCCTCAATAAAGTGTTAAGAGCACGAATTTGGTTTCTTTATTGTCATAGCCCATATTTCTTGTAATTTAAATGTAGAATGCTGCATCCCATTTATTTTAAAACAATATATTTATTAAAATATTCCCTTCATTTACCATACTCTATACGAGCAGAATCTGCAGGATATTTTCTCAGATGCTGAGGGCCCTGTTCCAAGGCATGGCTCACTGTATTAATGTTTCACAGTGTTCTGAAGGCAAATAAGGAGTACAGTGGTTTCTTATTTCTTGCAGAAACATATGTTCAAAAACTTTCTATCCATAAACTATCAAATATGAAATGTTGCGATGATGAAATAATCACCTAGTAATTACCACAGTCATAATTTTGGAGATGAATAAGTTTCCATTACCAAGATTGATCTACTGCTCCAAGTTACTAAATTGGCATAATTATAATAAATATTTTGGAGTGTACAAACAATCTCATTGTTAATATCAGTTTCTGTGGCCTACTCTGTATAATAAAAAAATAGGAACATCAACATAAAAAAATTTGCAAACAAAACTTTATTAAAATAAGACTATGATTTTTTTTTAATCATTAACAACTATCTAGATTTTTTTTTTGTTGTTTTTACAGTCAATGAGGGTTACATGTGCATTTTTCAATTCAGTTACACTTCAGAACACATATGTTCATAAAGATTTATGAAGCAAAAATACACCACAGCTGCAAGTAAATTATTGGAAATAGTGAAATATTATCTTGAAACTAAGACAAAAAAAAAACAGTGTTGATGAATGCATTTTAAAATAAATACTAATACATTCTTTTTATGTCTGACATTTGAAGTCACATCAAAAAGGCTATATACTGTTTTATACCTGCCAAGAAACCATAAGGCATATTCAAATGTATGCACATGTATTTTATGAAATCCAAATGCATATTTTCTGTGACACTTCATCAAACATTCAGTGAATCAAATAGAATATATCCACATAATCACTTTTTATTTCAAGCTCTTACAGTAAGGTTAAACATCTTTTGTTCTTTCCTTCTGCTTTATGGACTTAAATGCATTTTTTAAAATAATATTTTTGTACGCGTGCACAAAACTATTTAATAAAGTTGCTAATCAATCATTAAAAAATCTCTCTCCCTCCCCTCTAGATGAATTGTGTAATTTACATCATAGTGCCCGATTTGAGTAAAACATGTGGCTAAATTTCGTTCTAACAAAGAAGGCATGAAACCTTCAGGTGAAGAAGTGAAATTGCCCACAGTCAAATAATAATTATTCTTGAAATGTGATTCACATTTCCTGATTAATCAAATGTTTTAAGAAACCTGCAATTTTACAGAATTTGACCATAAACAAGCAGTCTAAAACGTTAATGTTAGCCCCTTTATAGCCTGGTGTATCTTATTCCTTACAAAGGTGTTTTTTTAGGTTTTTTAATGGGCTTTTTTCCTAATTTCATATTACACTAACCTTCAACAATGCAATTAGGCTATTTATAACTGTTTTATACTATAAAAATATTAATATTTTTGCAATAAAACCGTAGTGATTTTTTTAAAAATAGTAATCAGCAAAATCCATGCAACTGCAGTTGAATATAACCCTGTCAGCATCCAAGCATAACATTACACCGTTATTTTACTTGGGTCCTCCCCATCCTTTACCACAAGCACATTCGACTGCAGTTTATGGGACTCAAACCCATGATGTTTGGCTTTGGATGGATGACCAATCCATTTCGTATTGCACTAATGATCATGGCTATTCAAGTAGCTTGAGTTGTGGTGCATGTGAAAGGGATATAAAAGCCGGTTTGGAAATTAGAGGAAGAGCAGCATATGTAGCAAAATAATTCTGCAATAAAGGGTTAAATAAACCTTAACTGCTACCTAAAACAAAAGAAGAGTTTCTTTCTTATTTACTCTGCTGGCCAGATGTTTCTTCTCCATAAGGAAAATGGACTCCTAAATAGATTTTTTAAGCAGCACATCAGAGATAAATGAAAAGCATGGTAGAAAAATAATTTCGCTCAGTTTTTGTCCAAAATGAAATGGGAATAGCATTTTATGTCCAGGAAGGAATCTTGGAAATGCTTACAATGAAAAATAGGTCAGATCCACTAATAATCTGAAACAAGAGGTTTGGGCAATTCTTTCTTATACAGCTTCCATAAATGAACATGACTAATTAAAATAAATAAATTATTAAAAGTTTGTCAATTTAAAAGTCATGTTGCCCCTCCACCGAATAAATGGTTTAAAATGCTGTAATACTCTGTCAAAAGGGGAGACTCCTCTTTTAAGTTTTGTCTATACATGTAACATTTGACACACATTTGAATTTCATAAAATACAGATGATTTCTTTTTAGTCAAATATAATATTGAAATTAAATAACATTTTACAAATAGTACACATTTACCTTGACCATTTGTTTCTTCTGTATGAAGTTGTACAAAAGATTTAATATTTCTAGCAAGCTGCCCATTCACTTTCTGAGATCCATTTAACTCAATAAGCTTGTTCCTGGTTTGTAGTATTAATTGGTTTGTAGTCTCACGAGCTTCCTACATAAACAGGTATTCTAAAAATTACAGTTGTGCATATTTCTAATTACAATGTTCAGTATTTACAACACTATTCACAACCAACAGATAACGATTACAAAACTTGTTTGTGATTAACCATCACAATAAGAAATTGACATCATACACAAAAGATTCCAAGCATAAACTGATTATTATGAATCAGCTTTGCTTGAACTTACACAGATGCACCGATATGTAAAATTTAAAATATTTCATGTTTAAAAATTGCAAAGAACAAAAATAATGTACAATCTGAAACAAATAGTGTTGTCTTAATGCTCCCTTTGGGATGGTTACCAACTTAGAAACTACAAATAAAAGTTGACTCCAAATTAAAGTTTATTTCCAGAGGATTTTAAATTTAAAATTCAGTTCCTAATTTATGCAAATACGTTATTCTAGTTTATAAACTCACTACATCTATGTTAATTTTGGGTTGTTACAAATATTTTTTTTTTCTTCAAAATTTCAAAATAATATATCAAAGTGAAAATTTTTGTATTAATAAAGGCATATTAGGCAGAAGAGAAAGAAGACCTTAAAAGATGGAGAGGTAGAAAAGTGACAGAGAGAAGAAGAAATCACAGACAATATTATATTCTATTTCTCCTTCTTTCGTTTTAAACCCCTCGATCTTGAAAGCTATACTAAGAAGATGTTTTAAATTCAGTTCTGTTAGATACCATTATCTTCAGCAATGCTAGCCTTTTGGTTTTCACTACAGGTATGATCAACTGTTATGAAATACCCTCTAAACTATAACATTAGTAATTCTGTGCAGTGACTAATGGTTTTAGTAATTGACTTGACAAAAATTAACACTTCTAGAATTTGTTCTACTACAAAAGAGCACCAAATGCTAATATTATGTTAATAGAAGTGCAAAAAATAAAAGAGACTAAGGTGCCAAATGAAACATCAGTCTTCTATTATATCCCCTATAAAAATATTTATTACTTGACATTTGTTCTTTTAAGTACAAGCTGCAATTTCCCACTTACCCTCTCCTTCTTTGCCATGAATTCAAGAAGGTTATCATATTTTTCCATTTCAAGAAAGGCACTTTGGAGATCTGAAATTTCTCCATGACATGATTTTTCATTCTGAGGCCTTGACTGATCGGATTGAGCACGACTTATACAAAATGCTTCAACTGTTTTAAAAATTTCACCTTCAGAATCTTGAAATTCTGATGACAACATACATTCTTGTGATTCAGTCACATTCTCTAACATGTCAGAGAGTGCCCAATTACATTGTTGATTAATTTTTGTGACTACTTCTCCACTATCATCTAAATGAAAAATAAATTATGTTTTATACATTACTGCATTATTAAACAATAAACTCTTCTAAAAATGCACTTCAAAATGTCTGAGTTGTGTGTACATCTCCATCAAACTATCTGAAAATTTAACACAATGGAAACACACAACAAAGTTTGTCAAAGAAGTTGTGCAGAGTTTTATAAATGAAAGAAAATATTTTATGTATCTTCTAATTACAAATTTCTGTAAAATACAACAGTGATTCTCAACAAACTTAACGGCAAGGAATTTGTAATTATACAATGTAATTTTGAGCAATGTCATAGATTCGTTTCCAACAGCTCTAAGTAACATAATCCCATTTGCAACCATGATGCCAAATAGCCCAAGGTAACCAAGACCTGCAACTGCATGCTGTTCTAAAACATACAAGGGATGATCAAATACAAGCAAGGCTTTCTTTCTTTCTTAAGGCAAGCAAAGGCATATATAATTTTAGACAAAGAGATGGCGATGCAGAGTAGTAAGATGTAGATTGCAAATGAGTAGTGCACAATAAACATTTCTTTCCTGTGAACTAGAGGTTCAAACACTTCACTTTTTGCACTTATTACAAACTGACTAAAGACTGCGTGGCCACTATATATTACAACCCACCTACTTACACTTCACATCACCTCTTACAGTAGGCAACTAGTATTTCAGTTGACAAACTGATAATGAGGAGCATGCTTTTTGAAACATGTTTGTGGTATTTATGAGTTACAAATTCACTCAAACTTTTAATTTTATTAGTGACCTCATGTATCCAAACCCTCCCCATAATCCAATTTATTTATTTCCTTATCCTATTATTACAGCCAGGATTTTATGTGATTGCATATTCTATTCATGTGCAAGTAACAACAATGAAACCTGAGATGTTGATGAATCATTCTAATACATCCTTTTTCCGAAGTTTTAAATGACATATTTCGTTGTATAATATACTTTAAATATTTGAAATATAATAATAATAATTACATATTACGAAAGAACAATGCTTTTCTCTAGTTTCACCTTGAAATCTTTAATTAATATGCGCTTGGAAATTATTTACACTGCCTGATTTACACTGTCTTCTATTGCTCATTTTGCCTATTCTGCCGAAGGATGGATATCCCTTTGTAATGCACAGCTTGTGTATCCCTTGCAATGGTGGGTCATAGTGAGGTGAAGGACAGTATCAAGGTCCCTTACCCTGTTGGCCTGATCACTCTGCACAAACACCCCAGTCAGTTTCTCTAAACATTAACACATGTTCTTCCACTTTTCTTGTTTCCACAAAAGCCTACAAGACTCAGTTCAGTGAAACAATTGCTATGGTGACAGCCTCATCCTCACTAGCTTCAAAGTTTTGATTGATGATCCTTTACAAGTGATGGTTAAGTGTGTTACACATGTACCAGGTGTTCCATGAAATCACAGCTAGAGCAACACTTAAAAACTGCTCTTAATGTAAGAAATAAAGAATGTGCTCAGTTGAAACAAGTTTTTTTCCTACAAACATGGTTATGGGATCTTCATCTTCTAGCAGTGAGTTTAATATAGATTTGTGCATGGCTCTGGCTGCAGCAAACATACCATTGTATAAAATAAGAGTGCCAAAGTTTCGATCATTTCTTCAGAAATATTGCAATTTTAATATTCCAGATGAGTCAACATTAAGGAAAAACTATTGAATTCCCGCTACATATACACCCTGGAAATCATAAAAGCTGAACTTGGTGATTCCTACATGTGGATTGCTATTGATGAGATGACTGATTCCTTGGGTTGTTTCGTTGCAAATCTCATTGCTGGCAAATTACATCCGTGGGCTCCTCTCCAAGACTTACTTAATTTCCTGTGAATCACTGGAGCAGACAAATCGCTAGTGCTTCTCAATTTATGAACAACAGAAGACTAAGGAATTAGGAATGAATGAAGAATAAAAGCTGGCATTATATTCATACTAATAGCTGCAGGGACATGGTCTTTGTTTTACTCTGACACGATATGCTCCATTGTTTAGCACATGGGCTACACCTAGTGGCTAAGATTGTAAGAGATAAATTTTCATAAGTTAAGGGCTTAATATCAGCAAAAAAAGAAAGTTTTCCACAAATCCCCATATTACATTGTGCTATAAGAAGCTGTTACTGGATACACTCTTATCTACACAGCCGGATGAGGAACCCGAATAGAAGTCACCAATTTCTATACCCAACATTTTGAAGCAGAGAAGTTAGTTGTGGAAACTTTTTGCCTGAAAGTGGAGTGTGTGTGCGAGAATGCATCAGTGCCTTTCAAGATCTGAAGGTAGCCTTTTCTGCTGGATACATCTCAAGCAATTATAATTGGATTTCGAAGAACATTAAAAAGCTGGAAACTTCCAGAATGGCCCTCCATGAATCAATGTCTACAATGGAAAATGCAACCAAAAAAGCTGAATGCTGTGACAGGAGTAATTGGCGAGTGTTTTTCAGCAAAATTCAATGATGTATCAAAAAAGAACCAGGATACATATTTTCAAAGGCGTGAAAAATGCTTAAGGGTGAAAGTATGCAGCTGCACGAGAACATTGTTCTGAGCTCATTCTGCACTTCAAATATGTGCTGATGACTTCATGTAAGTTGAAAGGTTGTTTTCCATTTATAAAAAAATTTTAACAAACGGAAAGCTATGCATTAACTTAGAAAATATGGAAGAGCATTCAATTAATTATTAATTGCACCTCCAGAGAGAACAACATATGCATGTAGGTAAAATATTAACCTGATTTGTAAAGTTTGCTTATGCTGTTTCTTTAAGGTACAGAAAAATAAAAAAGGAATTGTACAATAAAGCTGAGATTTAAGTTACATATACATTTTTTTCTCTTTAAAACATATTTCTTTATATATTTTGCCAAATTTAGATACATATGTAGATTTTTTCATTTTCATATTACCTAGGCATATAAAATCCAAGCTCGAGAATACTCTGAGGTGGTTCAAATGTAATTGGTACAAAGTGAGTTGGCTGTGTCTGCCTTTGATTTACAGAAGATTCATTATATGTTTCTTGAAAACTCCCCATCCAAAACACGCTTGTAGCTCTTGTGTAGGCCAATAAAATAAGGGTTGGGACATCAACATTTTCAGAACAATATTGTGGAAGTAGGTGTTCAAGTTGCACATCTCTTTCCTTGGGCAAGAGAATGCCAGCTGGAATTTCTGTAGCAGTGAACTATGTACAAAATTAATGTGTTTAATATTTGCCCATTGGTTTGATAAATTATGAATACAAATTATTATTTGTATTTCTTCATCCCTTGTAATTAATATTTCTACATAAAAAACTGCTACTTAGCATGCAGTACAGTGGAAGGTTTTATTTCTTCTGCTTTTAGTTGAGAAACTAATGCATAAGCTTTATAGGTTATAGATCAAAATACTTGATTATCTCAAAAATACTTTTTCTACAAAGGCACTGTTCATATACTTGTATGTAATATAATTCACTCATTCATTGCGGTCTCCATTCTGGAGAATGATTCTCGTTTAAATACATCATCATAAAAGGCAAAAAAAGAAACACATTTAACCCCTTAATACCTGATGTCACAAATTTGCACTATACCAATTTAACTTCTTTTTAGAAGGGAATCCTGTGAATCCAGGAGACGACTGACAGATTCTGTACAAACAAAAATTAATTTAAATCCTGAGTCATTAAGGGCCTCTGCTAGGAAGGAATGTAACATGAAAGCTGAGGGGCATCTGAAAGTACAAAAAGAGGGCTAATAATGAAATAATAGTGTAGAACACACATGACACAAAGGGGATTCGAGCAATGTTACTCACTCTCTGGTTGTCGTCCTCCATGGACTAATGGTACCGTGCTAGCCTCTAGTCCCCAAGGTTGCAGGTTCAAACCCGGCGGAGGGCGATGGATTTTTTTCGGGCGTAAAAATCCTTAGCATGGCTTCCTTTGGAAGGGAAGTAAAGCCGGTGGTCCCGTGTCGTAGATTTACGGCACGTAAAAGAACCTCAAGCCTGATAAAGAGGCCTCTGAGCAAAATTACCGGTCTTTCACGCCCAATATAGAATGGGACGCTAAGAACCATAGTAGTTAAAGAGCGTCCATAAATAAAACTCACTCTCTGGTTGGCTGTTTTTCATATGCTCAAGTAGTAGCACATGTGCCCTATTTGGTGAATTCTCATAACAATGACATTTTCACCATCCCTGATGTAGAGGATCCAACTAAACCTGTATGACTCATAGCGTACCTAAGATGCAAAGTGGGTAATTTCCATAAAATAAACAAGAGTATCTGGATAGCCGGGCATTGTTCGGTGATGTCACAGATGTTCACAGTAGTTTGAGAACATAATTTAAGTAGAATTTAATAAATCAGTTATAATAGAAGCGTAAGTTAAAATTGCCCTTTAATGTTTTAAACAGACTTTTAGGGTAACAAACGAAAACACACTTGCAGAAATCCTTAGAACTTTTTTACAATGATATTATAATGTGAAGTTGCAGAAACTGATGATTTTAACAACTGAACTCCATTCCAATTTCATTTATGCTTATACATCTGAATTAATCCTATCAAAACTTGACTTTCTTCAGTCACCGTTTCCAAGAGTCGCTGGAAAGTATAACATTTTATATGGATATGCTTACTTCTAGAAGTTATTAATGACTGCATGAGAACAACATCAGTACTGCCATAATGATTTTATTTGTTTGTTTCATGTATATGCCGCCTATAACATTTACGGTCATAGATTATATGTGCTATAACAATGATATAAATTTAAATAGTTCAAAAGTATAAAATGTATTTGTACAAAATAAGAATGGTCATAACTAACTACTTTCACTGGCTTTGACTTTGTTGATATACAATGTTTGCAGTTATATTTATTTTAACTATAAAAATGAGTTTTCCTGGAGATGAGACCTATCTAAATTGATTTTTTGTCCTCCAAAATCCATTGTGCAGATTTCAAGAATAGAAAATATATATATATATATATATATATATATATATATATATATATATATATATATACACACAGCTGAACTTCACTTATACATTTTTCACAGAGATATACGTTAAATTTTTTAATCATCGAACTTTGTCCATTAATATTTAGCTAAATTTTTTCTCATTGTCACATTTTCCTGGCTCCCATGTATAAACTATGTTAATTTACTTACTCATTTATATATTATGTTCATGCTATGTTAAGATATGTTATGCATGGTTTCTGTATACTATATCTTGACTGTTACAGCACAAAACAGTAGGTAGGTTGGGTGAGGCATCAATATTTTCAGGATGCATTATTGTTGCCAACATGTTAATAGCAAGGACATTCTTCCACAGGTTATATCTGGAGGAGGAGAAGAAGAAGAAGAAGAAGAAGAAGAAGAAGAAGAAGGAGAAGGAGGAGGAGGAGGAGGAGGAGGAGGAGGAGGAGGAGGAGGAGGAGGCAGCCTAAATAATAAAGTGTCCCAGTGTGCATGAGGCAATTCAAGCTCTAGAAATTACACAATAATTTCTATAATCGCAAAGCCTAAAATATAACATATTGTGACTAATACATATAATCAACTAGTGTATGACTGTGTGAAAAAATCAAAGCAGCAAAGAAAAATTGATGATTTTTTTAAGCCAGTGTAAACCACCAGTACTCTTGATTTGTTTTAAAGTTTGAATTATGAATAACAGTACTGCCATGCAAGCAGTATTCTAAATATAATGTATGTTTATTATTTAGGTGTTTGTTTCATTTATTGTTTTTATATTAAATAATACATAATTAGTTTGAGTTAATACTCTAATAAAACAGTTATAGTTCCATAAGAAAATTAACTTTTTACGTTTTCTCATTTATATGTGGGGTGATTTTTCAGTAGTGACAATCATGCAGCAGCGATGCCATGCAATGTCATTTTTACCATATGTTGCTTACCTGCTTCCCCTCACAGCACATGAACTCGATCTCCCCCCCTCCATGTCCGTTCATAATGGCAACAATAAGACGAGCACTTGTGAGCAAGTGGTTGTGAGATACATTCAAAGTATGAACGGAAAAGCTGGTTAAAAATCCAATGCGCTAGAAGTTGCACAGCATGACAATGTCATAATGGGCTGCAAAAGGCTTGCAGAGCAGCTGCGTTGCCTTACAGAATGGTAGCAAGGTGGGTTGCAGCCTTCCGACATGGATGCAAAAGTGTGTTGGACATGCCTCAATCTGACTACCCACCAGTAAGTGACACAGATGTACACATTGAATCAGTTTGTTAGTACAAGACCAGGATTGGCACCTTCTACTGTGCTTCACATCCTGAAGAACCACCTGAAAATTCAGAAAACTGCATCAAAGTAAGTTCAGCACGAGTTAACAGACATGCAGAAATTACTGCAATATGATGCTTCTTGTATGCACTTGCAGCACTATGAGTGCGAAGGAAAGAACTTCTTAATGTGTATCATTACCACTGATGAGACCTGGGCCGAATCTTATGAACCACAGCCTAAACGCCAATCAAGCGAATGGCATCATCTAGATCACCATGAAACATACAGTTCAGCAGACCTAAACCAATGTGAAGGCAATGCTGATTCTTACCTATGATTGGGATGATGAGATCTTAAATCACAGTTCCCCCACGGCAGAATGTAATGCAGAGTACTACTGTTCATTTTTGAAAACCAATCTGCCAACAGCTCTGAGAAGAAAACAGCGACACTTCATGTATAACCCACACATTTTCTGCATGACAATGCTAAGGTGCATACACTAGGAATTGTGTCTAAATTGTTAAATCACTGGGGCTGGGAGGTGTTCTATCACCCTCCATACTCTCCAGATTTAAGTCCTTGCAACGTTGATCTCATCCCTAAGAGGAAGCAGCCACTTCGCAGGATTCGCTTCCGTGCATCTGAAGACGTTTTAAAGGCAACTGACCGTTCACTTTGCATCAAGAGATTAGGCAGTGCTGAAGGGATTCAACGGCTTCTGCATCACTGGTGACTAATTGAAGGCCTATAAAACTTAGAACCATGTGCATATGCTGTGTATAGAGAAATAAAATAGTTGCCAACTAAAAACATCACCCCTTGTACATTATTTTAGCAGTGTCCCTTTGAAAACATATAACTGAGATTATACTGTATCACATAGTATGTATATGTATACATGTGTACACACAAGATTAACTCGTTTAATAGTATAAGGTAAAAAACTCTTAACAAGTGAAATAATTGCGCAAAAATTTAGTTTTGAGGCAATATTTTATATCACAACATGCTGTGAATGCCAAAGTGATTATAGTGTAAATTAATATTATTGATGTCCATGCTTTTAGATGTTAGTCATAAGGACTTGTTGGGAAATAAGTTTGCACGGCCTAACTGAAACTGACAATAGAAGTGGGTAACAATAAACCGAGGGAGTGAGTTGTTTGTCACCAAGAAGAGAAAGCCACAATTGAGGTCAGGATAGCGTGCCTTTTTCAGAAATGGAGGGAATATCTTCCCTAGAGCATATATGTCGTCAGTAGTAGTGATTGACTGACCAAAAGAGATGCTAAAGTTGGCACAATTTGGTAACCAATAAGAGCTATATTATAATGTTTAGGCAATTCGAGGTGAAGGAGTATATATTCTCGAGCTATAAGGAAGTGTCACACAGTTCTAAAGAATCTCTCACGAGGTACACGTCGCAGAGTTAGATAAAAATGTGAAGTATGCAAAGTAATTGGTGCACGGCAACTAAAACAACTGTAGTTACATTCAGAAATATCACAGTTTCAGTCAGGTGTGTATAAAAATTAAATATGTCAATTATAAATTAAGTGTGACGGCAATAAAAGTCTAGATTTAGATATTTGTCATCAGTGTTATCTTTTAGCAACAACTCCTTTCCATTTACACACCCTACTTAGAGATACGTACTCGACTGAGTTACAATAGCTAGCCGGAGGATAAAGAACCTAAATTTAAAATAATAAAACAATAGGCGCCCAACACAAGCCATCGAGAAATTGCGACAGGTTACACACAATATATCTAATTTAAAAAATGAGGCATCCGATTTATTATTTATGATGATATTATATGCACAATTTAAGCTAACTACCTGGATTTTAGTTTGTTCCTTCAAGTGGAACTTAAGCCAGGCATTAAGGGGTTAAGGTATTTTCTCTATGTATAGGTACTGTAAACTGTAACAGTATTAAAAATTAGAAATTGATGTATACTATACAAAAAATATTAACTTTTGCAAAACAGCCTTCATCTCTCCAGCAATTCATGATAACTAAAAACTGAATTTAGATGCATATTCTCTAGCATTCAGATAGAGCTCCAGACAAACATTTGCAATCTATCTCTCTCTGATAAATCTTTGTTCAATGGGCACTTTGGTTATGAATCATCAGTGGCTTTGTTATTCATTTCCAAAAAAGGAGGATCCAAAAGTTTTGTTACTATGAAATGAGGCAATTAAGTTCAGATGTTACCACCAAAGCAACTTTGGTTATGAATCATCAGTGGCATTGTTATTCATTTCCAATAAAAGAAGAATCCAAAATTGTGATTACTATGAAATGAAGCAATAATTTCAGATGTTATTCAAAGCATTTACAAAACAAATGTTTTGTTGCTAATTACATTCACCTTTTCACAACCATGAGGATTTTTAACTGTCATACTTTAAAAATCTGATGTAAATATTTAATAACTGATGTATGACTGCATTAATGTTGCAACCTAATAAAATAATTTAATGATATGTGGAATACTACAATTTAATTTGAACTAAGATTTAATCTCTGCCAATATTTCAGCCTGGCAAATTTTTTTGCTGACTTTATAGCACGTAGAAGCACTTTGATGACTCCATTTCTTGGTGAAGGATAAAATCCATGTACAAATTTAAGAACCCCACATAAGGCAATAACTTCTAAAGGTGTTAAGTTTTTTTTCAGAAAAACAGAGGATTCTGTTGTCATAAACACAGGTTTCTGATAAATCCAGATATGGCTAAAGATACATTAATGTTGCAATTGACATGTTCTTAAAAGCTTCAAAATCCCTTTAAAGTTGATAATGAAGAAAATATAACATTTTATCAAAACTCCAGTACACAATGCCGAAAGAATCACTGATGTATTTGTACATAGAACTATTCATTTTTTCAGTGTTCAGAAGGAATGTATTAAAACTGTTTTCCCGCACAATGCTTCAACAACTATGCATCACATTAACAACTATGTTTGACTAAAAGTTTGCTGCAGTTAATATAAATAATCACTAATATCTATCTTAAAAAACTATATGCTTCTCTAGCATCTGAAGAAATTTAAAATTTCTTGTTGGTATCTAATTTAAACTATTCCTTAGGTGTATAATAAATCTCTGAACACACTTTTAAACAAGATAAGTTTAACAAAGAAAATAACCCAACACTAAAATTTTAAGCGTTTCATAACAATAAAAGGATAAATTCTGACTCACAACAAATTACCAGTTTAACATTTTAACACCAATATGACCACTCATTCAGGTGAAATTCAAGTTATGTGCTAAAGAGAAATGCACAGTGGCTTAAAATGCAAGCAAACAATAAAACTTCAACTAAAATGTGACAAGTACAAATGGAATAAAAACATTATGGCCGTAAAAATAAATAGATGAAGCTGTTAAAAACCCTTATGTACCAACAGAATTAAGTCTCATTCCATCTTCTGCATCCTGTGAAACAAAACACTATTGATTTAGAAAGGAATGCTTATATTTTATGGCTGTTTAATCTCAGGTTTATCAAAACTGCTTTTCATTCATTACAGTTGTTTTTCTAAGAATCTTTCTATTCGTTGGCAAAACTTTTAAGCTATAGCATGTCTCATGCTTACAAGACAGTACAGGTTAAATGGGATATATGTTTCACATGTACGCTTGCAACTTTGGTGCCCAGCTGCGATCAGTCTCCAATTTAATGTCATCTTGTGAATGATACATCACCAAATAATGAAATATCTGCACTACTATTTAAGGCTATTGTAAGATATTTAATTTTCACCTGCACTCTATGTCTCCTCTTTGTATTTTTGTATTTTTAGTGCTTCAAAATACAATTTTATAGGCATAGAAGTATATATTATCAAAGAAATACGAATATATAAAATGATAAAATCTATAATTTGGTAGGGTATCATCCTGTTTACCCTTGACAAAATCAACTCAATGTGGGTGGAAAGTTTTCAAACAGCAAAGATTGATGCGCCACACTCTACTTTGCCCTATTCCATCATACTGCATTAACCTTGCATATTTTTGTTTCTCCTCATCCTTTTTTGTGTTCTTTTATAGGTCCTTAGAGGTCCTTTCATTCATTCCTTTTTTACCCCACACACTACTGTTTCTGAATACCTGGTAGCCGTACCTGTTTCTTTCACTGCCTTTCTAACACTCATTTTACTTGAAAAATAATCTAACACATTACTAATTTGCGTTTCTTCTTAGTTTACCAACATTTTGTGTCTTCCTAGCTTCTCCCTCTATAATCATAAATACTTGTGTAAAATGTTAAATAAATAACCTACGGGACACTTCACAGTGTTCCACACATTGTAAATATACACACTTTCTTGCAACTGATAACCTTTAATGTCTTGTGCCTCACGCCTGGCCTGTTAGCTAAATAGATGCATGACTTTTGTTTGTCATACACAATGAGTGCAAGAAGTTGCAGGATTCTGGCTTCCTTTAAAAGCTGTCTCCAGCCCTCCTCAATATTTTCTCTCATCTGGTTCCAGTTGTAAACCCAAAAACAATAGAATAATCTGAAAATTACATTAATTTAAAACATTATAATGCTTATCTTATTCAAGATGGAGATTTCAAACTGGGTGGTATCAGCACTCTAGTACTCTAGCCAAGAAAAAAATATTGCTGCGTTCTACTCTTTAGTTTATTAGTTACTGCTTGATAAACATAGAAACAGCAAGTATCAGACTTTTACTGAAAAAATTTGTTTTCTTTAGAAATTTGTGCCCACAGAAATCTATAAAAGCTCAAAAATGACATAATCTGATAGAGAAAAATATTCTGCATAGGATGTGTTCAAAGCTGAAATCTAAAACAAATGAGTATTAACACCATGTTATTAGCAACTTGGTGACAGAGCAAGATTGGAAAAGGACGAAGCTAATGACAACATGTATGTGTTAGAAAGAGACAGAGATATCCCATTTACCTCTATACTGTCTTTTAAGGTTAAGACACGCTAAAGTAAAATATGCCTTGTGTTGACATTATGAATGAGTAAATGATTGCATTTTCTACATTTCCTGGGCCATAATGCTTATAATCCCTAAACATTTTCTCCACAATATAATTTCTTTTGGACTGTAAGAATGGAGTAAATGCAGATTATCTCTAACATCGAATATCAAACATAAATATGTACATATTTTAACAACCTTTTTTTACCACCTTGCACAAAATGATTTGATTTTCATTAACAATACATTTAATATACATGCAAATATTGAATTGATCGCATTACATACTCATATTAAAAAAGAAAATTTTCATAGGAGATGTATGACTTTTAAAAAGCATTACTCATTAATATAATGAATTGGCAATTAATAAAAGGGATTTTCAAATCCTTCACTTTAATTAGTGGCCACTTCAGCACCATGTTATTAACAACTGTAAGAAGAGCATTTCCAGTGCAGCTAGAATAAAGACGTATGCTCATTTATTTATTAAAGTGTGATGTAGTAATAGTTTTAATTCGTTACTCTCCCTAAGCTATGGCCAGATCAGCGTGAAACATTCTTGCCAATTAAGAATTTGTAGTTTTAATGTGCACAAGTCTAATGCACTCCTTTTTGTCAAAATGCAGTATTCAAAATTGTGGTGCACATTAGATTTGAAATGCAAAATCATTCCGTAGTTCTGATATCTACATTCAAATTTACATACCTATCTTACATCGCAATGCATTGATGTCATTCTCGACTTTGTTATATTTATTGTTGGTCTATTACCGCAAGGGGCATTTGAATTAGTAGGTATCAGTAAATAGAGGACAAACAGAGAACATTTTATGATGCTACTTTCAAGCATAAAGTGATTTTTTCTGCTAAAAAAATGTGAACAGAAAGAGAGTTCAATGTAGCTGAGAGCAACATTCGCTTATGGCAGCAACAGAAATTGACATTATTTGCAACTAAAGCTAGTAGAATGAAATTCACTGCCCTCCCAAAGGAAGTCATCCTGACACTGAAGAAAAAGTTTTGGAATTCGTACATGAAAGGAGAAAGAATGAGCAATTCAAAATCTGGTGTGACTAGTGACACCATAAGGAATAAAGCAAAAGCATAATTCTTTTACTATTATTGATGCACACTACATTCGCCAACCAATTTTCTTTTATGATTTTAAATTTCAAATCTGGGTGCACATTAGATTCATACAAATATAGTTAAACATACTCTTTATTTATAAATTATAAGCAGCATCTATTATTTTTCAATTCAATTTTTCTTCATGCACTTTATGTAGTACAGAAACAACATCAAAGTACATGATTTTCTTTGTTAGTAGGATTATAATATGGAGTTGCAGCCCGTATATTTGCTGCAATATGCTAATCTGAAAACTAGTAATGGTTGAGGCAGTATTTTATATCACAACACTGTGAATGCCAGAATGATTGTAGTGTAAATTAACATTATTGTATGACAATGATTTTAGATGTTCGTTAGCTATAAGCACTGTTAGGAAATAAATTTACACGGCCTCACTGAAACTGACAATAGGAGTGGGTAACAATGAAGCGAGGGGGTGAGATGTTTATCAATTAGAAGAGACAAACAAATGACGTCACGGTAGCGTGCCTTTCTTTAGAAATGGAGGGAATATTTTCCCTAGAGCATATGTTTTAGTAATTATGATTGGCTTATAAAATAGACACTAATGTTGGCGTGATTTATTAACCAATAGTAGCTCTATTATAATGTTTAGGCATATCGGGGTGAGGGAGTATAAATTCTTGAGCTAAATGCACGTATTGCGCAGTTCTACAGAATCATTCACAAGGTAAACATCGCGCAGTTCTAAGAAATCTCTCTTGCGAGTTACACGTCAGGCAGTTCTAAGGAAGCATTCATGAGGTACACATTACGCAATTCTACAGAATCTCTCGCATCGTAAAGTTAGTTACAAAATGTGAAATACGCAAATTAATAGTGCGCTGTAAATAAGTGATTGTAATTACATTCGAGAATATAACAGTTTCAGTCAGGCGTGTATCAAGATTAAATATGTGAAATTAATTAAGTGTGACAGCAATAAAAGTGTAAAAACAAATTCTTTTATCAGTGTTATCTTTTAGTAACAACTCCTTTCCGTTTACATGCCCTGATCAAGAGATATTTGCTCGACTGAGTAATAATAGCTAGCCGGAGGACAAAGAACCCAAAATTCAAAATAGTAAAACAATAACAGGCGCTCAGCAAAAAAAGATAACATGAACAGATTACCGCGACATGGTGTAGTGATCTAAATTACATACTGCTGGCAGGATGCTTCAGGCTGTCACTCAATGTTACCATACATTCCCTATATCTTCCTCTTTTAACGAAAAAAACTTTTATAACTTTCAAATAAATGCTGAAAATATAAATACTGTTCTTGACTCCAGTTTATTACTTCCCCAGGATTCCTTAATCCTTGCAGATTACTGTAACAATTTCTTACACATTCATAACAATCTTATTTCAACTGGGTATAAAATGCTTAGATTTTACACCCAAGTATTAGAGAAACGCCTATAATATAGCAGTAAACTTCTCTACTCTAGCCATTCTAGAAAAGTGTTTTTCAGACAGTTGTGAGCTGCTGCACCAGTGTTTGACTAAACTTGAAGGCCAGTGATATTTCATCAGGGCCTATAAGCATTTATAGGTACTACAAATTTGTGCAATTCAGGCCTTTACTCAAAAGGATTAAAAGTGCTCCGTTATGCTAAAGTAGTTTTGCTAAATCCATGAGTGTATAGCCTACACTGTTTAGTAAGATGTTAGATTTATAAGGAACCTGAACTGAGGCATAAGCGGGAGAAAGAAAGATATACTGTATAAATATTTGAGGCCATCTCATTGCTATGGGGATGTGCATCTGCCTGCTAATCCAGACTACCCTCGTTTGAATCTCTGTTAAGATGGGTTATCTGAATAAAATTTTTACCAGGGGTTTCGCTTGTCCTAAATGGACAAATGTTGGGTAATTCCTAGCTCAGTGGACCCTGTGCTCATTTAAACAATCATTTCGTTGCATTAACTCATCATCCGATATAACCTGCCCTGTTAGCCAGAGAAATGTATTTAAACATTTTGGTGGGAACCCTGCAGTTCAAGAACCTTGGCCATAATCTTTGCTGAAATTTGTCCTGTTTTGTATAAATCTTTATTATTTTCCAAACATGCATTACAATATTGTTTCCACACAACTCATTGTAAATACAGAGAGATCCATGGCATTCTCAACACCACTCAGGAGCAAGTGGGCCCCGCATCAGCCCTTGTCATTCCCAGTGAACAGGGTCCGCTGCAATCACACACTACAGCCAGTCTCTCTCTTTCTCTGTCTCTTGACACAGCACATGGCTACATTGCAACTGATAGCTGCTGCTCAGTTGCCTATGAGCTCTGTTGACGTGTGTATTGTTGTATGGCTTAGTGGAAGATTGTGGCTTAATATAGCAGTAAAAGACTTTACAACTAAGAATTCATCTTGTTGAGCGTTACTTCAGAAAGAGAAATCATGAAAAAGTGCAACATTTTGCAACTAAATTTCCTGTGTTTCCATTCCACATAAGACTGCCATATTAAACATAAAAAAACAGGGTCAGTTCTGAATACACATGGAAAAAGAAACTCATGTATACTTACTGAGGAAAAACTTGATGAGAAAGGTTATAACACTCTCCTCAGAAATCTTCTGTGCCTCTCGCAAGAAATGGTGTTTTGAAAACCACAGCACTTAGAGCCACTAAAATTCTTAAATTGAAGCTCTACAGAGTGACAATAATGCAAATTACAGCCTAGAGATACTGTGAATCATGCAAATTTTGTAACTGGGGTTACAAAGTGCTGACGATGGCTTTGTGAATCATAAATTTATTATTTTCACTGATGAAGCATGTTTCCCTTCCATGTTTTAATGAAAACAATAGATACTGGAGTACACATAATCCTCATCTCATTCATGAAACTCCTTTACATGATGAGAACATTTGGCAAATGGTGTGCTGTAACTGCACATAGGATTATAGGACCTATATTTTTTGAAAATACAATCAATGGTGAAAGATACAGCTCAACCCCTTTTTGAGCAGTTAACAATATTGGGAGTCCGAGTGCTTATTTCCTGCAGGATTCAGCAAGTGCCTATACAGCAGACAAAACACTGAACTTGATAAAGGAAATATTTGAAGACAGGGTTTAATAGAGGATCATGGCCCTCTAGGTCCTATGCTTTGTAGCCTGTGACTTTTATTTATGGGAAAATCTAAAATTGTTGCACATAATCCGTGAGTTAGAAGACAATATCGTAAGAGAAATTGGGATAATTACAGTAGATGAATTGCACATGTAAATGCCAATTTCCTTTGGAAATATCAGGAATGTGCTTCAGCTGAAGGAAACAATTTTCAACAACTTCTGTAGTCAAAGTTAGTTCGCAACATAAAAACTATATTTAATTCACAATAAAATTGCTTTGGTGGATTTTGTGACAGTGATGTTGTCTATAATTAGTAATTATTGAGTCGATTGTAACACTACATCACTTACTTGTTATAACGAATACATGTTTCAGGAGCTAATTGCTTCCATCCTCAGTTCCCTGTCGACTGCCTGCATCCTTCATCTTGGTTGTTAGCTTGATTTCTGGTGGCGGTTGGATGAACTTCTTCAAAAGTAAGTCTCCTGGCAGGGTTTCAAAATTATAAGTGCAGTTTCTGTTTTTCCAAATATAAATGTTTTCCCATCTCGGGAAAGCAGAACTTACAAATTGGGAACTGAGGAAGGGAGCAATTAGCTCCTGAAACATGTATTCGTTATAACAACAAATAAGTGATGTAGTGTTACAATTGAATCAATAATTACTAATTATAAAAACTATAGTTTTAATAGCTGACTAGCAACTATAGTGGACCCTGTTCACAAGGAATGACAAGCATTGATGCCAGGTCCACTTCCTGCTGGGTGGCATAGAGAATTTCATGAATCGTGCTGTAGTAAATCATTATATTCATGTAAGCCAATGGGTTAGGAAACATTTTCTGTAAACAAACATTTGGGTTAACATTTGTTTAACTAAACAGTTTTTACTAGTTTTGAAGAATGGAGCTGGCTAGTCAATTTGTGTGTGTGTGTGTATGCAAGTGAAGAGTAAGTTACTGCAGCTCAGCATGACGTGGTTTTCAACTTCTACTAAAAAATTGTTTTTAAAGTTTTGCTTGTTTTAAGTTTAAAAAAAAAGCTTTAATAATTATGTTGTCAACAATATAATTATCATACTGTTGCTGTCAAACATGTTATGGAATCACATGGGTAAAAGGTGACATGTTATTTGACAAGCATATATCAATGCAAATAACTGCAGATCCTCTTCTTCTAAACAAATATTAATCTGACTTCATCGCTGTCACAGATAACAGAATTCTTGAACTACAGGTAACCCTCAAAAACTTTTTAAAAATAGGTTTCCCTAATTGTTAACAACAGTTAAAAGAAATGTTAAATTGTTTATGACAGATATGACCTCTACCAAACTAGTATCTATTCTTATGCCAACTTGTTAATTTTATTACCCATATTATTATAAAAAATTTAGTACCAGTAAAATTTTTTAAAAAAACAGGCAAATAATTTTAAAAAACATAATGTACTGTATGTTAATTTAATAGATCTTCCAAATGCCTGATTATCAGGCTAATTGATTCTTCTTCTATTTGTTGCTTGATGCATTTAAGTTTTCTCTAATCTTTATTCTTGTTATCCTTGGAATGCTGTAGATACTCATATTTCTATCTTGCAGACCTCACTGTTGCATCAAAATTATAATTTTTGTTTACTCTAACTTTCCTTTAAACTACTGCGGTATTTCAAAGTACCATGCACAGTTTGTTAAAACTACAATATAGTTTCTACGCATCATCCATCAAAACATCATTAGACCTTCAGTTTTCTGAAAATTTTGTTTTCCACGCAGTAACAGAAACATTAAACTTTATATCCTTATTTTTAAAATTTCTTTTCCTGACTTCCAACAATTATTCATTTTCATGCTTTCAGTTAATTTTAAGTTTTCCTAAACAAAAGTCAATTTTCCTGACTTCTCAGGTCTGTGGGAGCCCGGAACTATGTTTTACATAAAACTGAAACATTCACTTGGAAACTCACAAAGTTATTTACAATCTGTATACAAAGCCACTTCGTAGCTGCCATATTCCAAACAAAAATATTTGAATTATTATATAATACAAAATCTGAATTGTGTTTTTCCCCTACTTAATACCTCAGTTAAAGACATCTCTTTACTGCGAGTTAAGCAAAGAGATTTTGAACATGGGAAGCTAACCTTAGTGCACAAGATCACATTATAGTAAATAAGTTTTAACCATTTGATGTATAAACCTAAACTGCACCTCAAACCATATAAGAACTTGTACAGTATTTATTTTAATACCAAAAATAATTTGCTTTTTGGTTTAAATCCTTACATTTAAATATAAATATCCAAAAAATTTCAAAAATAAAATAAATAAAACTACAAGAAATTACAAGATTTTTTCCTCTATCTCCTTTTAAGCTACACATACTTTTGATACACCACAATCATCATCACAGTAATCTTTCTACAACCTTTTTAAAAATGTATGTTTAACATAATTATACGTTCAATGCATTTTTAAATGCTATAAATTACATAGAAAAATATTCAAATTAAAAAATAAATAATGCACTATTGATGAAACCTGTAACTAGAGCAATACCAAAGGAAATTAAAGCAAAAATGCTTAAAATCTACTGCATCCATACCTACTATTCCAGGCAAAATAAAATTAAGAAATTAATTTAAATCATTTAGAGAGCCCCTTCACATGAGACCATCATGGCTGCACTAACTTAATGGTGCCAAAAGGTGTTTGCATTGTTTTAAATCTAGCCTTCAAGTGTGGTCATGACTGCATCTTTGTAGGCAACTGGTGTTGGGCAAATTTTTCATGTGATCAATTTTGTTTCAAATGCAGCTCTACACATGAGATGTGGCATTTGCTGCAAATGGAAAAATTAACAAAGCAGGGAATTCAAGGCCTGTCACAGAAAACACAATATAAGCTCATCCAACAGTGTCAGTCCCTTCTCCCAAGAGCAGTACATCCACACCTCAAATCAGTTACAAATCTGAGACACAGAGCTTTTAGGGATTATAAAATTTTGAACCTAATAGCTTATTATTTGTGGAAAATGCTAGCGGATGTTAATATTAAGAACTAAAAAAAATATAATTTGGCAAAGGTTAAGAATAATGCAAATTGCTCATAATGTTAAATATGTTTCCATGTGACTGCAAGCTTTATTACTGTTGATACTCATATTAGTATCCACAACCATCAAATCATCTTTTAAGAATTCCTGTAACTTGTTAAAAGAGGGAATGCTCATTTGCAGAAGGAAATTAAAAAAAAAGAAATCCTGGATTCTGTTCCAGATCAAAATACAATGTATAAAAATGCCTTTTATTGATCCATTTTGTAGAAGCAGATTAACTCAGTCTTATTTTCTCTTTCCAGTGATTGGAAAGTGGTTTCTCTATAGTCTTGTAAGAGCTGCTACTTCTTCCACTTCCATTTTCAGACTACTGCATGACTGATGGCTTAAACAAACATTACATGCAGCTAAGAGATGCACCATAAAAAATCTGAAGGTTTGGCCATGGAGACTTTGTGTAAAGAGGCTCTAAATGTGAAGTCTATATCAAGTGAATTTGTGCTTGATGCATATAAACTCCATCACTAGTTTTAACAATTTGGAAATGCCAGGCTCCAATTAAGATGTGGAATCTAAATAACGACTACTATTTTATACTACTGTTTTCCTTTGACTTGCAAAAACAAACTTTCAAGAGCACCATACTGCCACAACTTCCTTGGCAAATACAAACTTATTGCATTAGACGATATGTCCAAATATTATCTACTACGTAAGAAAAGCAGGATGCAGAAAAATTGATATGTAGAACTTTTAAGAAGTTTTATATTGCAATTATTTGTTCCAATGCTAATCAAAATAAGTTGCATAATTCCTTCCAAACTTTTTAAGAGTAATGTTGCTTTCAATACCATTTTGTGGGCATAGATCCTGCACGCATCTCTTGACAAACATACAGAGCATTCGCTATATTGCGGGGCTGCAGATCACACATATGCATGCTCTGCACACTATTATGCTGGGAGGGTTTCTGTTCTAAATCTCCTATATTACTTACTCACAAGCGATAGTAACATGCACCATGAGTACTAACCTTGTTATAAGTGAGGTCCTTTGGATCATTTTTGGATGAAATTTCATTCACATACATTAAGTTCTTCTTGCATAATTCTAATAACTTCTGTTCTTATATTGTCCAAGTCCGTTTATGGTGTGGGGATTGTTCCTATAAACTTAATTTTTTTAAGGTTTGAATGATGCACCAATTTCGTCAATTTTTCCATCCGTTAAAACATTTTATTTTCACTTTTAGGTTTAGTGTATAGTGATCCTTATTAGCCAGACATCTAACAGTTTCTCTATCTGGAACACCAGGAAATATCTCCTAAAATTGTCTACACACCTGTCTACATGATATGATTTTTATGTATATATCGTACATAAAAATTAGTTGTTCAAGCATGAATTTGTTGGTAGACATTTCAGTGGACTAATAACAGAACACACTTAAGCAAATCCACACAACAGATATCTTGAATAAACTTTCACCTTTGAGATGCACAATGCACAACCACTAGTGCTTACAGCATGAAACAGAAGGTAGCAACTGATGCAGTACGAGTGTAATACAGCTGATAAACGTAGCCTTGAGCTAGTCATTCACCACTAGTGCGCAACAGAAAAATATTGACATAACTGTAGTGCAGGTGGAACATGCATGTAAGCAATCTATGGCCCTACCATACAGCGACCACTCTGTACAATAATTGTGATTACATAAGCCTATGTTTAACAAAAACAATAAAGTTGTATTATGTTAGGAAATGATGCAACAAGCAGCATTTCAAAAAACATTATATTAACCATGAAGAAAAGTTGAAAAACATTGAAACATACCTTAAATGTAAAACATAACCAAGTGACAAAAATGCATTCCTAGAACCAGAAGCATCCTCCAGAACATCATGTTAAGACATATAAATGATGGACTGTTGAACTATCACAAACCTTTAACCAACAAGTATCACCATACCTCCTCATACTAAAAGAGTGCAGTATAAACTACAAACCACTGAGTTTGAACGAGATGAATGATAGTGGATTTCCATACAATGCTATTGCTGTACATATGAGACACAATGCTAGAACACTGATGCAAGGGTGGAGGCAGTGGACCAAAGACTAAGGAAGAGAAGACATAATATGTACATGCATGTAATGAAAATGTTAATGTTTTATCTCTCTTCAGTTATCAACATTTGTCTTAATTGCAACAGCATTAAATCAAATATGGAACTAAAGAGTGTCAACGTTAACAATAATGACGCACGCACGCACACATACCATATGCCTTGCAAGGGTAATAATCAACTCAAGACTCATTGCAAGCCAAAGCTTCCGCTGTTAATTGGTTTATCACTGGCACACTTATTAAGTTAATGTACAACATTGCTTTAATTACAAGGTCAAAATTACCTCAAAAAGCTCAGGCAGCTGTATATAATTTTCCTACAGTAAAATTCTATCCTACATAATCACTGCTTGGGTTTAATGCTGATAGATACATATTAACCCAATGTAGAGTCAGTGTACATGGTGGCAACATTTTTAGTGCTTCTTAAGATCCTGGTCTGTTTCTTTTCAGTGAAAGGAGAATGAAAAATGACAAGAGAACACTGCTTTTAAGGCTATAAGCAGGTTTAGGCAAGAGGCGATTAGCAGCAACTGAGGTACTGATGTTGAGATTCGCCATATGAATTATATACGAGGGTTGATCAATAAAGACTGAGACTGATTTTTTCCTGAAACTTTCTTGATAGTTTCCTGTCTCTACTATAAATATTTGAAAAGATCGAGGTTTCGTGGATAATTTCCATAGGTGGCACTCTCGTATTGGTAGGTTTGTAGTAATGCTGTACATTGTTGATCCTACTTGAATTTTGCATACCACAAAATGGAGGTGACAGGAGAGGAGTAATACAGCGCAATAAAATTTTGTTTTCGTTTAAATCATACAGCCTCTGAAACTTTCGAAAAGCTGAAGCAAGCATACGGTGAAGATGCACTACCTCGTGCAATAGTGTTTAGGTGGTTCAAGGACTTCAAAGAAGGGCGAGTCCTCTGTGCTAAGCAAGGTGGGCCTGGTGTTTCGGCTTCTGCTATGACTGAAGTCAACATCAACACAGCTGCTGAGATTGTTGTTCCCCCTCACTCTACTGATACAGCAGTGTACTACAGGACAGTATTGACTACACTGAGGAAGCATATTGCAAGGAAATGTCCAGAACTTTATCAGAATGAGTGGCGACTTCATCACGACAACGCGCAGCCTCATGTCGCCAATCAAGTCTAGGCATTTTTGGCTAAACTCAACATTACCTGTGTGCGCATCCGCCTTATAGCCCAGATCTTGCAACCTGTGATTTCTTTTTATTCCCATCACTAAAGGCAAAGCTCCAGGGCATTTGATTTGAGAGCACTGAAGCAGTGCTGAAGAAAAGTGAGGCGATTCTCAAAGACCTGACAAAGAATGGCCTGAACCATGTGTTCGAGGACTGGCGGAGACGCTATAAAAAGTGCATTCAAGTAGGAGGGGACTACTTTGAAAAATGGCGGGACAACATTGAAATGGAGTAATAAATATCTGTGAAAAAAAATCAGTCTCAGTCTTTATTGATCAGCCCTCGTAGATATTATGGCTTTGTTAAAATAGCATGCCAGCTGAAGAGTGATGACAAAAACTAATTCCAGTTGCCCTTCAATGACTCTGATTTGAAGCCCTACCCCTTACCAAAAAAAATTGCATTCATACCTAAACAAGATGAAACATTTCAATCCTTGGAACATTAAGCAAATAAAGAAACATCATGAGAAAAAGCTGTTTTTATAAAAAAGTTACATGTTTAAGTCTAAGGCTCAGAACATTGCTTAAGCTCAAAACCTTTTTCTTGAATTTCTGAATAAATGAGGTATAAGCAAAGGTTAATGTTTGGAAAATGTTAAAGGACAATCATTTTAGGTTGCAGCAGAAGAAATACTAAAATAATAATATATACAATATACTACCATTACTTTTTTCCTTATTCTGTGTTTAACCATGTTCATGTGCAAGTTTTCTGCACCAATGAAGTTCAATAGTTTCAATGTGACATACAAAGTTAAAAGACAGTTGACATTGCTTGAAACAATGATGGTGCCAGGGTTTTAAAAGTTTTACAGAAAAATTTACTCATGCAAGTATCTGTTGCTGTTTATGATGAAAAGGGACAAAATCCATCAGTAACACTTGCTTACTGCTTTCCTAAATGTAGTCATCAATTAAAACAAATCTACATAAAAACTAAGTTCTCTAAAGTTTTCACAGCTCTCCATAAAGGAACATTAGAGTATAAATCTGAAACGTTTTGTCCAATATTAGATTTTTTGTTTCATACTATCTGGAATTTCATGTTTTTCCGCCTACAAACTGGTGCATCAAATTGAACTTTTCTGTTCAGTTACTTTCCATACTCCAACACCAACATATGAATACGTTGGCCCTGTGATGAGCATATGAAACATGACTGCATTCATGTCCAACATAATATGCAGTACAATATTTAAAGTAATTCGACTTTGTATGTAACTGCAGGAAAATGTTTTGTTCAGGACTAGTTTTGATATTTGATTCTCAGCTTCACTTCAGTCATAATCACCCAGTCGCTGACGATGAGGACGAATGCCCTCGAAAACGTTTCCTGTTTTATGTAACTTTAATTAGTGAAGGTGAGTGTAAAAAAGTGTGACTCAATCTACATCATAATGAATACTTCACTGTTAATAACACTTCTGTTTTTAATCTTTATCATCTTATTCGTCTTGAAAAAACTCACTTTCCTATATGGTTACATAAATAACTATTTTCAGTTGGTTGACTATTGTGTTTAAATATTTTGAAACCAAATGCAACTTTGATCTTTAAAAGTTTGGGAAATTATGTGTTCATTTTCTGATAAAATGTATGCTAAATTTCCACTTGTATTTACCAGAAATTTAGATGTGGCTTTATAATCAGAACTTACTCTTAAAATGTGGCACTCTAGAAGTTCAGAAGTACCCTGCAAGCCCTACTTAGGATTATTAACTGAAGCATATCATTCAACATTAAAAGTAAAGTGACATTTGTTGTAGTCAACAGAAAGTCTAATACACTAAATGTGGCATAGCATTAAGACAAGGTGAAATACAGCTTATAATTAGCAAATTTATATGAAGAAAACATCTATGATAACTTTATTGCAGTAGTAATCAAAACTTAACGGAAATATTCAGGCCCTTATTCTCCAAAGCTTCAAGCTTTCAACATAATTTTATATACATATTGAGAAAAATTAAGTTATTTATTGTTTGATTATATATGCATATTTCTACTAATATAATAATAAAATAGCACAACAAAGCACTTGCAGTTCTGTTAAAAGGTATTTTGGATTCTTTGCTTATGCTTAATAGTTTATTGGCTCTGGATACCAATCAAACACGTAATACATTGGGGTATTTTCACAAAACTTGCTAACTATAAAATTTTGTTGTTTTGAGATGTGTGTATTCTTAGTTGGTTTTTGAACTCAGGAATCAAATGATGTATTCACTTTAAGAGGAACTATTAATTCTCAGTAATTTGAGGGCAAAGCCTTATTTGCTTTTAGAGCCTGTGAGCTTTTAAAACTGCTTTTCATTTGAATACTGATTGAAAAATATCAGGGATATGAGAAGTATTAGTTCAGCTGATGAAGCAAAGTTTGCAAACACGGTATTTCTTTGAATACAGAGGATATATATATATTTCTTTATTTTCAAAATATTCACCTTCAAAAACCACAGGTCTTGCATTCATGATGTATACTTTCTGAATAATGTGAGGAAAGAAATAAGCTTCAAACTGGAAATAAAATGCATATGGGAATTGCTGAACGTTACTAAAAAGTTGCATTGTATCCGTTAGTTTCTGCACATTTCATTTTATGTTAAGCCATTTACAAACAAACCCAGCAGATTTTAAACATCTGATTATCTAATGCACTTAGGTCCTTCCTCAAACAATAGGAAAGCTTTAATACTAGGCTGCATTTAAATTCATGGAAATCGAATAAGTAACTAAATATCATTTACATAGTCAAGTGTCTGCTAATTTCAATTATGATCTTCTTGAAAACTAGCTATATTTGTTCAATATTAATGAGCTTACTTCTCCAAACTTCATTACAATCAATTATTTCAATCAGAATCACGGAATGCAACATACAAGTAAGAAACAAAACAATATATGTAGCTGCTAAAAACAGTGTATTTTTTGGAACTTGTTTTAAAATGCACATCTCACTCATATTGTAAAGAACTGCTTCCTTTAGTAGTTATGCAAATAACTATTGCACCTTCTAATTTTAATAGAAATAGCAATCAGAATTTCAGGACTTCAATTTAAAAAGTACGTAAACAGTTGAATTCTGAAGAGTTTTTGCAAAATTTCTGGTTAGTAAATGCAGCAAATGTGAAGCTATAGATCACAAATAACAGAATTCAACTAGTTTTCAAGTCAATCATTTTTAAACTGCTAACATTTCAAAACGTATTTCTCACTTAA
Organism: Deroplatys truncata; assembly: GCA_030765065.1. Taxonomy (NCBI): domain Eukaryota; kingdom Metazoa; phylum Arthropoda; class Insecta; order Mantodea; family Mantidae; genus Deroplatys; species Deroplatys truncata. The sequence goes on along the minus strand of CM060976.1, from coordinate 165,907,388 downwards.
ATAGGGACCTTTATTGCCTATGATTTAGTTTCAAAGATTGCAAGTTTTGTGAAAATATTGTTTAACTAAAAATGTATGCTTACCTCCCTTTCGAATGTGCTCTTATTGCAAAAGATTGGTATTAAGTATCATGAATTCTTGCATTCTAATCGTTTACTCTGTTATAGCGATCCTTAGAATAACACAGTATGGTGCAAAATCTTGTTTATACTGCCTGTATTGGCAGTTTTGGATTTACAGAGTATATGCTGATATTTTCTTATTAAATTAACATTGATCTGTTAACATTTACTAACTTTGAAAAAACATAATTGTAGGGTGGCATGGAAAGGGAAAAGACAGAAAAATATACATTAAAAGTTTGTTCTCCACTGCAATGAGAGAAATTCTTTAGTCACATAATAAAAGTTATGTATGCCAAATGAATGACTTCTATCAGCACCTTATACGAAAGATTGACTGCAATGATGACAAGATTCAATGAGATGCCACATCAGTATTGCTGAGTAACTCAACTTTACCTTCCGGGTTTATATTAGGCAACTTGATGCTACCTCGTTTTGGTCGCCATGAAATTTCTGTGTGGTCGCTCTCTGCATGCAAACCTGAGCTAGTGCTGGGTTCTGACTTATTTGTGCTACCCATACCTTCATCTGACAAACTTAAGCTCTCCAATTTAGGATCAGACGTCAATGTATTGAGAACTGCATCAGGATTATCCATATGGTTGGAGCTTTTGGATGCTGTTGGAGTTTCCAGTGATGCTGCAGAATCTATCACGGATTGATCTTCCTTCTGCTTTACATCTTTTGAGGGAGTAGTTCGTCGATTTTTTCTACCTGCCTTGCCACGGCGCTTGGCTCTAAAAGCTGCATCATCTTCATCACTACTGCCCTCCGTGTAAAGTTCTTCACCTGAGATCCATTGTTCCTCCTCTTCCTAGAAAAGTTACATTTGATTTGATTACCCTTTTTGGATTATACTAGTTCTGGGCTTTGGAAATACAATTTTTTAAAGAAAAATAAGCTGTTTTAGTCGTATACGTCTTGTTAATAAATTAAGGAGGCAAACTTTTGTGGGATGACTCGTGGGGTGACAAAAACAAAAAATACGTTGTGAACATATGAAATGCTATGTACCACAAATGAACTGCTAAATTATGCATACTAATTTAAAAAATCAATACTTGTAACTGAAAATGAGGGGGAAAATGATGGTTGAAATGAAGAAAATGTGTGGAGACTAGATTTCCTAGAGAATTTGGACAGAACAGGTTGAACCCAACGCTTAGCGGTATCAAGGGACGGAAGAACTGGAACTTGAATTTAACTATATGTGCTAAAAATATTCATATGAGCATTGAAATATGCATTAAAATATATTAGTTTTTATATCTTCTCAAATTGAATGTGGTTGTTTATATAAAAAGCTTTTCTTGGATACTATAACTTGATTTTCTGTATACAAATGGTTTCTCCAAATTTTAAAGGGAAAATTTATGATTTTTTTTTATTGCTAGTAAGGAGAACTGTAAATAACATTGTTATTAATACAGTGAATATATATACACATTGAAATGACATTGTTATTAATAGTAATAACAATCCATAAAAACTGGATGGGTGTGTGAATGAAGAAATAAATTTTGGTTTTCCACATGAAATTTAATGCTAATAGGTTAATTAAGCTTCAGAAGACATTGCAAAGTGATGAAAATTAAATGGCAATCTTCATATCCCATCCCTGGAAGATGAATATATATCTCTCTCTCTCTTTTCCGTAACCCCCCCCCCCACTCTCCTTCTGACCTGTTTTTGAGATTGCTTTTTTTTTATTATTATTTATATACCTAAATGAACACAAAACATGAATTTATGGAAATTCCCATATGCAATTTTAGGGTGAATTGCAAAAGTTTCTCTACCTAGCAGATTAGCAAAGAAAACATAAAATGCTATTTTCCATTAACACAGAACTTTAGGTTGTGCTTCAATGGATTAACCTTCATTTGAGCATTGAATTTGTCATAATTTTCCAAAGTCAACCTCAAGTGTGTGGGGGTAACATCTGCCTCAAATTCTCAGCTGGGGACAAGCTTTTTTCTAAGCTTTACCATTATCCTGAGATGTGGGTAATGGTGATTAACGCTTATGTTTTTTGGGTCCAGGGATCATTTTGCAATAACTTCATTGATTGTCCAATATTATCTGCCCACTTAAAGATGAAGAAAGAAAATAAAAATATGTAAAAAAGCAATAAATTAAGTTTCCAGGCACTTCTTTTCCTCTCCAGTATGTTTGTGTAATGTTTTTTGCACAGTGCATTCCTTCTATGGATTCTCATTGTCTACACTAATGACCATTATCTTTTCTTTACCTTTTTTCCCACTTTTCCTAGTACAATTAATAAACTTATCCATTAACATTGCTTTAAACAAATCACCACATACACTACAATGTTCCATGAATAATGATTGTTACTTCTACATAGTAACTAATGGATTAAATCGTAGTTTATTTCCCTGACATTAACTGTGGAGCAAATAACTGTATAACAGTTTGACTTCCACAGCACAATCTTTAGTAAATGCTATTTTAGAAATTATATATGCCAAAATGATGCACACTACCATAAGACAATGAATGTTCGAGTATTATGCTAACTTCTACAATCAAAATCATAGAACAATATTTCAGCAAGTAAGTATTTTAATATGACAATATGAACTTTCACTTCTAATGTTCTAGAATGGGCTGTAGCTGCTAATTATAAAGAACCTTACACTGTCAGCAGATGAGAGTAATTTGTAATGCTAGTTATTGAGAACAAGTAATGTTCTCAATACGAGGGTGGATTGATAAGTCCATGACTTTTGACGAGAGATAGAATTCTAATCACAGGTTTCTTGTTTGCACCCAAGTCTTACATCTATTCTGGGTATAATTGCAGAAATTCGTCATCATTTGTTTCTTAGAACATTGTTGAGAGTGCCTAAAATAAGCAGATGTGTGTTGCTTCATAGAAAATGGAGAAAAGTAATTTTGTGTTCTGATAGACCACTACTTTTTGTGTGGTAAGACGGTGAAGGAAACGGAAGAAAAGATGAACAAGTATTATGGGGACTCTGCTCCATCACATGGCATGGTTCACAAGTGGTTCGCAGAATTTTGATGTGGTCATTAGAGCACAAGAGATGCCGTGTGCACAGGATAGCCGGTTGAGGTCACAACAGAAGAAATGGTAAACAAAGTTCACGATATTGTGTTGGAAGACCGCCGAGTGAAAATCCATGAGATAGTCAAGACCGTAAACATCTCAAGTGAATGGGTGTATAACATTCTGCAGGAATGTTTGGGTATGAAAAAGCTGTCCGCAAGATGGGTGCCACGACTGCTCACAGTTAAGAAACAAGAGGAATCATGTGACCATTTCATAGGGATGTTTGAACATGTTCCAGCACAACCCAAATGAGTTTTTGCAACGTTATATCATGGTTGATGAAACTTGAATCCATTACTATCAACCTGAAACCAAACAACAATCAAAGCAGTGGATTTCTTTCGGTGAACCTGCTCCAAAGAAAGCAAAAACCATTCCGTCGGCAGGAAAAATCATAGCAGCTATCTTTCGGGATTCACAAGGGGTGATAGACATCCACTACCTGGAAAAGGATAAGATGATCACAGGTTCATATTACGCCGCAATGCTGGATCACTTTCACAAGGAATTGTTAAAGAAATGACTCATTTGGTGAAGAAAAAGGTTCTCTTTCACCAGGATAATGCACCCGCACACAAGTCAGCCATTGCCATCACAAAATTTGTGGAACTGGGCTACAAACTGCTGCCTCATCCACCCTATTCTCCAGATTTGGCTCCAAGCAACTTCTTCCTCTTCACAAACCTGAAAAATTGGCTAGCTGGGAAGAAATTCATGTCCAGTGAACACATCATGGCAGAAACAACCTCATATTTTGCAGACTTCAAAAATTCATATTTTTTGCAGGGATTAAAAAAAATTGGATAACTTGGACAACGTGTTATTAAATTGAAAGGAGACAATGTTAAGAAATAAAATTGATTTTTTGGAAAAAATTGCTATTTCCTTTAAAAAGTCACTGACTTATCAATCCGCCCTCATATACCTACTATGTTTTTAAATATTTTGGTACTCATACATTATTGTGATCAATGTTTTTGTTGGGTTATAAGCAATGTAAGCTAGAAAATAAAACAATGTCACAAAAATGTACAATTCAAAATTTACATTTGTGCAAAATTCTACTACTAGAAAATGTTATAAATTATACTATTAATGAGGGTTTTAAAAGTGAAATTTGTGTATAGTGAATCAAATTCTTATGGTGCGCCGAGATTTCATGCCTCCTTAATGTATCGGTTTTGACAACACAATATCCTGAATGCAAAAGAAAAATAAAGTAGATCTGGTGGTTACGGATTTACTTATATCTAGCTTAGAACTAGAAGTAAGATGTACTTGTAATATATGGAATCCAAAGTATTTATTAATGCGGGAATAATTTAGAGCTGCATTAACAAATTAATTAAATTGACATTTATAATCAGATACGTTTGGACCGGGAGCATTTTTTTTTCAGGGAATCTAATTTGAGTTAGATATAAAGAATGACTTTACAATTATCATTTGCACTGCTGTATATATTAAAACACTGTTTTAAACTGTTAACTGTTGTGTGTTTGCATTTGTTGTGAATGTTAATACTACAGCTTACCTGATGATGATGCCAAACAGTTCTTTTTCGTGTACTCACACAAACTACACACAAATAATGGAATTTCTCCAGAATACTGCACTTTCCACTAATTGTTTATTTGGTATGCCTATTTTAGTATAAGGTTTTGTTTCTTTTGTTATGTCCATTTTTAGTTTCACTGGGACTAGGACTTCGTTCCCTTTCCTTCCTTTAAAACAAATTTAACCATCACTTCTTAAAAATCACACACATTCACAGTGTACATTTGACAAGAATGAGTGAACCACGCAGACCAGATCAGAAATGAGCTCCACTACCTGGGAGGGAAAGCGGCATATCGTTTGTTTCTGTGGCAGATTGCTACAGCTTGTTGAAAGACTATGTTTATAGCCTTTTACAGAGAAGCAACATATCGTTTATTTTTGTGGCAGATTGTTGTATTTTTGCGAATGCTGTTTTAAGTTCGATCTTAAGTAGCAAAAAGCAACTGTAACTTAAACCCTGATTGTAAGCAATTATATATAGTGTGATACATTTTTCAAAATTATAAATTTCATACTGGTACGTCTACTTTGGTGCAACAAGAGTCACAGCATATTGCAATAACTCATTCAAATTTCTGCAGAAAAAACTTTGGTATATAATGCAAAGATGTTTAAATAAAGATCTACAAATATAAAGTAGGCCTAAGTTAAAAGAATGAGGTTTGAATGCTCCAGTTTTGAATGAACCAGTTTATGCTATTAAAATAAAAAATCTCTTCCTATGTAATGAGCGCAACATGGATTTACTCTATAACTTTTAAAATACACATAATACATGTCAAAATCATACATTTTAATTCAACTGCATGAGTACCATGAAATACTGAGGGCTCTGCACATTACGAACGTTTGACGTATGGCCCAAATAAGACAAAATCATAAAATACGCAACAGTATTGTAAATATGAACTAAATGGAATATAATACATAAAAATCAAAAGAAGGTGAAGTTAAAACACACTATGGTGGTGTTTCCAAATCAGATATAGAAGCACAAGCAATAAGCATCTGCTTGTAAATCCAATGTCTAATCGTAACCAAGGGCAGTTCTCGGTATACCCATCGGAGTCTCCAATGCAAGCCTGAAGCTGCAAAAACAAATTCTAAGCATCGAGAGTTTGAATTTAATAACATACTAACCTCTTTTTTTATCCGTTCTATGTGATGTTGCGCCAATTTTCTTTGTGTTTCAGCTGCACTATGGGCTTCACTATTTTCTGAAGATTCTGACATTGCTTTCTGTAAAAATACACAAGCTTACAGTAAGCAGACACACCCATTTACGATTGTTCTTCTATCTTCATAATTACTTTTGCTTACAATTTTCGGAATTTTCTAGTACATACTTCTGTGGTATCAGATATTCGAATACAGGAAACGAAAAATAATAAACCAGTTTAAAAATCACTGTTGTTTACCTTGAAATAGCTTTCTGTGGAAACTTCAAGCACACGTTTATCTAACAAAACATCTCAAATATATCGATTAATAAAAACTGCGCTTTTCAAGTTTAATTTACGATTTAGCTGTCATGGTGCAACCTCTAGTAAGCATTAAATTACAAAATATTCATGCAGTAAGGGTGAAATATCAAATTGCTACACTTCAATCTAATATTTTCTAAAATCTCTAAAGATGGCAATATAAACTAACAGTTTCACCAACAATGAATGATCCAAATAGTATAAAATTTAATTGGCTAGCCTGTGCAACAGCCATTAAGCCGGCTGCATTTCTTGCCCCTTGATTGGTTAATGTTTAAGAGGGACTTCAAACGCAGGATTAGATTTTTAAAAAATAATTATTACTATAGCTTAACTATAGCCCTTCATCCGTTGCTGTTTTACGCATTCTCTCAAAGAAAGAAAGAAACACAAAAGAGAAATAAATAAAAAGGAAGCATTCAGTAATATAGCTTGATGTTTTGCTTTCTCTGTTCATCTATAGTAAATAGAGGAAGTAAAATTACATTGAGTTTTATTTATGGGCGCTCTTTAACTGCTATGGTTCTTAACGTCCCATTCTAATTCAGCGTGAAAGACCGGAAATTTTTCTCAGAGGCCTCTTTGTCAGGCTTAAGGTTCTTTTATGTGCCATAAATCTACGACACGGAACCACCGGCTTTACTTCCCTTCCGAAGGATTTTTACGCCCGAAAAAATCCATCGCCGTCCGCCGGATTTGAACCCGCAACACGGGTATTAGAGATACCCTAGGTCACAGAGGACAAGTAGAAGTATTGCATTTCACCCAAAAATTCGATGTCCAGAAATACGCATTTTGAGACTAAAAAGAAAGCATTTTTACTTTCCCCACTGCTTATTTATACTAAATAGAGACAGTAATGCATACCACCCAAAAATTCAACCCAGAGATTTCACTGGAAATACACGTTCTGAGGTTCCTTAATTTTAAAAAATAATTTTTTTACAGAAAAAAGGTCATGTATTACTCAAAAAGGAAAGTCTGTTAAATACCATACTTGATATTTAAGTTCAGGGTCCTCCAAGGATGCGTGACAAAGATTTTCAAGAAAATTCCTCGCATGGCAAACTACCCTTTACATGGAAAACTGATGGTTGATTATTATTTTTTCTCAGAAATGGCTCTAACAATTTTGGTTAAAATGTTCAAGATATTTTCATGACAAGTAAGATGAATATCCTGAATTCTCTGAGCTCTCCTCTTTCATTCTGAATGACTTTTGTGCAACTGGTAAACCATAAAAGATAAAAAATCTTATTAAACAAAGCATACAATTTATACCAAATAAACATTTTTGTGGTATTAACCATTTCTGAGACGTTCATTGTTATTGGTTTGAATTATCTAATTTTTCAAGTAGGAAGTTGCAATTTGGTTTTCCTCATGGCCATGCATACTCCTTGCATGGAGTATGGAATTTTAAAGCCATTACATAGACATCCACTTTTTAAACATCTGACTATTGCTTTAGCCTACTTTATCCTTTTTATTCATTCATTCATTATCTGTTTACCCTCCTCTTATGTAGGACTTATACCCCCCAGGACTTACAGGCGGGTGCCTGGGGTCAGAGGCCCGTCGAGGAGCAGACACTCATGGATCAGACAGAACGTCCAGGATGGGTGATCAGCCCGATGCCTGGTATGGGATGAAGGAAGTAGATGAAGCGAAATGTTGGTGAAGTGGATGAAAGGAAAGGTGATGATGGAGCAGTTGGTGGAATGAATGGCGGGGGAAACCGGAGATCCCGGAGAAAACCCGCCCAGACGCCGCTTCGTCCACCACAAATCCCACATGCAGGTCCCTGGGATTGAACCCGGTCCGCCTCGGTGGGAGGCGAGCGGTCTAACCACTCGGCCACGGCGCCGCCCCTTATCCTTTTTATACTTACAAAAAAAAATGTGTAAATGTAATCAAAGTGTACAGAATGTGTAATAAAACTCCTTTAACAAGAAGTAAATAGAAGAACAACTTTTTGTATGAATAGTTTGTAAAAGAGTGATTGGAGAAAGTCATGTGAATGCAGCACATACAATTTTTTTTTTCTGGCTAGGTTGTAAAGGCTTAGTGCCACTTTCCATCATTAATGAACCTAACACACAACTAACAATGTGTAAATCTTAAAAACAATAAATGCATATTAAAATTTAAACCAACTTTAAACTTTCCTCTAGAATACTTAATTGTCCTGTTTCTTGGCAGCAAAAACATCAGCCTTCAATTTCTAGAAACATTTTTGGTTCACTTTTCCAGTGATTAATAGGGAAATATTGGAGTTGTTCCCTGGTTATAGAGTTTCTGTTATATTTTAAATTGTTTTACTTCTATCCCTTTCACATAAGCCTTGGTCCCCATAATAATGAATATCAAATACATAAACTCAATAGGTTAGGCTAAATTATCTAGTGAAATACTTGAACAAATGTTTAGAAGGAAATTGTATATCCAAAAATAAACACTAGCTCTTCTTTGTTTGTTTTTATAATGAAAAAAAAAGGGGGGGACATCTTACTTGATATATCAACTTTGATTTTATGAAACAGTTTTGACTGACTACTGTTTTACTGTTCTGGTTTACCTCCTCCCCCCTCATCCCTGCAACCATGAGCTCAAACTGAAATCCTTCAAAACAATTTAAAGCTCACAACAATAGCATCTAATGCTTCATAGGATGATCTTTTGTATGCATTCATTTATTTTCACATCTTAAGGTTTCAAAATAGTTCTCAGTTTCTCATCACATATGACATTTTACACTGCAGAATCTTAAACAATGCATCAGTGAACATAAATATATTGCTACATAAATTTAAAAAAAAAAATTCTGATGTGTTACACTCACATAACTTTCTCTACTCTTCTACAATCTAATTTTACAAACGCCTATTCTCCATATCCTTCAAGTTAATCGAGATATCGAGATGTCAATCTTATTGGTAATTTTCTTGTAGATGCAAGGGAAATATCGTAGCTTTTAAGCGATAGTCAAATATTTTAACGCTGGTTGCTATGTGGCGCATTCCATTCTCTTTGCATGTCCAGGACATAAAAAAAATGAATAACGAATTTGAGAAAAAGTATAAGTATTGGAAAATTTAAGGAAATAACAAGCAATATCTCGAAAACGGTTCACTCAACAAAAGAAATGTATATGACATAAGTTGTGTATTTTAACGCGATCTACATTTTTTGTGTAGTAAAATTTTGTCTATCTCTTATGGTTTACCAGTTATGCAAAAGTCGTTCACAATGAAGAATACTTTTGGAGACATTCCCAGAAAATTCGAGATATACATTTCATTTCTCATGACATTATCTTAAACATATGATATTTTAATCAAAATCGTTAGAGCCATTTTTGAGAAAATTAAAATTTTCGAAAAATCTTCCATGTAAAGGGTAGTCTGGGGTGGGGGGATTTTCTTGAAAACCTTCGTGTCGCATCTCTGGAAGATACTGAACCTAAATACCAAGTTTGGTGCTTATCCGACTGTTCGTTTTTGAGTTATGCTGTTCACAGACACACACACACACAGACACACACACACACACACAGACACACACACACACACACAGACACACACACGGACATGTTTCCAAAAATGCTTTTTTTGGATTCAGGAGGTCTCAAAACATGTATTTCCGGTGAAATCTCGGTATCGAATTTTTGGGTGGAATGCAATACTTCCCCTACTTACTATACGTAGTAGAGAAAGTAAAAAAATGTAACACACATATTTAAAACATTAATCCACCCTTCAAATCTAAGGATTGTATTGTTCCAAACACTATTTTCCATGTTTATTTGTTTCATTTATATAGCCCCATTTAACTTCTATGGTCATATCAGAAGCTTTGACTTGAGAAAGAAGTGGTGTTATTGCTCGTTGAACTGTAGTTTTGTTAATGGTTTTATCAGTTATTGACATTAAACACATACTCGCATTCATTTTTCAGTTTCTGTAGGGGATAGGGAATGATTCTAGCTAAAGAAAAATTCCCCATCCTGGCCTAGAATCGAACTGGCGACCTCTGTGTTGGGAAGTCAGAGCAATGACCACTTGATTGCAGAGACAGTCGAATCATGTTGTCATTTAGAGCAGTATAACTGTTCTTAATACTATAGAATAACATTGCACTTCTGGAATGATAGTTTCACTTCACTTACCTGAGACTTGCTAACATGAACCTGGATTCTATTACCAGTTCACTTATCTGCTAGATCAGTTAAAGATGATGTTCAGATTTGCAACAGAAATCTGTTATCATTTTACAACTATGAAGCAATAAATTCCATCTAAATGCAAATCAGTGAATGAACAAACACAAGAAAAATATTTTATAAGCACATAATCACTGTTACCCATAATTCCCCCACCCCCAACATACACTATATCCATCATATGTCTGACAATAATTTTTCTTTAAAAATTGGCTAAGTCTGTAATACCTTTAACAGAATTTTAAGCACATTAGCACGTTTTGCTGCTGGATACATTATAAAAGCCTATAAATTTTTCTTCTATCTCCCCTGACAAATTATTAACAGGGCTCAGATAGTGATGACATTATATCTTTTGAATGTTGTATTAAAGGCATTGCTAACATAACATGTACATAAATCCTTACCATGGGTCTAGATTATGAAAATGCATATTAGGCCAATTTTAGTCATTTTATGCCATTTCCTATTTTTAGAGGCTTTTTTTTTTATTATATTTTACATCATTATTTTGAGATTTTCTTGCAATTATATTGAGTATATAGAATTTTAATATTACTGACATTGCAAATAAGGATGACTTTTCAAACAGAAATTTCACTGGGGAATAAGAGTAACTTTGTTAAATCCTTTATTCACATTCTTGGGAAAAAAATTATTCCTATTTAATGTTTATTATAGAAGAGGTCACATGTTGGCTATTGTCAGGGGAGTAGGTATCATCATTGTTATGAATTCATGTCCCAAACTAGGGATTAAACAGGCCAGTTTTCCTTATTTCACATTAATAAGTGCATACTGTCAGGTCAATGTGTTGTCCTAGGCTGTGAAGTCCTCTTCATATGCAATGAATTTTGTATTATCTGATAACTCAAAAGGAGTTTATGATACTTTGTTTATGGTACTTGGTATGATAAGAGTTTATAGTACTTTATGGTTTTTGTAAAACCTGCTTCGAAAACAATTTTCCTAATTTTCTTTTCAGATTCTCCAATAAGGACATAGAACTAATATATTTTTAATAAATTTCTTAAATTAATTTATAGCTTTATGTAAACTAATTTTAATAAATTAAATAAATCTCAGTTTTATGGAATTTTTTGTAATTATTAGTAAGGATGGTGATTTTTCACAAATGTGACATAGTGTGAAATGCTCATAAAGGCTTGTACTCTAGTATTTTCATTTTCCACAACCTGTAAACTGTTTAAAATGCAAAAATTATACTATAATGCGATATAAATACAAAATGTGTTGCAATTCATGGACTCTTTTTCAAATGAAAACATAAAATACAAAATAAAAACATGATTATGGAATGTTTGCTTAAATACAACAAGTTATTGAGCAATCACATGGAAGAAAATGCAAAAAACATTTTTTTCTCTCCCAAGAGGTTGGTAAACCTTTTAATTCTGTGACCACTGGTCAATTATTGTCAATAGATTTGATGAATTCATTCTCAACTAGTAGAGTACAAACTATACAGGGGAAAGTAAAGATGTAGATTGCCTGCTAACACTGTTGACTGATCAGCTCAAATACTCAGATTTTGTTTAAGCACTTCTGCAATGCATTTGGGATCTTACCTAGAGCATAGATGATGAAAACTATTTCAGTAAGTACAATTCATTGTAATTACAGAACAGGAATGACAGAACAAAATTTTGAGGTATGTTCTATCATTTCATTCAACAACTTTACTGATTATGAATTTGCATGATTTGAGATAATTTTATGTATTGTCTTTGTATTATTCTGGTTCTGCATGATAATTTATCTTTTTTCTGTGTTATTCATTAGCCTGTATCAATTCTATTTTTCTCTATGTTGCTTTAACCTATATTAACTTTTAAAGAATGCACAATTTACTTTATGCATTTATTTCACTATTGATTCTTTACAAAAGTGATTTTAATTTTTCATTAACATTATGTTAAAAGACATTACTTGTTTTATCAGTTACAAGTTTTTCTTCAAAAAGTTATAATAAAATGCTAAATTGCAAATATATGAAGCCTATAAAATGCTAAATGCACAAATCACAATGCTAATTTTTTTTTAAAAGTTTAGTAATTTTATTTCATTTTTCAATATTTTTAAGTCATCAAAATCCAGACCCTGGTTGTTACTAGATGTAGGATTTGTATGCAAATACATATTTAGTTTGATTTACTTGTGACATGCAATTATGTTTTGCAATATGTTTCATGTTCTTTTGTGCTACAAGTACAGAAGTAAAGTTTTATAGTGTGCATAATTGTATATTTCTGAAGTTGCTGCATATTTCATCATTTTTCCATGCATCAAGCATACATATATTTTTAAAATTTTAACTTTAAAATTAATATTTAAACACATTATTAAAAAATAATAAAGTTCTTACTCTGAAGACATCCATATATTTCTCAGCGAGGTTCAGAGTAAACTTGAGAGTGCTCCTTTAAAGTATGCAGGAAAATTAAGAGATAAATTGTGCACTGTTTAACAGAGAAATCCTAAACATTAAAATGTATGTGTTCTGTGGATAAATATCACAATAAAAATGTAACACTTCCTGAAGAAATTTCCCCCAGAAAGTTATTTAAAATTCATAAACTTACACCTGAGCATTTGAAGAAAATGATCATTGTATATTGCAAATCAAATTACAGCAACCAGAACAACGTCTAAGGAAGAATGATCATTGTAAGCACCAAAAAGTATAAGCTTAAAGTTAATAATTTGAGTGTATGTTTAATGCATATTTTTTAAATTATGAAGCATATTTTAAAGATTATAACAATATAAATGCATGCATATTTAAGATAATTTTAGTGCATACAAATCCAATGTCTAGTTATTACCACATTGTAAAATTGTATTTAGCAGAGAGTTTATTGAAACTTTAAAAGTCTCACTGGCTTGGATACAAACAAAAGGCCTATTGCTGACTTCATTTCAAATCTCACCATTGATTTCATTCATAACACAACTAATGAGCTCATTTTGGATTTCTGGAGATGTTCCTGTAGTTATATTGCTGTGAATAAGATGGACTTTCAGATGAGATTCCTGCCTGACTGAAATTTCAAGATTTCTAAGTAACTCCTGTTATTATGAGAACCTTTAGATTTGTTGTGATTCCAAAAACCTTAACTGCTGCTTTATCAGAAAATGATAATTGAGATTAGGCATTTAACACTAGAACCACCAGAGCTAGTTATATAACTTAAAACTGCCAATGCCGTCAATTTGACTACTGCTTTTAACATATAGATTTTTGACAAAACAGTCACTCACTACAATTATGCATAAAGTATATTTAGTAATAAATTGACAAGAATTCTCGGTAATAAAGTACATGTATTTTTACTTTCTCTACTACGTATAGTAAGTAGGGGAAGTATTGCATTCCACCCAAAAATTCGATATCGAGATTTCACCGGAAATACATGTTTTGAGACCTCCTGAATCCAAAAAAAGCATTTTTGGAAACATGTCCGTGTGTGTGTGTCTGTGTATGTGTCTGTGAACAGCGTAACTCAAAAACTAACAGTCGGATAAACACCAAACTTGGTATTTACGTTCAGTATCTTCCAGAGATGCGACACGAAGATTTTCAAGAAAATCCCCCCACCCCAGACTACCCTTTACATGGAACATTTTTCGAAAATTTTAATTTTCTCAAAAATGGCTCTAACGATTTTGATGAAAATATCATATGTTTAAGATAATGTCATGAGAAATGAAATGTATATCTCGAAATATCTGGGAATGTCTCCAAAAGTATTCTTCATTATGAACGACTTTTGCATAACTGGTAAACCATAAGAGATAGACAAAATTTTACTACACAAAAAATGTAGATCGCGTTAAAATACACAACTTATATCATATACATTTTTTTTGTTGAGTGAGCCGTTTTCGGGATATTGCTTGTTATTTCCTTAAATTTTCCAATACTTATACTTTTTCTCAAATTCGTTATTCATTTTTTTGTGTCCTGGACATGCAAAGAGAATGGAATGCGCCACATAGCAACCAGCGATAAAATATTTGACTATCGCTTAAAAGCTACCATATTCCCCTTGCATCTACAAGAAAATTACAAATAAGATTGACATCTCGATATCTCGATTAATATGAAGCATATGGAGAATAGGCGTTTGTAAAAATAGATTGTACAAGAGTAGAGAAAGTCATGTGAGTGTAACACATCAGATTTTTTTTACTTTCTCTACTACGTATAGTAAGTAGGGGAAGTATTGCATTCCACCCAAAAATTCGATACCGAGATTTCACCGGAAATACACGTTTTGAGACCTCCTGAATCCAAAAAAAATCTGATGTGTTACACTCACATGACTTTCTCTACTCTTGTACAAACTATTTTTACAAACGTTTATTCTCCATATGCTTCATGTTAATGGAGATATCGAGATGTCAAACCTATTGGTAATTTTCTTGTAGATGCAAGGGGAATATGGTAGGTTTTAAGCGATAGTCAAATATTTTAACGCTGGTTGCTATGTGGCGCATTCCATTCTCTTTGCAAGTCCAGGACATAAAAAAAATGAATAACGAATTTGAGAAAAAGTATAAGTATTGGAAAATTTAAGGGAATAACAAGCAATATCTCGCAAACGGTTCACTCAACAAAAGAAATGTATATGACATAAATTGTGTATTTTAACGCGATCTACATTTTTCGTGTAGTAAAATTTTGTCTATCTCTTATGGTTTACCGGTTATGGAAAAGTCGTTCACAATGAAGAATACTTTTGGAGACATTCCCAGAAAATTCGAGATATACATTTTATTTGTCATGACAATATCTTAAACATATGATATTTTAATCAAAATCGTTAGAGCCATTTTTGAGAAAATTAAAATTTTCGAAAAATGTTCCATGTAAAGGGTAGTCTGGGGTGGGGGGATTTTCTTGAAAACCTTCGTGTCGCATCTCTGAAAGATACTGAACCTAAATACCAAGTTTGGCGTTTATCCGACTCTTCGTTTTTGAGTTATGCTGTTCACAGACACACAGACAGACACACAGACACACAGACACACGGACAGACACACACACGGACATGTTTCCAAAAATGCTTTTTTTGGATTCAGGGAGTCTCAAAACATGTATTTCCGGTGAAATCTCGGTATCGAATTTTTGGGTGGAATGCAATACTTCCCCTACTACTATACGTAGTAGAGAAAGTAAAAAGCATTTTTGGAAACATGTCCGTGTGTGTGTCTGTGTGTGTGTGTGTCTGTGAACAGCATAACTCAAAAACGAACAATCGGATAAGCACCAAACTTGGTATTTAGGTTCAGTATCTTCCAGAGATGCGACACGAAGGTTTTCAGGAAAATCCCCCCACCCCAGACTACCCTTTACATGGAAGATTTTTCGAAAATTTTAATTTTCTCAAAAATCGCTCTAACGATTTTGATGAAAATATCATATGTTTAGGGTAATGTCATGACAAATGAAATGTATATCTCGAATTTTCTGGGAATGTCTCCAAAAGTATTCTTCATTGTGAACGACTTTTGCATAACTGGTAAACCATAAGAGATAGACAAAATTTTACTACACAAAAAATGTAGATCGCATTAAAATACACAACTTATGTCATATACATTTCTTTTGTTGAGTGAACCGTTTTCGAGATATTGCTTGTTATTTCCTTAAATTTTCCAATACTTATACTTTTTCTCAAATTCGTTATTCATTTTTTTTATGTCCTGGACATGCAAAGAGAATGGAATGCGTCACATAGCAACCAGCGTTAAAATATTTGACTATCGCTTAAAAGCTACCATATTTTCCTTGCATCTACAAGAAAATTACCAATAAGATTGACATCTCGATATCTCGATTAACATGAAGCATATGGAGAATAGTCGTTTGTAAAATTAGGTTGTACAAGAGTAGAGAAAGTTATGTGAGTGTAACACATCAGATTTTTATTAATATTATAGATAGGTTTACATTACAATTTTTCTTTTTTTCAGTTTCTTTTTTCACCACTTTGAGAATATCTTAAACAAATGCTGACCCTTAACATTCAGTGCATTATTAATATACCATTTCATGTTCATTAATTATTAATAAAATTACAGGAACTGAAGCGATAAAAGATAGTAAACATACTATACATGATGTTTGAATTATTAATGTATAATCAAACATACTGGATACATTAAAAACATATAGGGTTTTTACTTCTCTCTCTTTCTGGACATTATGTATTATCTAAAGCTTAATCAAGCTGTAATTGTTTTGACTGTAAAAGGTCTAATTACAACTGTATAAATCACTCTCTTTATGAGCTTTTTTGTGCATGATCAACAGGCACATGTTTTGCACCTGATACAAGCTATAATGGTTTTATTTCTACACTTCGTCATTTGGCACTGCTGTCTTGGTTTCTTTCTTGGCACATATTTTTCTTCCTCTCTTCTTGCTTGATTTCTAGACTGTATCTATTCTGTGTGTAGTTCTTCTGCAAGTTTCGGAATGAAACTTCAACCTATCTGCTGTCCAGTCTTACACTTGAATATAACCCATAAGTTGATGGCAGTTAGATCAAGATGTTATGAAAAACATGTATTCGCCAATGATGTGTACCAGAATGAACTGAATATAATCTTAACATCTGATCTAAGACATCAACAGCAAGTTTTGTTTCATTGTACGAGGACTATCCAGAAAGTTGATTACATTTTGGTATTAAAAAAAACGAAGTATAGGAAGCAAATGATGTTATATTTATTTGAAAGCGACACTTAAATACTACTTTTCAACATAGTCACCATACAAATTTAGGCACTTATCATAGTGGTGAACAAGCTTTGAAATTCCATTGTCATAAAATTCTGCTGCCTGAGACTTCAACCAGTTAAGTCATGCCCTGCCGCAGTGCAATGATTTCATGCAACAAACTTTGTGAAATTTGTGGAAAATTAAATGAGAGCTCCATTACTATGAAATCAACAATTTTCTTTAATCTACTCATTGACTTTTGCGACCAGTTCATCAGTCGCAATGCTTGGTCATCCACTGCGCTCTTCATCGTGAACATTAGTTCAGCCATTTTTAAATCTAATGCACCATTGGTATACTCCATCTTCAGTGATTGCGTTGTTTCCATAACTTCACACAGTTGCTGATAAATTTCAATCGGTTTATGGTTTTTTGCCAACAAAAACCTTATTACTGATCGCATTTTACAACTCGTAGGATTTTCAATTGTGGCACACATTTCAAACTTTTATTGTGAAATAAAGGGACACGACATGAACCTCATGCTGGCACAGCTGGATGCCAAAAAAATGGACAAATGCTCAGACACCAAGATGGTCGCGTTAGCCCCACCCATTGATGCTGCAGATCAAAACGTAATCCACCATCTGGACAACCTTCATAGAAGCTAATTTTCTCTGTCACTCTTATGGTATTATTCTGTGTTTTAACTTCTGAATGCAGGAACTATACAGAAGAACATTTTTGTTTTAACTTGGTACACGGTCAATGTAGTATCCTCATTCTTCAAGAGAACAAATATGTAAAAAGTATTTTCATGCTTATTACAATGTTGGGGATTTCACTTCTTGCATGTTTACAGTTACAACAAGAATAGTGCCTTCATCTTTTAGTCTTTTGCCAAGTTTCACTAACATCCTTATTGTGATATGGTGCTACTAATCTCATGATCACACTCTCAGGAAGATTTTAATTTGGTGCTTTCTGTTCATCTTTGCCAAGGTAAGGGAACCTGTTACAAAGATATTATTTAGTCTTGAAGTCTGCTAGTAGCCAGAATTTAGTACCAAATTTCTCAGGCTTGTTCAGCATGTATTGCAGACAGGGGCATCTTGTTCTGCTTGGAAAAAGTTTGTTCATCTACAGTGACACTTGCACCTGGAGTAAAACACAGCTGGCAAATTTATTCCAGATACTTAAAACTAGAGCAAATTTATCTGTTTTCTAATGACCTGACCTTGGGTTTTAAATATCTTCATTTCCATGTGGAACTGTCTGTACGTCATCCTCATTTTTTGAACTGCTACTTCCAGGAACATCGATGTTGATGATAATCTTCTTCTGATGCAACACTATCACTATCTAATAGATTCTCCCAATCTGACTGATCCTAAGAAATTTCATAGAAATAAGCCAGCATTTCTTCATCTGTGAGGCCATTGCCTATACCACTGTGTTCTTTTTGACATGTTTACTGCTCAAATGAATTGCCAACGCTACTGTTGAAACAAGTTATAGCAATTTAAAATCATCCTACACATTGTTGAGCACTGTTGAGCATTCAGTTGAGTTTGACAATATACAAGTCATGATGGGTAGTTCCACTAAAAGTTACATGACAGCGGTCAGAATGATTGCATAGCAGTTCTATGTATAAATGCTGATTAGTACGAAACTAAATTTGGAAAAGTAAAAGTAAATATTGCAGTGTCTACATGATCTAAGAGACTGCTTAGGAAAAGTCATGAGCTATTATATACAGTGAAAACTGTCACAACAACAACAACAACAACAACAACAATAATAATAATAATAATAACAATAACAATAATAATACATTGACATTTATAAAAGTGATCAGAATGACTGTCTTGGCGGTTCTAGAGTTAAGTTGTTTGGTTTTGAAGCATTACTTTTAGTTGTCATATTTTAGGTTACAGCTTGCAATGAAAGAGGACTCAAAGAAAAACAAAGCTGAAGATATAATCAATTGGATTACGAAACATGTCCTGCTGTTCAATTTAATTTATGATTTACAAAGATAAGTGAAAAATTGTTACGAATGCTTATTATTATATAAGATCCTTATTTATGTGTGCATATTTGTATGCATGTTACCAAAGTAGGTAATGTTGCAAATTCAAATGGATAGTTCTTTCGGCATTAAACTTCGTGACAAAATGTAGACAAAACTCCATATCTTAATCTTATTTCTGAGACTGTTTTATTAGGTATCTAAGTATCAGTTTCAGATCCCTGATATACATATTTTATGTAACAAAACACATTTATACAATGCCAGATAAAACAGCTAATGCAGTATCATTGTGCAATATTTTGGCCAGATCGGTTAAATAGTGTAGATTTCTACATCGGTTGAAAGTGTGGTAGAGGTAGTTTCTGAGAGTTGCAAGATAGAATATAATTTTCATTAGAACATGCATAGGGTGTAAATAAATATACTATATTACAAGGCACAATAGTTGGTAAATGAGCATGTTTTGTTAATAAACTCCTGTCCAGAAACACTTTGTTTACATGCTAGGGTCTCTGAAATAGGAGGATGACATAGGCAGTATGGATCACAAAAGATAGGAAAGAGCTAAAAAAGAAAGCTGAAATACTGTAAGTAAGCAGATAACATCTTAATCATCTACTGACAGTGTTCAAAATGGATGCTACCAACTTTGATACATTTTGTGCATCACCTGGTTATGTGATGTCCAACTCTTGGAAAGAGTTCAATCTCTGGTGTATGACATGTTTAGACATCCACAGATGTGTTTGTTACAATGTAAGCTGCCTGTTTCATAAACACCTCTCCAATCCTGGAAACATGGCATGGACTGGGTGATGTCTGTTGGGGTAAAGCTGTTGATAGAGATGGCAAGCCTCTCTTGTATTTCTTTGACTTCTCTAAATAAGAAGCATCTCGGTGTACTCTGCATTTGTGTACAAGACCACCTTGTTTTATTCCCACTTGATGATAGTCACATGAGTGAATACTGTAAAGCATGAAACTAAAAAAACAAAAAGAAGAAAAGAAAGAAAAAACAGAATAATATAGTAAACACTACCATAGTAGGTGTGATGAAGGACTGCTGTGCATCACGTAACAACTGTACAGTACCATTCATAAACAACTCTTAACTATTGAGTGAGATGTCTTTTTTGTCACAGAGTATATGGTTTGTTAACCTCCACAGTTCCCTGTCCCATTTTGGAGACTCTAGCATATAAACAGTTTCTGGACATGAGTTTATAAACAAAATATGATCTCATGATACACATTTATGTACCACTGAGCCTTGTAACATACAGGCTGAACCAGAACTCCACCGAGGTTGTTCAGGGATACCTTCTGAATATTTTGGTATAGGGTTCCATGGTCTGCAGCGGTTTGTTACAGAGTAATAAAATAATTATGTTTATTTGGTTTGTTACCCCAATTATCCTTGTTTCTGTGAAAATACCTTGACAACAGTGAAGAAACCCACATAATATGCAATGACCAAAAAGTACAACATACAACACAGGGTAATGCAACATCCTGCAGACGAAACATGTACACTTTTGTCAATCTGATCTGTCAGAGTACAGTACATAACAAATGCAGAACTATTCCCTTACAGATATTGATAAAAATGTTGACCACCATGATTATGGCAGAGTGAACAACAACCACCATTGACTGTCTTACTTGCTCTCAAGCATTCCAGAAATTTGGGGTACTGCTTCTGCAGCTGCGATAGTCCTAGTAACCAGGTTCATGCGAGTATCAACCGGAGTCTCATAAACTAGGCTCTTTACGTGCACTCAGAAGAAGTTCATTGGTGTCATGTCTGAACTGAGCTGGATATGGAACAGGACCACTGCAACCAATCCATTGTCATCCAAATTGTACATCAATGTGGTTCCTAACATTGAGTGTAAAGTGTGCCAGCACCCCATCATGTTGAAACCCCATAAGCTGGTGAATTCTCTGCGGTACATCTTCTAGGAACTGTGGGAGGACATACTGAAGAAACGTTTTGTACACAACTCTGTTCAGTGTACCAGGAAGTATGTAAGGTTTAATCACAAAATTGTTGGCAATACCAGCCCATATGTCAACAGCAAACTGCTGTTGATAGGATAGACACATCAGTGTGTGTTGATTTTTGTTATCCCATACATGGCTATTCCTACTGTTGAACATGCCCTCTCTTGTAAACTTGGCCTTGTCTGTAAACACCACCAAAGCAAGAAAATTGTGGTTTTCTGCACATTGCTGTAGGAACCAATTTACAAACCTCACTTGAAATGGAAAATCTGCTGGCTGCAATGACAGCACTTCTGTGGATGATACAGATGCAATTGTTGTCCTGTACCACTCTCAAAACAATTGAGTGGCTTGTTTCAGAGCTTGTGCAACATGCCAACTACTAGCACCAGAATTGTCACCAATTGTGTGTAACACATTCTCTTCCGTTCAGGTGTTCTGGCACACCTCACATGGTTAGTATCTTCCATTCTATCATGGAAGGATCCTGTTTCTTGTAGGCGCCTAAGTACAGGTGCAAAAGTACTGTGATGTGGTTGCTGTCGGGGTGGGAACAGCTCAGCACAGAGTTGTTGTGCCCTCTTCCATTGCATTCAGTGAGCCCATATAGGAGATGATATCAGCCAACTCATCAGTGAACCTATCCTTACTGCTGTGTATCACCGTTAATACACAACTACCACTGCCAGAAATACAACACCCTAAACAAAACTGAGTGTTACTGTAGGCAAACATGAGGGCAACAAGTTAAATGGGGAATTACTGTTGTCAACAGAAGGTACCATTAATGATGGAAACTTATTTACAAATAAGACACACAGAGCATACCATTTACATTTGTGCAGTATTTTCAGTACAATACAGATACAAAGCTAATTGGGGCAAGAAACCGAATGAAATGCAATTACTCCGCAACAAGCTGCCGGAGACTGTGGGTCTCTTATACCAAAATACTTATAAGACATCCCTGAACAACCTCTAAAAGTTTGTCAGTGAAATTCTGGTTCATCCCATATATTGTTTTACACGATGTAATATAATGCACAAGGTTTTGTCTAGATAGGCCAAAGAGTGTTGATAGGTATGTTAGAATCTGAAAATAGGAATTGAAAACAAAGGTAGCAGAAGTTTTCGAAATTGTAGATTAGTTTATCAGTTTTGACAGATTCTAAAATCCAAGAGTACCAAGTTTTGTCAGATCATACTAAAAATATTCCTTAATATTGGAGGGAAATCTAACATGTTTGCAATAAAGTGCCAGCAAATATCTTATAATATTCATATTCAACAAAACAAGATTGAAATTCTTGACATGAATGTGAAAAACCTTCTCTAAGCACCCTTCCCCACTTTAAAGTTTTCAGAATATGTTATAGCTATATCCATCTCGAAGCACAGCTCTTTTTAATGGTGAAAGAATTATCAAAATTGATTGAGTACACATACACATGCGTGTGGGCAGATATTTTTCCAAAAATACTTTTTTTGGGGATTCAAGGGGGCCTCAAAGCATGTATTTCCAGTGAAATATTAGTATAAAATTTTTGGGCGGAATACAATACTTCCTCTATTTACAGTATGTAGTGAAAGTAAAAATGAAAAGTTGGTTAAATACCAATCTTGGCATTTAATTTCAGTGTTTTCCAAGGATGTGATAAATATTTTCAAGAAAATTCCCCCCAATCCAAATACTCTTTGCATGGAAAAATCTTTCATTGCTTTTTATTTTCTTAAAAATGGATCTAACGCTTCTGATTAAAACACCAAATGCATAAGATATTTGCACGACAAATAAAATGTATATCTTGACTTTTTTGCACATAGCAGTGAAGTTCTCTTTATTTAAAATGCATTTTGTAAAACTTGTAAACCATAAAAGATAGACAAAACTTAATATACACAAAACGTAGATCTATTATTACACTACACAGTTTATGTCAAATAAATTCTTAGTAGCATTTACTATTTCCGAGATATTCTTTGTTATTGGTTTGAATTTTCATATACTTCATAATTTTTTCAAGTGCTAAGTCATAACACAGCAAATACTTCTTAAAGATTTAACTATAGCTTAAGTTCACACTATTCCCCTTGTACCTACAATGAGTTGTGTAATAAAAGGATTTCTGCAAGCATTTATCTCAATTAACAAAAAGCGGACTGAAGAATAAGCTCTTGTGAGAATAATCTGTAGAACAGTGGGTACAGAAGGTCATGTAACACATCAGATTTTCTTTTTTTTTTGGAGGGGGAGGGTGTTAGCTTAGGCCTTACAGCCTAATAGGATGCTATACCATGGTTATTCATAAGAAGTTAAAAATAATATTGAGATATATCCGCTATGACTATAAATAAGCTATAGGGTAAAGAACATTAGTCTAAAGTGACAACATTAAGAAACAGCAGCATAACAATGGTAGCAGAGAAATTTATAAACTCTCTGATAAGATTAATATGGATTAACCTCTCCTCTTCGTTCTCCAGAGACATTAAGCTGGTGGACAGACAGTATCACTGAAAATATGAACACTAAGAGAAGTGGAGTTGATTTGGAATACAGTTCGACAATGTACTGGAGAGGTGGAGCCATGGAGTAGAATTTTTCTCTAATCCAATATCAGGCAACAGAATGCTCTGTAAAGCTGGCCAGCAAGTTTCTTCTTGCTCCTGGCTTTCAGTGAGAAGTACAGGGCAGGTGAGACAAGGGGAAAGGTAAATTAAAGTTAAACAAGGAGTAGCAGGGCAGGGGTAATATACAGGGTGGACCATTTAAGTTGAGACTGTACAATATCTCCAAAACTAAGCATTGTAGAAAGAAATGTCTTTAATAAAAGTTGCTTCATGTTAAGGGAGAAAGTAAATGCCATCAGTCGTGTTTTGTTTGGAAGACACTGTGATGGTCATTTTAGGGTCAATTTAATTTTTTTAAATGCGAACCTACAATTAGGGTCAATTTAAATTGACCCTAAAATAACCAACACAACGTCCTCCAAATAAAACATGACTAATGGCATTTACTTTCCCACATAATATCAAGCAACTTTTATTCAAGACATTTCTTTCTACAACGCTTAGTTTTGGAGATATAATACAGACTCAACTTAAATGGTTTACCCTGTATGTTATACTTTTTACCTACATGATAGTAAAACACAAAACCTGCCCTTTCCTTCCTTCTGCACCCCCTGCCTACAAATCTCAGAAATAATGTTACACCACATGACTGTGATATGCCACATGTAATTGAGTTGGCTGACTCTGTTCTAGTTGATGTAAGAGCAAAATATTCCCCCAAAAAATAAACGTGACTGAGGAATCCTATGCTGTATTATGTAATTAAATTAAAGTTTGGAGCTGAATGATAATAGCTCATTCCATCCAACATGTAAACTATTTAATAAAAAGATTTAGCAGCATATTTATTACACTGCAAAAAATTAATATCAGTGTGAAGTATGAGAATGTCATGTTGGTAAAATTGTTTCATTTACATAAGATTGAATACCATTTGAAGTGCACAAAACATTTTTTTTCATAATTAATTCACTTCATATTATCTATATACTGATCCATTAGAATGTTTAAGGAGGGATGGTTCATCATGAGGAAAAAAAAAATCTGATGTGTTACACTCACATGACTTTCTCTACTCTTGTACAATCTATTTTTACAAACGCCTATTCTCCATATGCTTTATGTTAATTGAGATATCGAGATGTCAATCTTATTGCTAATTTTCTTGTAGATGCAAGGGGAATATGGTAGCTTTTAAGCGATGGTCAAATATTTTAACGCTGGTTGCTATGCGGCGCATTCCATTCTCTTTGCAAGTCCAGGACATAAAAAAATGAATAACGAATTTGAGAAAAAGTATAAGTATTGGAAAATTTAAGGGAATAACAAGCAATATCTCGAAAACGGTTCACTCAACAAAAGAAATGTATATGACATAAGTTGTGTATTTTAACGAGATCTACATTTTTTGTGTAGTAAAATTTTGTCTATCTCTTATGGTTTACCAGTTATGCAAAAGTCGTTCACAATGAAGAATACTTTTGGAGACATTCCCAGAAAATTCGAGATATACATTTCATTTCTCATGACATTATCTTAAACATATAATATTTTAATCAAAATCGTTAGAGCCATTTTTGAGAAAATTAAAATTTTCGAAAAATGTTCCATGTAAAGGGTAGTCTGGGGTGGGGGGATTTTCTTGAAAACCTTCGTGTCGCATCCCTGGAACATACTGAACCTAAATACCAAGTTTGGTGTTTATCCGACTGTTGGTTTTTGAGTTATGCTGTTCACAGACACACACACACACACACACACAGACAGACACACACACACACACACACACACACACACACAGACGGACATGTTTCCAAAAATGCTTTTTTTGGATTCAGGAGGTCTCAAAACATGTATTTCCGGTGAAATCTCGGTATCGAATTTTTGGGTGGAATGCAATACTTCCCCTACTTACTATACGTAGTAGAGAAAGTAAAAAAATCTGATGTGTTACACTCACATGACTTTCTCTACTCTTGTACAATCTAATTTTACAAACGCCTATTCTCCATATGCTTCATGTTAAACGAGATATCGAGATGTCAAACTTATTGCTAATTTTCTTGTAGATGCAAGGGGAATATGCTAGCTTTTAAGCGATAGTCAAATATTTTAACGCTGGTTGCTATGTGGCGCATTCCATTCTCTTTGCATGTCCAGGACATAAAAAAAATGAATAACGAATTTGAGAAAAAGTATAAGTATTGGAAAATTTAAGGAAATAACAAGCAATATCTCGAAAACGGTTCACTCAACAAAAGAAATGTATATGACATAAGTTGTGTATTTTAACGCGATCTACATTTTTTGTGTAGTAAAATTTTGTCTATCTCTTACGGTTTACCAGTTATGCAAAAGTCGTTCACAATGAAGAATACTTTTGGAGACATTCCCAGAAAATTGGAGATATACATTTCATTTCTCATGACATTATCTTAAACATATGATATTTTCATCAAAATCGTTAGAGCCATTTTTGAGAAAATTAAAATTTTCGAAAAATCTTCCATGTAAAGGGTATTCTGGGGTGGGGGGATTTTCTTGAAAACCTTCGTGTCGCATCTCTGGAAGATACTGAACCTAAATACCAAGTTTGGTGCGTCTCCGACTGTTCGTTTTTGAGTTATGCTGTTCACAGACACACACACAGACACACACACAGACACACACACACACACAGACACACACACGGACATGTTTCCAAAAATGCTTTTTTTGGATTCAGGAGGTCTCAAAACATGTATTTCCGGTGAAATCTCGGTATCGAATTTTTGGGTGGAATGCAATACTTCCCCTACTTACTATACGTAGTAGAGAAAGTAAAAAGGATCACAATGTATAAATATGGTTTATTCTATATAGCTTTCTCATTATATTGTAAAAACTCTTCAAAATCATGAAATGCACACAAGGACCATTCTTCTTCTCCCTCTCCTACTTCTTCTTTAATTTATTTTATATTAAGTATAAATACACTTGCATGAAGTATTATCGAGATTGAGTTTGTTTCACTATATTTCCCCATTTCCTTCATTTGCTTTTATTGGAAAAGCTTTGGAAACAAATGACTACTCTGTTCTGCCTATAAAGCCAGCAATGAATGCATTTCGTACTAATTGTATACTCCTACACAAACATTCAATTGTGACACTTTTATTACAAAACACTGAAGAACAAAATGAAGGAAAGAAGAAGCAGATTAATCTTCATTCATCGCACCTGATTTGCACGATTCATCCCATAACTTACATTCCCTTCATTTTATGACATGGAAACTATTTTTAAAAGATCTGGTTGCATTCACACGACTTTATCTATTCAGTCTTCTACAAATTGTTCTTACAAAAGCTTATTCATCCCTCTACCTATTGTTAATTTAGATAAACTCTATTATACATTTACACATTGCATTTTAGGCTCAAGGAGAATACAGCAGATAAAGCAATAGTCAGATTTTTAAAAAGTGTTTTGCTATATGATGGCTTTGAAGTTCCATGCTCTTGGCATGGCCATGAGAAAAAACAAATAGCTACTTACCACTTTTTAAGTATATGAAAATTCTAACCAATAACAAAGAATATCTCGGAAATGGTTAATGCCACAAAAAAAAGAAGAAAGAAAAAAATGTAATTGAAATAAATTGTGCACTTTAATGGGATCTACATTTTTTGTGCAGTAAGATTTTGTCTTTCCCTTACCAATTATACAAAAGTCATTCTTAATTAATGCTATTTGCAGAAAAGTCAAGATATATATTTTATCAAGCAAATATTTTAAATACATGGTATTTTAATCCAAATCAGTAGGGCCATTTATGGGAAATTCAAAAATAATGAAAATGTTTCCATGTAAAGGATAGTAAGGGTTGGGGGAACACAAAGGTTTTCAACAAAATGCAAGAAGAAGAAGAAGATGATGATGATGATGATGATGATGATGATGATGATGAACTTGAATACCAAGTATGGTAATTAACTGACTTTTTGTTTTTTAGTTATGCTGTTCACAGACATACATGGACACACAAACAGATGGACCCTTTTTCTAAAAATGCTTCTTTTTTAATTCAGGGGACTTCAAAACGTGTTTCCAATGAAAGTTTCATATTGAATTTTTGGGTGGAATGCAATACTTCCTCTATTTACTATTGATAAGTAGTAGAAAAAGTAATGACCACTGAATGTCATTTTGATTGTATTCATATTGTCATGACATTTGTTCCTAGTAATGTGAACTACTTGCTGAGGGAATATACCTAATGGAATTAAAAAGATGATAAAAAGAAAAGAGAAAGGGGTACAATGAGAGAAGCAGCACAGTCATGGAGTTCCTGTCTTTGCATACATCACTCTTGGTTGGTATAAAATAATGCTTCTTGTAGCGGCAGTATACTTTTGTAATGAAAAGATGTAAATTGTTTATACTCTTATCTATTTTATTTCTGAGGAATAAGTATGCAAATAACCATTCAGTAAAGCAGCTGCAAGAAGAGGCTTGCAGGGGTTGAATATCACATCCATAACTACATCTCCCAAACCACTAAGCTTTTTTAAGCATTTCTCATTGCTTCTTATATCATACAAGTAAACCTGCAACAAAACAGAAACAAGGATTTTGTGAAACAGATTTTGTGCACAAATAGATAAATGTTAACAATTTACACAGATAGTAGCATAAGCTCTCCAAAATATGATGCACCTTCAATGAGTGTGTCTATGGTGGATATATTTGATCATGGAGTAACACAAACAATAAAATTATATCACATTCTCCTTGCTTTGGTTATATACCTCTAAGTCCCGTAGTAAATAAGAGGAAAATGTTAATCTGGGAATATAAAAGTGAAGTTGTACTGTATGTTTATCTTAGAAGTCATAAAAAATTCCAGGGCAGTCCCAGAAGTACCCGACCTGATGTATATATAGTGGTTGTTGTTTCAAACAAATGACTATAGTAGAAAGTACCACCCTTATAAAGCTTAAGTTTAAAGTTTGACGATGCTATGTTGTTCAGTAATTGTTTGGCAGCCATTAATAGTGAACTCTCTCAGCAAATTTGTAAACATGGATAAAACTGGCCATCATTACATGATACAATGGTCTTAGTCCAACTAATATTAAAGCTGAGCTAGATTCTACTCTGGGAGAGTCTGCTCCTTCATTTACAACAGTAAAATATTGGGTGGCAGAATTTAACCAAGGCCATACGAGCTGCCAAGATGAACATAGCAGTGGTCGACCAAATGAGGTGACTATGCCAGAAATTGTGAAGAAAATCCACAAAATGGTATTGGATGACTGTTGACTGAAAGTGCACAAGCTAGCAGACATCATAGGCATTTCAAAAAGTGTTGTACATTACATAATAAATGA
The DNA here is from genome assembly GCA_030765065.1 of Deroplatys truncata. Classification (NCBI taxonomy): domain Eukaryota; kingdom Metazoa; phylum Arthropoda; class Insecta; order Mantodea; family Mantidae; genus Deroplatys; species Deroplatys truncata. Next base: position 165,878,164 of record CM060976.1, on the reverse strand, counting down.
AAATTTAGACATTAGAAAACTGTGTGCAAGATGGATGCCGCATTTACTCACAATGGAACAAAAGTAGCATTGTGAGGATATTTCAGTCGAGCGTTTGGCGATGTTTCACTGCAATAAAGTCAAGTTTTTGCATCGATTCATAACCATGGATGAAACATGGGTCCATCACTTCACACCTGAGACAAAGGAACAGTCAAAACAGTGGATTGAAAGGGAAGAATTGGCTCCAAAGAAGGCGAAGACAGTTCCATCTGCAGGCAAGGTCATGGCGTCAGCTTTTTGGGATGCGCCTGGGATAATTTTCACTGATTATCTTCAAAAAGGAAAAGAACAATCAATGAGGAGTATTATGTAAACTATTGCAGCATTTGAATGATGAAATCAAGCAAAAACGGCCACATTTAGCGAAAAAGAAAGTTCTGTTTCATCAAGACAATCCACCAGTTCACACATCCATTATCACATGGCCAAAATCAATGAGTTAATGTTTGAATTGCTTCCTCATGCACCCTATTCACCAGACTTTGCCCCCTCTGATTATTTTCTGTTTCCAAAGTTGAAGAAATGGCTTGGTGGTAAAAGATTTGCCAACAATGAAGAGGTGGAGTTTGCAATTAATGGCTATTTTGCGGAACTCAACAGTTCTCACTATAAACAGGGTATCGAAGCTATTGAACATCGCTGGGAAAAGTGTATTGAGCTGAAAGGAGATTATGTAGAGAACTAAAGATGTTTTTTCCCAAAAGTTTTGTGTTTTCTTTGTTAGGTTGGATACTTCTGGGACAGCCCTCGTAGTTTAGATATTTCTATAGGAGAGACCAATATCATGAAGAACCAACCAGTCATAAATTTTTATATACTAAGTGACATGGACCTCATCATCAAGGATCTAGGATGAAGACAAATGCCTTGAAATACATCTTAGATTTTCTAACTTAGGAAAGTTATGAATGTAGTTTATTAAAATGTTACAATCAGTGTGCTGCTGTCGCTGTCTACATTAAACAATGTCTTCTTAAGCATTGCTTTTAACTGGGAATGGATCATATATCTTTGAATTTAGTGACGATTTTCACATAGTACCTCTACGTTGAGCAGAAAGAGCTGGAAATTCTCCTAAAAGCATTTACAACTTCTTTGCAATACCCTTGTTTCATGTGTAAATCAAAAACAAAAATTCATTGTGTTATAGTGCACAAGCAGAGAGGCATCGTGGAAACCTCAGTAAAGCACCAGTAAAACTTGCACTATTAACAACACCCATAATGCTTTATAAGCATGATAAGGGCTGTTTAAAAAAATTTATGAAGGTTTTAAACAATTTGTATACATGTGTTTGCTTATTTGTGGGCAACTGTATGCAGGTGTGGACTAGGACTAAAAGCAACGAACAATGCTAAGTTATTCATCTACAATACTTACACATTTATCATCTGAACTGGCTGCAATAAATCTTCCACATGGACTGACATTAATTCCATTGGTGTAAATCCTATTCACATGTTGGCAATACTTCTGCACACATCTGTAATCCCATACAATTAATAACTGGCATAGTATTGACAATTTATCATAATAATGAACTCATAAAATAATTTCTTTATGATAGTCTTCCATTGTTTTTAGAGGCTCTATTGTAATATAAAATTTGCAATTATTGTGCCGTATTAAGAAAAATAAGTAAACATTTCAGATTTCCATTATCTTCCTTTGTTAAGGTGTTATAAGCTATTTCCATATGATGATATTTCATCAAGAAATTTCAATACCTACATTAATTAAGTCTGCACAATGCTGTAGAAACGACTGAACACAGTACTACATAAAAATGGATTCAGCTAGAAATTAGGTTTACATAGGGTGTCTGTAAAATAACTACAGATTTTTCTTGTGATACTGGGAGCTTCACTCACTCCCTCCCTCCTCCCTTCCTTGATTTCTTTCTTTCGTGCTTTAACAACTCTCAGGATTGCAGAGACAATGAAAGAAATGGATGAAATAATGCTCAATTTATTCACATTAGACCTGAATTAAACAAAAACCACACAAAAGAAGAAAGAAACAGAATATTCAATATCTTTCATGGCTTAGATGACTTTCTATTATGGCCCTTAATTTTTGGGGAAAGGTGTGAATAATATATACACTAATAATTACAAATTCAGAGACCATTTAATCTCAATTTTAATTATCCTAAATAATATCACTAAAAATAATTATATTTGGCCCCTCCACTAACTCATTAAGTTTGCAAAATAATTGGGGTCCTCTACTAGGAACTCGCAAGTGTCTTCTGTTGCAGAGATGCACAGCATTTTGACTGTTCCAAATAGTAACAAGTTAACTCATGGCTTTGAGGGTATCGAGTTATCATAAATGTAATATTAAAAATAAAACTGTGATAGAATATCTCCTGCTCTCAGAACGTATTCAATCATTTTTTTTCAACATTGTACATCATTAAGCTTATAAGATTTTCAGAATTAATGCCCTCCAGTTTCAGTGCAAATGGTTTAAACTGCCAGCCTTTGATGAAAACTAAACAAAATAAATCTCAAAGCATGTTCCAGTGATGTGGATGACAGAGTTTCTAGAATACAATCACAAATAAACCAAGTATAATAAAAACTACAGCAGCATCTTCTCACATATCTTCTGCTTGGCAGAGTTTGTCAAGTTTAACTTCTTTCTATTGATTTCTTATAATGAACAATTAGATTCAGAATTATATCAGTCACATCCCAAGACTTTGTACTTAAACATAAACATTACCTATGCACATACCTTGCACTACGCAAATCCCAGAGTTTAACACCATCACAGAGAGCTGTTGTAAGAAACAAATCATACATAGCAGGTGGATGTGAAAGATATCTAGAGCCCTCAATTTGTAGCAACTGATAGGGGGCTCGAGAATGTACATCATGAAGTTCTAATGCAAGACGTCTTTCATTCATGTCATACACTTGCACGGTTTTGTTGGAACATCCACACAAAACTACATCTGAAGAGTTTTGTTAAGTTTTTTGGTTGAATAATTAATGCCAATGCTCATTAAATCTAGCTTGCCCACTTTACAGCAAACTGTTTTTGATTAGAACCAAGATTAATATATTTGAAGTCACATTCACATGACTTTCTCTACCCAACATAATTTATTTTTATATATCTTGTAAAAACTATTTTAAGAAAAGATAATTTTTCTATCTACGCCATGTTAATCAAGTAAATGTTTACACATTTCATTGTACATACAAAAGGGATACAGGAAATCAAATCAATAGTCAAATGTTTAAAAGCAGGTTATATGCTGGCCTTAGGTTCTGTACTTTTTCTGTGACATAGCGAGGAACAACCGAATGTGACAGCACTTCAAAAAAACTGAGTTGTTACACTCCAATGACTTCTTCTATCCACCATCACTTATTTTTTATATAGCTTCTGCAAACTAATCTTGCAAAAGCTTATTCTCCTATCTACTTCAACTTAACTGAGGGAAGTTAATCAACCAGTAGCCAAAAATGGTAATAACAGGTTCTCAAAACATGCTGCCAGTACTTTGGTAAGTGGGGCAATGAGTGCTTAATGTCAATTCATTTTCCATAATTTACCTTTTAACACACTTCTTTATTGTAAAACAAATTAGAACTTTACACCAACCTTAAACTATGTTCGACTTTGTAACTCTTTTGTTTTTCTTAAACCTTTTCTATACATTATAATTCATTTTTATTGTTATTCTACTAGTGTGTATTTTCTATTTACTTTCTCTTAACTTTGATAAATGCTCAATTGAATGACTTCAATGTACATTCTGTAGTAGGTATGCAGGAGTATACAGAAGACTGAGGTGAAAGACCAGAGGTGTAGCCAGGAGGAGTTGGAAAGCCCCCCCCCTTTGCTAAAAATAATATGTAAAAGTTATTAGTAAAAATAGTTCCGTTAAAATAATAGCAGGTAGGTCGGCAGGAATGAGATACTTCCTAATTCATCACTGGTAGTGCTATATTTATGCTGCATATCTTGGACAATATGACCAAAGGTGACAGCAACAGAATTTGTACTTTAGATGGCACTGGTACAACCATCAGGGGCATGTTTTGTTTTCATTCTGATGCTAAATTTGAGTGGTTTCCAAATTAGTGTAATGTATTATTTTATTTCTGCTAGCTTTGATTACATTCTCTTTACACGAGCTGACGAGAAACAAAAGAATTGCTACTAATTATTTTTGAGCGTATTGCTTAAAACACTGAAAGATTCAAATGAACAGTAGCAACAGCCTTGAAAATGTCAAAGACTACTGACTGATAACTGGCAGGTTACTGCCAGAAAAAATTTTATTTGATACATGCAACACGTTTTCATACGCTAAACATTTTCCCTCTAAAACGTAACCTATGTCTAACCCTTAATGCACACAGCACACATACCCACTGATTCCTTCTTTTGGATTCAAGGCCACTAAATGTGTATTTCCAATGAACTTTGAGACAAAATATTTGAGTCAAATGCAGCACTTCCTCTATCAAAAGCAGCCTTATGCATTTCTGAGAAATGTTTTTATTCATTAAATTCAGAAAATCTAACCTGGAAATGTTTGCATACAACAGCTATGATTGAATAGGTTCATTCAGTGTTGTGAACATTAAAGGATACAAGAATGGAACTGGTTGACTGCAGTGAAACATGTTACTTGTTGAGTAGACAGTTTTATTTTCTGAGTTCTTCTGCAAGGCTTCATGCCGCTCAAGCTATAACAAATGTATCAATATTTTCAATACTCAGCTGTAAAAATTTAATACAACAATACTTTGCATCCCAAGCTTCTTTTGATACTTACGGCACCTCTCCAATAAAAACTTGATAAAACATTACCTACCAAAGAACAAAGTTTGATGCTATATAAGGCTAAGCATAATGGTATCTAATAGTTATAAAAATTCTACACTTCCATTGAAAACAGGTTGCATAACAAACACTCACAACTCCAATTACATTTAATTTTTCTGTATTATTTATTATTGATGTATTAGATAAATAAGATTTTAAATTGAAACATTCTGACTTTGTTTTCAAAAAGAAAACATTTTTTAAGATTTACTGTTCTTTTCTTATATTGATACGGTAATTTGTATCATAAATTACTCAAATGTAAATAATGATTGTAATATGAATATGTATTTTTATGTGACATTGATTTCAGAGGTTTATTAATTATAATTATTATTGGTAAATAATAATATACGGCTCTACTGAAACTGTCAACAATAACGCAATAATGCAGCACGGGGGTGAGTTGTTTATCATTACCGAGAACAAGGAAGTTACGTAATGTTTCGCGCCTTTTCCGTTTAGAAGCTTCTAGAATGTTCCCTAAAAGAAATATGTATTAGTGGTTTTCATTGGATATTAAAATAGACGCTAATGTTGGCGCGTTTTATTAGCCAATAGCAGTTCATTTATAATCTTTAGGCGTATCTTGAGGCAAGCCTATAAATAAGCCAGGTTCAAGGGAGCGTTCTCCCAGTTCTACAAAATTCTCCGTACTCTCCACGTCGGTCTCTCAGTTCATTTATTTCGCCAAGTTACGCGCAGCAGAATTACGAGAATCTAAATTATTATAAAGTTAATTCTACATAAAGTTGAAGTATGCAAGTTAAAAGTGATAAGTAAGAAGTTATTACAAACAGTTTCAGTTTGGCGAGTATCTATCTCAATATGTAAAAAGTGTTAGTGAACGTGTTCGGCAATAAAAGTTATAAAAACAATTTCTTCATCAGTATCATTTCTGAATAAAAGATTCCTTTCCGATTCACATCCTGCAAGAGATACAAGTTCTACCAAGAAAAGATGATAGCTAGCCGGAGGACAATATACATAACCTTAAATTCTTTCAGAAACTAATTGATACAAATTGCTAACGTCAGAGGGAGCTACGAACCAAACAAAGAATGACGTCACAAGGAGGCTTAAACACACGTGATGTAAACAACATTACGTAAAGCAGCAACCGTCGCATATTGGCTTCCAAACGCGGAGCTACAATTAATGATCTACAACATTAATACCGCACCATATTGGCTCCCATACGTGGGGCAGTTAAAGTTATGTAAACAAACATTCATATGTAACATTAATACCGTTACAATATCTAGGTGACTGTGGCTGGGCAATGGATATTGTTTTATTTCTCTAAATTTGGTTGCACCCACTTTCTTAAATTATATTTTAATTACTGTAATTTGCACATATGGCATATTTTTAAATGCAATGGCCAAATTACTATGATAGTTGATAAAGCATTATTCTTTAGATGGTAAAATTTCAGAGATGTGTCACTTGTTTGTGACAATTGTGCAAAAAAGCTAGCGCTTACATTCTATACAATGGATAAAACTGATATGAGCTGTGATAAAGTACTTCGTTTTGAAGGGTACAACCCCAACAGAAATACAAAAAGAGTTAGATTCGACATTCAAGGACATCGTTTTTAAGGGCTAAAAAGTAGTCCACTGAATTTAAGTGTGGTCATGCATCCATTCAAAATGATGAGCACTCAGGGCACTCCAAAACCGCTACAATCAACGAGATTGTGGCAAAATTTCACAATGTCATACTCAGTGATCACCCATTGAAGGTGTGTGAGTTGGTACACATTACAAAGACCTCTACAGGCTGTGTCTACTACATTTTATACAAATTTTTGGATATGAGAAAGCTTTCTATTTAATGGGTGCCATGTGTAATACCTGGCCAAAAATACATTTGAATTAACATCTCTCAAGGGTGCTTAGATTTGTTTAAACACAATTCCAGTGATTTTATTTGGTGTTTCATTACAGTGGATGAAACATGTATCATCACTACATGCCAGAAATGAAGGAGCAGTCCAAACAGTGGGTGGCAACAGGTGAAAGTGCACCAAAGGGAGCAAAAATGGTACCATCTACAGGAAAAGTCATGATTATGATTTTCTGGAATTCTC